>ML780993.1:321612-362104 GCA_009831015.1 Picea engelmannii | reverse complement strand
TGGGAAAGGAATGTGTCTTTGTATTTGTGTTAATGGCAGTAATAGTTGCTCTTGAACATGACACCCCCCTTCATCATTGTATCCGAGTTGGGAAATCGATTTGTCTCTCGTTTTACCATCCGCATGTCCATATGTCGGGTCCTCCTTGAGTCAATGTTGCCAATACTATTGTCGTGTCGTTCATATGTTCAAGAAAATTCCAACCTGAATAATCCTTCTATCGAGTATGCCATCTGCAGTTATAAATTTTCTACCATGTCAGCCTTCCCTGAGTCAGTTTCAAATCACTTCACGCTCTGATATACTTCAAATTTGTTACTTATTTTGTGTCACTGATGGGGGATACATCAAGGCCCTCCTATGGTGAGTCTTTTCCTATCAACTTCAACTCATTATCCAAGAATAAGACTTAGAAATCATTTAGTACCTTAGAGCCTACATGCCTCAATGGCATGTCTCTTCGCTTCCAACAATGGGTTCACATCATTGACTCCTGATTGGGAGATTCCATTGAGTGTTTTACTTCAACTCATTTATTCACATTCGTTGGATTGTACTAGGGTACCTTGGGAGTCATTTACATTAATGGTCATTTCCCTCGCACTTGCTAACGGTTCTCATCATTGATCGGTAATCAAGTGGTTTCTACCATGTTCGACTTCAACACCTATAATCACATGGTTAGATTCATACTTAGGGACAGTGGAAATTAAGACCCTGGATCTCATCATTTTGATCCAGGTTGCGATGGAGTATTTATGATTTGTATTGACACATAGATCCACTTTGTATGTCTCGTGGCTATGTCTGAATTTGAGTCATTTTAAAGCATAGATCCACAATGTATTTCCGGTGGCTATGTCGATTCACAATGACATGGATCCACAGTGTATATTTAGTGTCCATGACTCACTTGACACATTTTGTAATCCGAGTGTGGGAATGCCTACCTCAAACAATTTTATATTATTATGTTGATGCTTGACTGTTTGCAGGTCCCCGATATGTGTGCTCCTTGTTCGACACACACATTTCTATAAAGTATTTTGGCTGCCATGAGTTCTAGCTTCATGCTTTGGGGGGAATTTTGTTACACATTATTTTGATCACCCCGGTGATCCATTGACAAACATGTGTTCGTGTTCCAAAAAAAAGTCTTTTTCCATGAGGGAGGTGACTAGCTTTCTCTTCTCAAAAACACTTTTAAGAAAGGTCATCGCAGGCTGCACTATACACAGGGTGCGACGATGCCTGATCATCACCCCCTACCCTAAAGCTGGACTGTGAGGTCTCTGCGGGCTTATCTATAGCTAGGGTGCGACGATGTCAAAAGCCAAGGAAAAGTCAAAACTTCACGAAAGTTCTAGAAGGGGATCTTCTAGAAGATGAGGTGGTGTCTGAATGGTTTGGATATTTCTCACTTCTCTAATTTGTGGGATCATCCTAATCTCTTCAACCATATCTCTTTCCCCTATATAAAGAGGGATATCTCATGGAAAAGGTGAAGGTGAAACTAAGGTTAAGGTTAATATTGAATAGGCTAAGAATTGGATGAGTAATTCTACTTCAGCTCATGCTTGAGAGCTTCATTTCAATTCATTAAGTTATTGTGGATCTTCTTCATTCAAGGTTGGAGCAAGTGTGTGTGTTGGAGCAAAGGGTCATCGAAAGGGGACCTTGTGACATCAAGGCTTTGGTTGTAATCTCCACTTTCATTTTAATATGATACAGTGATATGTCTCTTTCCCATAAAACTTGTTTTGTTTTGTTGTATGATTCCTTGATCACATACATAGGTTCGTGTTGAGTTCATTATATTGCTTTCACATTGGTTGGTTTGTGTTCCCTTGCAGATTCAATATCACAAGAGCACCGGGGTGGATCTAGGATGGCGATGGCAGGAGAGAGCAATATTTAAATGGTATGTTGCCTATCTCTTATTGAATAGTGAATTCAATAATTAGAGCTTAGGGAAAGCGTCACATTCTGTTTTGCTTTGTTATAGATATAGGTGGATCTAGGGAGATCTGTTTATGTCCGCATTTACCATTGATCCCATAACAAGTATGTTCACACTTTTGTGGTGGAATGTGATGTTTTTCGATGCAACAAGGGAGAAACAGTCACAACTCCTGGCACACTACAACCGCTACCAATTCCACCTGCTATTTGGAGGGATATCTCTATGGATTTCATTGTTGGATTACCTAAATCGACAAATAAGTCAATCATCATGGTGGTAATTGATCATATTTCCAAGTATGCTCATTTATGTTCTCTTCAACACCCATTTACCACCTCCACTATGGCTCAACGTTTCATGGATCATATCTTCAAGCTTCATGGCATGCCTCATTCTATTGTTTCTAATGAGATCCCACTTTCACCAGCAATTTTTGGCAAGAACTGTTCAGGCTACAGGGCACCCAATTGCATCTCAGCAATGCATGTCATCCTGTAATGTCCCCCTCCTTTTGATGGAGGCTTAGAGAGACTTATTATTCTATATGTCCCCACTATACTTTAGTCTCATGAGAAAATGGGGACTAGGAGACACCAAAGTAATTACTTGGAGAAATAAGGTTATATTATTAAAGTAACAGTGAGAAAAGGGGAAATTAAGTGAAATGAAAAAATGAGGAAAAATCAATAAAAGAACCTTAGGAGTTAATCAAATAACTTAAGTGGAAATTAAACCATGGGGGTACAAAAGAAAAAGGAGGGTGCCTCACTCTACATTCTGGTCATTTTTACTTTGCATCTTGAGCTCTTGAGCTTAGATGTTTTGGGGGTTTTGGGAGAACAAGCACTAGAGATCAGAAAGGAGGTGAAAGATTCCTCTATTCCTTATCTAATCTTGGCCAAGGAGGTGAAATATTCCTCTATTCCTGATCTAATATTGGCCAAGGAGGTGAAATATCCCTCCCTCGCCATTCTATCTAGTTACAGGTTGATCACCACATGGAAGCAAAAGGAAATGTGCAGTCTTGGAGGGTTTATGTAAGAGGTGCACAGTCTTGGAGGGAATCAAGAGGAAGTGCATAGTCTTGGAGGGTTTCTACAAGAGGTGTGTAGTCTTGGAGGGAAGCAAGAGGAAACGTGCAGTCTTGGAGCATTTCTACAAGAGGTGCACACTGTATGAAGATGAGGAGTTCGATTTGAGCAATTGAAGTGTGTTTTGAGGAGGATCTATCCTTGGGAGGATTTCATAGGGCTATTGTGCCCTTTCTCTATCATTCTTGGGGGGTTTTCTCTACTTAATGATTTATTATGAGATTGGTACAAATCTTCCAGAAGGAGGGTGCACTGTCAAGAGGATATCTAGAGAGTTGGAGGGATAAATCACTCTCTACAGTAGAAGAAGCTCATGAAGGTTGTTTTCCATCATCAGATATACTATTCTACAATGTTCTTCTATGGATTGGGGCAAAGAACAAAGGAGGTTGAAATATCAAGAAACTACCCATCTAGGAAAGTGCCCAACCCAGCCAGTCTTAGGAGCTAGAGTCATAGAAGGGAAATAAATTGATCTTATTCATTTCTACAAGTAGCTATTGAGGTTTTGGAAGCTTCCTTCTTCACTTATTTTGTATCTGGGGGAACATCTTCAACCCAGCTTCTATATTTCATCTATATCATTCCAAATCTACAGATCTATTGTATGAATATATTCTTATTATCTAAATAAAGGTCATATATAAAGTTGTTGTTCTTTCTCCTGTGGTGTCTCTATTGTATCTTGATAGTCTATGTGTTGTTGTGTTATATCCATCTTCTATATGTCATAAAACTCTACAAACCCTTTTTAGTGTAAGCTTGAAGGCAACCTACAAAATATAAAGAAAAAACCACACATAAAAATTAGAAAAAATACCTAAGTTCCTAGCCAAATCATATTGGGAACATTATAGTTGTATCAAAATGCAAAAATCTTGCTAGTGTGTGGGAATTAATGCATGACTAAATTCAGGAGGATTTACATGGGAAGGCGTAGAAGACAGACTGAGGAACCTGAAGCAAAAATGGGTGAATCGGGGGATGACAATGAACCACAAGATCTAGCAAGAATGGTTAAAGATCTGAAAAGGTCCATAGACAACACTCATATTTCCCTTCAAAATCATTTATAGGAAACACAGGAGACTATGCGCAGAGGACAGGGTGAGCTCAAGGAGTATTTGGAAAGAATGGAAACCATCTAGGAGAAGATTGCACTTCTCCTCATGCAGATGAATCATGGTAAAAATGGTCGAAATAACAATGGGAACATGAAGGCTAGTGGATCACAAGGGGGAACTAGAAATCACATTGATATTGATCATCAGTTACATACTGATGGACATAGCTTATGCCCACTTTTCTTGAATCCCAACAACAGGATAATTATTTTCTAGAGGTAGAAGATAATTTTGAAGAGTACACAAGGGAGTATGCAGCATTGAGTGCGGGATTTAGGAGACATGACACATTAGATCAATATTGTGGTATTAAATACATGGGCAAGCCTAGGAGCTATCACAAGGGTAGTAATGAGCTAGGGTGCAGGGTAGGGAAGATGGATATTCCTACATTTGATTTGTTAGCTAGGACCATTGTGCAAGCTTGGGTACAGAAGTTGGATGCCTATTTGCAAATTTACCACATGAAGGAACTGGATGCCATTAAGTTTTCCAATATCTACCTAGAGGGTAAGGCCCGTGACTAGTGGTACCATGGGATGAATACCTTGGGACATAATCACATCACATATTACCCAAAATTCACACAGAGGCTTATTGATAGGTTTGATCAAGGAGATCCTAAGCTACATTTCCATGAGCTCGCTCAACTAAGGCAAACAGGGTGACGAGAGTCTTATATAGAGGAGTTCCAAAGGGTGGTCATAATGGTCTTTGATGTGTCACAAACTAGTCTACTCATGCTTTTCTCAGAGGGATTGATGGAACCCTTACATGGTTGGGTCACGGCTTGTAAGCCCCACAACCTACAAGAGGCTATTTGAACAACGAGGGACTCGATGGTGTCAGTAACAACAACCAAATTCAGTCCAAGGTCGCCACTAAACCAAAGGGTGAAGGATCTAATATGAATGGATAAAGGTAAACGGAAGATGGATGAGGCAGCTAGGAGAAAGTTGAGGACAAAGAAATTGTGTTTCACATGTAAGGAACCTTGGGAACCATGGCATAAATGTATGGGAAAAGGTAAGGTTCACTATATTGAGGTGATTTTTTATGAAGAGGAGGAAGATGAGATTGGCCACATTCAATATACAGAGGTCAATCAACCTAGGATAGAAAATGTGTGGGCTAAAGGTGGAGATGAAGTAGATCTCGGTCAAGCAGGAGAGAAGATCACTATTGCATCCATCAGCGAGGTCCCAAAGTACAATATATTCATAATGAGAGGAGTTCTCCAGGGGTAGAGGGTTTATGTTCTCATAGATGGGGGAGCCTCACACAACTTCATTGATTCAACATTGGTAAAAAGAAGGCGCATACCTATAGTAGAGTTTGAGGGCTTTCATGTAGTGGTAGCAGGAGGAAACACTATGCCATGTGACATGTATATTCCAAGATTGCATCTCACCTTTGGGAGGTATGACTTGGCACGGGATTTCTATGTGATGGACTTACCTGACACCAATTTTATCTTGGGATTCCAATGGATTAGTACCTTGGGGCCTATCACCACCAATTAGAAGACCATGTAAATGTCATTCAATGGGGAGAATGGAAAAAGGGTGACTTTAAAGGGGGTGTCAGGAAATGCACCAAGAGTAGTTACAACCAAACACATGAAGGCCCTTTTTCAGGAGGGAAGACGTGGTTTATGCAGCAGAGTGTTTAATATCAACTCAGTTAGACAAGGAGGGGCATCCACAATACTCCCATGACATACAAAGAATAATTTATACTTAGAACAAGGTCTTTGAGCCAATTCCACCTAGGCAACCACTGGTTTAGAGGATTTTATCATGTCATAGAGTTGGAGGAGACTGAAAAAACTGTCATCACCACACCATATAGACATCTTAAGAAATACAAGGATGAAATTGAAAAAGATATGAAAGAACTGTTGGACATGGGCCAAATTAGGGAAAGCTCTAGCCCATTTGCATCTTCAGTGGTATTGGTGAAAAAAAAGATGGTACTATGTGCATGTGCATTGATTACAGAGCCTATAATAAGAAGACCATAAAGAATTGATACCAGATCCCTCAGATAGATGAGCTATTGGATGAGTTGCATGGCGCAATTTACTTCACCAAGATTGACTTATGCTCTGGATATCACCAAATCAAAATGAGGGTACAAGATGTTCCCAAGACAACTTTCAGATTCCACAATGGTCACTATGAGTTCCTTATTATGCATTTTGGGTTGACCAATGTGGCAACCACTTTTTAGTCATGCATGAATCATGTCTTCAAAAAAAAGTTGAGGAAATTTTACTAGTCTTCTTTGATTACTTGTTGATCTATAGTTAAACATGGGAGGATCATCTTAAACATGTAGATGGAATCTTAAGCATCATGGACGAACAATCCTTGTATGCTAAGGAACAGAATTGCCTAAGGCTCGGGGCAAGGATTGCATCTTTGTGGTAGTGGATTGATTAACCAAGTTTGCTCTTCTTTTTTTTCATTTCCATTGATTATAGTGTATCACCTGTGGACGAATTGTTCTTTAGAGATATTTTTAGATTGCATGGGCTATGCAAAACAATTGTTAGCGACAGAGATAGTAGATTTATGAGCACTTTTTGCTAGGAATTATTCAGGTTGGTGGGTACAACATTAACTCCCAACACTAGTTATCACCCCCAAACCAATGGCGAAACAGAGATAGTCAACAAATGAGTGGAAGGATATCTCAGGAATTATGTGTCGAGACAATAGAAAGCATGGATTAAGTGGCTGCACTTGGGTGATTATTGTTATAACACCACTTCCCACATGTCCATTGGTACGTCTCCTTTCCGAGCTTTGTATAGTTATGACCACCTCACTTTTGTGGAGATTGCCTTTGGAGATAGTAGAGGACCCATGGTATAGGATTGGATCCAAATGATCCAGGACATACTTAGAGAGCTCAAGGATCATTTGCACAAGGAACAAAATCAGCATAAGGTACATGCAGATAAAAACAAGGTGGAGCGTACTTTTGAGGTTGGGGACCTTGTGTATTTGAGGCTCCAACCATATAGGCAAGCATCCATAAAGAAGAATGGAACTGAAAAGCTCAAACCTCGCTTCTATGGGCCATACAGGGTAAAGATGAAGGTGGGAACAGTTGCATACTAGCTTGAGCTACCCCTAGAAAGAAAAATACATAGTGTTTTTCACTTGTCATGTTTAAAAATGGAAATAGGACAACACATCACTGCTAATAAGGGACTACCTCCAATAGATGAGGTAGGAAAGTTGATATTGATACCTGAGGAGGTGATGGAGAGGAGATTGAAGAGTTTAAACATTAAAGAGTACTTTATCAATTGGAAGAATTTTCCCATAGAGGATGTTAGTTGGGAAGGTGAACAGTTTCTACAGAAAGCAGGATCGAAATTACTTGTGGGCAAGAAATTTCCAGTAGGGGAGATTGTAATGTCCCCCTCCTCTTGATGGAGGCTTGGAGAGACTTAGTAGTCTAGATGTCCCAACTAGACCATAGTCTCATGAGAAAATGGGGACTAGGAGTCACCAAAGTAATTACTTGGAGAAATAAGGTTATATTATTAAAGTAATTGTGGAAAAAAGGGAAATTAAGTGAAATGACAAAAAGAGGAAAAGTAAAGAAAAGAACCTTGGGAGTAAATCAAATAACTTAAGTGGAAATTAGACCATGGGGGTATAAAAGAAAAAGGAGGGTACCTCACTCCACATTCTGGTCATTTTCACTTTGCATCTTGAGCTCTTCAGCTTAGACATTTTGGGGGTTTTGGGAGAACAAACCCTAAAGATCAACAAGGAGGTGAAATATTCCTTTTTTCCTGATCCAAGATTGGCCAAGGAGGTGAAAGATCCCTCCCTCACTATTCTATCTAGTTACAAGTTGATCACCACGAGGAAGCAAAAGCAAATACGCAATCTTGGAGGGTTTCTGCAAGAGGTGTGTAGTCTTAGAGGGAAGCAAGAGGAAGTGTGAAGTCTTGGAGGGTTTCTACAAGAGATCCACAATCTTGGAGGGAAGCAAGAGGAACTGCACAATCTTGGAGGATTTTTATAGGAGGTGTGCATTGTATGAAGAAGAGGAGTTCAATTTGAGCAGTTGAAGTGTGTTTTGAGGAGGATCTCTTCTCGAGAGGATTTGATAGGGCTAGTGTGCCCTTTCTCTATCATTCTTGGGGATTTTTCTCTGCTTAATGATTTATTGTGAGCTTGGTATGAATCTTCTTGAAGGATGGTGCACCGTCAAGAGGAAATCTAGAGAGTTGGAGGGATAAATCACTCTCTACAGTAGAAGAATCTCATCAAAGTTGATTTACATCATCAGATCTACTATTCTACAGTGTTCTTTGGTGGATTGGGGCAAAGAACAAAGGAGGTTGAAATATCAAGGAGCTACCCAGCCAAGAAAGTGCACAACCTAGCCAGTCTTGGGAGCTAGAGTCATAGAAGGGAAGGGAATTGATCTTGTTCATTTCTACAGACAACTATTGAGGTTTTGGAAGCTTGATTCTTCACTTATTTTGTATCTATGGGAATATGATGCAGGAGCATCGTTCCACGTCAACAATGCGCCAGCTAGAAGAGCACATCAAGCACACACTCGAGGAGGAGAGGCGTCAGCCCTCTCGTTTTAAATTTCAAATTGTGAATTAAATGCAATTCAATGTTTGTAAGGCTTGGTAGAGCCGATTTAATTCTTTTGAGTTGATAGGAGATGGGGTCGCCTTTAATGGTTGACAGACTGAAGATCTAGATCTGATCTGGACTATACAGTCATTGAATGTAATTCAATGTAATAGATGAGGTTAGGTGACAGAGCACAAGCTCACAGAGCCCCTCTTTTGTAAGGAGATTTTGTATCAAATATCGACGAGAGAAGCCGGGAAGGCAGAAAGGAAGATATGAAAGAAGGAGAGAGAGGTCTAGGTAGAGAGGAATTAGAGGTAGAAGTTATGAGAGAGAGAGAGAGAGAGAGAAATGAGACTTATTACAGTCCAGTTTTTGTAAATCATCTGTATAGACACACATAGATAATAGAAAAGCAGTTTTTCTTGCATATTGATTGTTCATGTGTTCATGTTTCATGAATGAATGTTGTAGATGTATGATAGATTTCATTTACAGTAGGAAAATAGATTTATTTTATCTTCATTGAGTTATGTTATATCATTATGGGTTCTTTAGGTTGTGAAAGGAGTGCACAACAGAACGTTGGAAGTTCTGTGGCCAGCGCAAAGAGTGTGCATCTGAATCTCTTTGTTGAGTTCAGAGGAGAACATGTCAGGAGGGCACACCAGGATACTTTTTCAGACTCAAGAGGATCCTCAGAGTTACTGAATACTCTAGAGGGAAGACTATGCAGAGAAGGCACAAAGACACAGAATTACTGAAGATTCTGTAAGAGTTCTGTCAAATGGGCATCGAGCAAGTGCAAGGAGTGCACGAGGAGGACTCTATTCTAAGTCCAAAGGTAAGAGAAGTGTCAAGGAGAAGACACTCACTGAGTTACTGAATACTCTATAAGCTCAGCAAGGTGTGCTTCAGCAGGAAGTTTCCAAGAGAGCACTTACATCCCTTTGAGGACGTAGAAGGGTCGAGTCCCTTAAATACTGAGCAAGCGTAAGCTCAGAAGAGATAGCACAAGAAGTGTGTAAGAGTGGACTTATTTCAAGTCCAAAAGCTCAGGAGGAATAGCGTGAAGTCACACACAGAGTGAAAATGTGCGTAGGGCCGAGGCAGAAATTCATCACCAAAGCTCAGGAGGGACATCATTTCCAAAACTCAAGTGAGACCCAAAGTTTACAGGGTTCGCAGGCGGAAGAATCGACGGACGAGACCTTCGACACTTAGAAAATCCTCTAATTCAGAAATCAAAAGAAAACTCAAGAGGAGGAGCACAGTTGTCGTTGGATTGGCACTGGGAAAGGAGAACTAGACCGTCGAATCCATGTCCAGGTACAGGAGGAACGCGCACAAGAAAGATCAGATCTAGGCCATCGGACCTGAGCGTAGAGGACCAACAGTGATTGGATCCAGACGAAAGTGTGTGAGGTTTAATCCTTGAGTGTACAGGGGAGCAGACTTTGCAAAGTTGCGAAGTCCTGAAAGCGTCGGAGTCATCCATCATCGGAGACAGGTGGCAACAAATGTGGGTTCGTGAAATCGGATATCTGGAAATTTGCAAGGAGGAGAGGAGAAAACTCGCGAAAGGAGAGTCCGTGAAATCATCAGAACCTTTCATCGGAAGGGACGTGTGGTGAGCAGTCAGTGTTTCACTGACTCACGACTCGAGGGAGTCAACAGGTAAAGTTTTAAGGACTCGCAATAGCTAAAATCGGGAAAGGATCTAGACCGTTGGATCGAGACAGGTTGTGGGTTGTCTATCCGAAGCATCGACATTTCATCATTTCGAGAGTCAGAGGTTCAAAGGAGAGAACCATCCCAAAGTCCAAGTCACGAAGTTCCGACTTTGTGAAGGAGAATATCTGGACCGTTAGATCCAGAGGAGCGTGAACTGTCAGATTTGGGAACCCTGAAATATCGACATTTCGAAAATCGGGGATATGAAGGAAGTTGTGACTGGGAGGTCACAAGTCGTGAAATTCTAACTCACAAAAGGAGGATCTCGACCTTTGATCGAGAGGAGGAGTATAGACCGTTCATATGTCATGGAGCAGATATCAAGATATCGAGGGTCGAAATATCTAAGGAGACAAGTCTTTCGACTTCGCAAAGCAGGAAGTCCCAATATGCGAAGGAGAGATCTGAGTCGTCGGATCACAAGGGATAGTGATTGTTGATCTAGGTAAGGGGATTTTAAAAGTTTGGGGATCGGGCTTTTGAGTAGCAGCGTTGGGTTGAGTTCCAACTTCACGAAACGTGAAGTCCCGACACGCGAAAGAGGTTGGTCCCAGGTCATAGTGGAGGGTCACACAACAGAAGGTTAAGGGAGGATCTAGCCCAGAGAGAAATATCATCGAGCGAAACATCAGGGATCAGGAGTTCAGGGATCGGGGAGTCAAGGTTGACTCATTTGCAAAGTCCCGAAATATTTGGTAGCTAGGACCCAGTTCCTAGAGGAAGGTCATATCGAGTGCATAGGAGAAAGGGATAGCGCTTTCTAGACCCCTAGTCGGGTTTTGGGATTTCAGAGGTTGGAATGTTGGGTTTGTATCACACACATATTCCCGAGGTCAGGAGACGCGAAATTCCTTTTGGTGTGGACTGTGGTCATAGCGTCATAGTCGCATGGAGGTGAAGCTCATGCCTTGTGCACATTCGCGTGGGGGGGGGTTCAATAAGGCCTATGGATTAGATAGAAGATTCCAACAGGGAATCAAAGAGCCAATTCGGCTCAGGGAATTGGAACGATCCAGAGACCGAGAGGTCGCAGAACCCTAGAGGGGAGGGGGGCTACATCAAGTGGTATCAAAGCCAAAATTTTGCCTGTAGATTTCAGGTAAAAGGAGACAGAGGAGAAATCTGTTATCTTTCTTATAGACAACTGACAAGAAGGAGACAGTGGAAGGAGATGACCTGATAACATCAAGTGGTATCAGAAACATAGATTCATCTGTATGTGGCAGGTGAAGGAAGCAGAGTACTAACGCTCAGTGAGAAGTTGTTGCATGAACAGAGGAGCAAAATTTTAAACAGCCAGGTAAGTTGTGAGAGGATATGAAGATGTTCGCGAATGAAGAGTGATCCATAGACTTACCAGGAGGGCAGGTAGAAGGTCGAAATGGATATTGAAGGCCATAAGTGTGGTCGAAGAGGAGACCAATAGGAGAAGAACAATCCAGATATGGATCTGGAGTTCAATGAGATAAGAACCAGAATGGAGAAGCTCGCATTTAAAATGAAAAAGGATGCAAAAGCACATTAGGTGTATGAATGGCCCATAAAGAAAAGAGTGAAATGGCCAGTAAAGGAACTGTTGGCTAGAGGACATCAAAGGTTGATGAGAAGGTGGCTAAGGCATACTAAAACCCTCAGTGAAACAGAGGAGAAACTGATTCACATCTGTGAACCAAAGACTGGGAGAAATCTCAGCAACGGGGAGAAAGAGAGGTCAGATGAGGATCTCATAAGCTGTCAGGTGGACAGAAATGGAATTTCGAGTTGCCATGTGGGCAATCGAAAGAGACCAGGTGGAGGTCTTGTATACTGCCATAGGAGCAATAATGAAATTTCATATTTCCAGGTAGGGAATGAGATGAGATCATTGGAGGATCTCTTAGACTGCCAGATGGGCATGACATAAATCTCATATTGTTAGGTGGGAAAGGGAGAGGTTATGAACTCAGTTGAGATTTCATATCAGCAGGGAGTGATGATGGAAAAAGGACAGAGGTGTGTTTTGATCGTTGGGGGAATTCGAATATTCCTACCAAATAGTCCAGTAGAGACTAATACAAGGGTTGCACATGAGGGGGTAGTGCAACAAGAATCAGAGAAGGAGGCCATGGAGCCAAATGCTTTTAAAGATAATTGTGTCTATGATGCAGGTACAATAGAGGGACGACAACCATCAAAAACTATCAAAGAGGAGGAGAAGGAGCAGACACTGATGTCTACCCCAGCAGAAAAAGAGGAGACATTAGAATTCGAACCAACAGAAGGAGATGAGCATTCAATAGAATTGCTCAAAATTTTCAGTCAAGAAGTTGAACAAAAGATGAATACGGCACTAGAGCCTGCAGCAGAAGAGGAAGCAGACAACATGGACTTCTCTAATTTGTATGTAGAACTGGAAGCCCTAGAGGAAGGGTAATGGTGCAAAGTTTGCACATCCAATGGGTCAAGTTGGAGACAGATAGAGGAGCATACCAGCCAGAGAAACAGTTGGAAGGAGTTGGAAACATGCCAGCACAAGAAGTCGAGCAACAGCTTGATGATGAGACTGCAAAATCGAAGTCTGCAACAGAGTGGCAATTCAATGCCGCAAGGGAACATAAAGACAGCATGGGAGATCAAATAAATCTTCCCATTGATGAGAAGGAAGAGTTGCAGCAGAGAAGACTACATAAGAAGATATAGCCACTGGAATAGTTGGTCGAGGTGATAGAAGAGATAAGGAAGTTGATGTTGAGGTTTGCAGAAGCAGTCAGAAAAGGGGAACTGAACAGAAGGAAGCCTTCCATAGCAGCAAGGAAGAAATAGAAGAGGAAAAAGAAACAACAGCAGCAACAACATAGCTGAAGAGGAGCAAGAGGACAACTCCATAAGAGAATTTGAGATCCAAGTGGATTTCAACACTGGGGAAGAGGAGCTCATGAGAAGGTGCTCATGAGCGGGAGCTCATGTTTTTCCTAGAAAGGGAGTATGATGCAGGAGCATCGCTCCATGTCAATAACACGCCAGCTAGCAGAGCACATCAAGCGCGCATTTGAGGAGGAGAGGCGCCAACCCTCTCATTTTAAATTTCAAATTGTGAATTAAATGCAATTCAATGTTTGTAAGGCTTGGTAGAGCCGAGTTAATGCTTTTGGGGTCGCCTTTAATGGTTGACAAGCTGAAGATCTAGATCCTATCAGGACTAGACATCCATTTAATGTAATTCAATGTAATAGATGACGTTAGGTGAGATAGGACAATCTCGCAGACCCCTCTTTTGTAAGGATATTTTGTATCAGGTCTCGAAGAGAGAACCCGGGAAGGTAGAAAGGCAGATAGGCAAGAAGGAGAAAGAGGTTTGGGTAGAGAGGCCTTAGAGGTAGAAGTTCAGAGAGAGAGAGAGAGAGAGAGAGAGAGAGAGAGAACTTGAGAGAATTGAGACTTGTTATAGTCTGGTTTTTGTAAATCATATGTATAGACACACAGAGATAATAGAAAACCTTTTTATTCTGCATATTGATTGTTCATGTGTTCATGTTTCATGAATAAATGTTGTAGATGTATGATAGATTTCATTTATAGTAGGAAGATAGATTTCTTTTATCTTCATTGAGTTATGTTATATCATTATGGGTTCTTAAGGCTATGCAAGGAGTGCACAACAGAACGTTGGAAGTTCTGTAGCCAGCGCAAAGAATGCGCATATGAATCTCTCTGTAGTTCATAGGAGAATGTGCCAGTACAACACACCGGGATACTTTTTCAGACTCAAGAGGAGCCTTAGTGTTACTAAATACTCTAGGGGGGAGACTGTGCAGAGAAGGCACAAAGACACAGAATTACTGAAGATTTTGTACGAGATCTGTCAGGTGGGCATCGAGCAAGTGTAAGGAGTGCACGAGAAGGACTATGTTCCGAGTCCAGAGGTAAGAGAAGTGTCAAGGAGAAGACACTCACATAGTTACTGAATACTCTGTAAGCTCAGCAATGTGTGCTTGAGCAGGAAGTTGCCAAGAGAGCACTTACATCCCTTTGAGGATGCAGAAGGGTCAAGTCCCTTAGAGACTGAGCAAGCGTAAGCTCAGAAGAGATAGCACAAGAAGTGTGCAAGAGTGGACTTATTTCAAGTCCAAAAGCTCAGGAGGAATAGCATGAAGTCGCACACAGAGTGAAATTGTGCGCAGGGCCGAGGAAAAGATTCATCACCAAAGCTTAGGAGGGATAGCGTTTCCAAAACGCAGGTGAGACCCAAAGTTTACAGGGTTCATAGGAGGAAGAATCGAAGGCCGAGACCTTCGACACTTAGAAAATATTCTAAGTCAGAAAGCAAAACAAAGATCGGGAGGAGGAGCACAGTTGTCATTGGATCAGCATTGGGAGAGGAGATATAGACCGTCGAATCCACGTCCAGGTATAGGAGGAACGCGCACAAGAAAGATTAGATATGGGTCGTTGGACCTGAGCGTAGAGGACCAACAGCCATTGGATCTAGAGGAAAGTGCGCGAGGTTTAATTCTTGTGTGTACAGGGGAGAAGACTTTGCGAAGTCACGAATTCCCGAAAGTGTCGAAGTCGTCCATCATCGGAGACAGGTGGCAGCAGATGTGGGTGTTTGTGAAATCAGATATCAGGAGATTTGCAAGGAGGAGAGGAGAAAACTCGCGAAAGGAGAGTCCGTGAAATCATCAAACCCATCCATCAGAAGGGACACGTGGCGAGCAGTCAGTATTTCACTAACTTGTGACTCGATGGAGTCAAAAAGTAAAGTTTTAAGGACTCGCGACAGCCAAAATCGCGAGAGGATCTGGACCATTGGATCGAGACAGGTTGTGGGCCATCTATCCGAAGCATCGACATTTCGGCATTTCGGGAGTCGGAGGTTCGAAGGAGAGAACCATCCCAAATTCCTAAGTCACAAAGTTCCTACTTCGTGAAGGAGAAGATATGGACCATTATATCCAGAGGAGCACGAACCATCAGATTTGGGAGCATTGAAATATCGGCATTTTGGAAGTCAGGGATGTGAAGGAAGTTATGATTGGGAGGTCACAAGTCGTGAAATTCCGACTCGCGATAGGAGGATCTCGACCGTTGATTGAGAGGAGGAGTATAGACCGTTGATCTATCATGGAGCAGATATCGGAGGTCGAAATATATAAGGAGAGAAGTCTTTAGACTTCGTGAAGCGCGAAGTCCCAATATGCGAAGGAGATATCTGAGCTATCAGATCACAAGGGATAGTGACCGTTGATCTGGGCGAGGGGATTTCAGAAGTTCAAGGATCAAGATTTCGAGGAGAAGCATTGGGTTGAGTTCCAACTTCGCGAAACGCAAAGTCCCGACGCGCGAAAGAGGTTGGTCCCAGGTCATAGCGGAGGGTCACACAGTAGAAGGTTAAGGGAGGAGCTAGCGTCAAGAGAAATATCATCGAGTGGAACATCGAGGATCAAGGATTCAGAGTTGACTCATTTGAAAAGTCCCAAATATTTGGGAGTTGGGACCCAGTTCCTAGAGGAAGGTCATATCGAGTGCATAGGAGAAAGGGCTAGCACTTGCTAGACCCCTAGTCGGGTTTCAGGATTTCGGAGCTTGGAGTGTTGGGTTTGTATCACACACATATTCCCAAGGTTGTGAGACGTGAAACACCTTTTGGTGTGGACTGTGGTCATGGTGTCATGGTCGTGTGGAGGTGAAGCTCACGCCTTCTACACATTTGCACAGGGGGGGTTCAATAGGGCCTGTGGATCAGATAGCAGATTCCAATAGGGAATCGAAGAGCCAATTCGTCTCAGGGAATTGGAACAATCCAGAGACCGGGAGGTTGTAGAACCCTGGAGGGGAAGGGGGCTGCATCATAATATCTTTAGCCCAACTTCTATATTTCATATATATCATTCCATATATGCAAATCATTGTATGAAGATCTTCTTATTATCTAAATAAAGGTCATATCTAAAGTTGTTGTTCTTTCTGTTATGTTATCTCTACTGTATCTCGATATTCTATGTGTTGTTGTGTTATATCCATCTTCTATATGTTGTAAAACTCCACAAAACCTTTTTAGCGTAAGGTTGAAGGTAACCTGCAAAATATAAAGAAAAAACCCCACACAAAAATAAGAAAAAACACCTAACCTAGCCAAATCAGCTTGGGAACATTACACATCCATGGACTAATGGTAAAATTGAAGTTGTCCACAAGTGTTTGGAAACATATTTGCGGTGTTTTGCATCTGAAAGAAAAAATATCTGGGCTCAATGGTTACCACTAGTTGAATGGTCGTACGACACTTCTTACCATATATCTACTCGCATGACTCCTTTTGAAGCAATATATGGACAAAATCCACCTTTCGTTCTATCATACATGCCCAGTGTCTCGAAGGTTTGGGACTATTCTCCATACCCTCAAAGAGAATTTGGTCATGGTTCATAATCACATGAAGATACAAGCAGATCAAGGTTGCTTTGAACATCAATTTGTTGAAGGAGACCAAGTGATTTTTAACTGCAACCTTACAAGATAACTTCACTCAAGGTTGAACATTGTCAGAAACTGGCGCCCAAATTTTGTGGTCCTTATACAATTCTCAAGCACGTGGGACAGGTGGCCTATCAATTAGCTTTGCCCAGTGATTCTAAGCTCCATCATGTTTTTCATGTCTCCTGCTTAAAGAAGGTGATTGGAACTAAGTGCCAAACTTAAACCAGCCTTCCCGAGTTGGATGAAGAAGGTTCCATCTAGTTCCAGCCACAAACAGTCTTGGACTAGCATGAACATCGCCTCCGTCGGCGCACCATCAAGGAAGTGTTAGTACAGTGGAAAGACACAATTCCAACAGATGCCACCTGGGAGCCATCTACCATTCTGCGGCAATTTCCTCATCTTAAGCCTTG
Organism: Picea engelmannii; assembly: GCA_009831015.1. Lineage (NCBI taxonomy): Eukaryota > Viridiplantae > Streptophyta > Pinopsida > Pinales > Pinaceae > Picea > Picea engelmannii. The sequence goes on along the minus strand of ML780993.1, from coordinate 344,701 downwards.
AGGACAAGGTTGTTTTTTGGGGGGAGGGCATGTTAGGGACCTAACCTCTATAACCCCTCACGTAGGTATAATAATATATTTTCCATGTAATAAAGGCCAATATTAATAAGGCCTAGTAATAAGGAAGAATAAGTCAAATGTAAGAAGACCTAATAGAAGTTTTTGCTTCTAAAAGATCTTCCTCTAGATTGTTCTTTTGGTAGATATATTTAGTATTAATAGGATTTGAGGGCATAAGAAGTTTTTTCTTGGATATTATTGTAATAGAGCTCTGCTATGTTGGAGGTTGCCCCCTCGAAGAGGCAAGTGAACATTTCTATCTTAAATAAAGGTGCTCTTTCTGGTGTTATTCTGGTATTGTTCTAGCTATAATCTTGTTGTTCCATCACTGCTTGCTAAATATTTTTGTTCCACATATTATTATTCATCTAGTATATTGCACCACATTTATCGTTATATAGCCATATTCAAAGACATTTGTACCCACAATGAGGCATCATTAGACTTGTGAGATCTCAAATATCTCACATTATTGTCCTATTATTTTTATGTAACACAACTCCTTCCTCAGCTCAGATGCTCATTCCTCTAGTCAACATTGAGAGGGAATGTTAGAATGTCTTTTAATGTTGTCTAGTGGCTTGATCTAATCTTTTACTTGGTGTCATAATGATGATCATTGTAACATAATTTGTGGGGCACTTATACATGTAACGTGGCCTCACTAGAATTTTTTAATGTTGCTCATGTGCACATGGATATAGTTTTGGGATTTATTTTGTGGCGACCCATCTCTTAGGTAATGATGACCTACAATCATAGGTCATTCTTATCCACTACCCCTCCCTTACTCTTGATGAGCTTATCATCAACCTTTATGGATTGGTTTATCTCCACCCTTGATTTTGCCTTATGGTAAATGGTCCACATTTCTCCTACTTACAATAAATTGAGACAATTGGTCTTGAATCAAATTAGAGTGGAGGGTGGCTTATGGTATTGATCAGTAGCCTAGATCCTATGGGTCCTTAGGCTAGATCATCCATATACTTTGAGTGTTCTCTAGCTAATGTAATTTGGAGATTTTTTTGAAGAATGAGAAGGCATGCTACTATGGATGTTTCCTCACCCTGGGGTTTTACCATGTTGTTGATGTTTGGGCAGCATCGGAAAGACATTCTACTAGATTAATAATTAATAATATGATTATTGATTATCAAATAATATTATTAATGTAATAATATATTTATAATATAAAGTATAAATATTAAATATTAAATATATTTATATTATATGTATAATATAATATAAAGTATAAATATATTTATTACCTAAGGGACACATCTCTTCATGGATGGTCACCATATGTTCTTTATATATAGAACACTCGTCATTGTAATAACATATTCATTCATATACAATATCATCTCTTATGAAAATTCAACATGGTATGAGAGTGGGACTGGGACTGGGCTTGACTCCCTCATAGGAGGGCCCAGGAAAATGAGAGTAGAGTAAAGTATTGGGAGTGTTAAATTTATCTGGTTGTTGCAATATCTATGTACAACATATTTACTTTTTACTCCTACCTAAATTATAGAAATAATTCCATAAATTATGAGCAATAATTTATAGTAAAAATGTCTAAATACCTAAATATGAGGAATGTACTGCATATTTACTTCTACCTATATTTATGCAAAGAATGGCATGAATTATGGAGGAACAATTTAACAAAGTCAAATACTATGTGGATGGATTATAACCAAATTAATCTTTGGGTAGTTATGGGAATTCTCCAACTATTTATAAGAAAGAAAATTTAATTTAATTTTCAAAGAGATGTGTCTTTTTGGATAAATTTAATAATACTATAAAAAGACACAACAATAGACACACATTTTTTTCTCTCTCACACGTGGGTAGTGATCTAAGGTAGAGACCGAAGTTTCTAAGTAGTTGAAATTTTATGAGAGTAATTACTTAGTGATGTTCTATAGTTTACTAAAGCAATATCATTGGAAGTAATTACCACTTGAGGAAAATTGTGCTTGTCTAATTTAACACTAGAAAATCAACATGGTTAGTCGTATGACATCAAGTATATGGTGGATGTGTGTTAGTAGAAGACGTATCATTTTGAGGGTCATTGTATATAGTTGTACACAAGATAAATTGATCTCCTCTGGGAGATGTTTTTTGTTGTTCTTGTTTCTTGTTCCGGGCACATCACAAGTAATAGCTCTGAGAAGGAGCCATAATGACAGTCGTAGGAAGCAACATGAAGCAAGACTATCCAGACATAGAGTTGTGCACATCCATGTACCGAAGAAGGAAAGGAGGTCAGCACATGCAAAAGGAGCAGATGACTCCGAAGACTATATAGCCACAGAGGGAGTGATGACTTCAGATGTTTTCTGTGAGAAATTCGATAGTCTCATGATGACATGTTGTAGCTATTAGAGAGCTACCCACCCGCGTTGGATGCATGCTGTGAATTCACTATGGATTTCCTGTGATGTATAGATTTGTGTGTCTGACAGTCAATGGTCATGAGCTCGTGTGGATGGCGTCAGTGTTAGACTCTAGGTCAGATATAATACCTTCATCATTAAGAGGGAGTGTTGATATTTTATGTAATTTCAGAAGTTATTCTTAAGTGTTAATGTTTCAGCATCGGGCTGACATTCTCTCAGAATTGGTCATGGTAATTTGACCAATGGAAAATGGCCCTGGCATAGTCTTCTAAGGACATAAGACTCAAAGTGTGTAGCTTTCAACATTCGGAAGGACTGAAATTCTTCTTGTGGCACAGATGGCAACCTGATCAAGAAGAATGGTCCTTGTAGTCACAGAACACTCCGTTGAGTACGTGACAACTGCGGGACACTCAGTGTGCAGATTGAAGAAGGATTTATGTGGATTAAAGCAGACACCCAGAGATCTAGATGATGGTTCGATAATACTATGGTTGTATGTGGGTGACCTATTTCTAATAGGTGTGGAAAAGCTCATCTCAAAGTGTAAGAAAAAAAACTGGTTGTTGAGTTTGAGATGAAAGATCTCGGGATGATGCATTACTTTTTGGGTCCCGAGGTATGGTAGAGATAGGATGACATCTATCTGAATCAAGGGAAGTATACAATAGAAATCCTGAAGAGGTTCGGGATGTTGTATTGCAAGGCAATGGCTACACCTATGGTATCAAATCTGAAGTTGCTACACGATACGACTTTAGAGACCGTGGATGTTACTTTATATAGGGAGATGGTGGGTTCATTGATGAACTTGAGGAACACAAGACCGGATATATGTTTTGTTGTCAACACCCTGAGTCAATATATGGAGCATCCCAGGTAGGTTCATTTGGTCACAACAAAACATGGGATGAGGTACCTTAAGGGTACATTGGATTATGGTCTCAGGTATGTGACAGACCATGAGTTCAGGTTATATGGATATTTGGATTCATATTAGGCCAACAATATTCTTGATTGGAAGAGTACTTCAACATATTGCTTCAGTTTAGTCTCTGGTATGGTTTCATGGAGCAGGAGGAAGAAGTTGTGTGCAACACTCAGTACGGTTGAGGCAGAGTATGTGGCAGCATGTGCAGCAAGTCGCGAAGCAGTGTGGCTTCGGAAATTGTTGAATATTGGATTGAATTTGACTTGTAGGTAAGACCAACAAGAAGAGGATGATGAGACTTGTTTTAAAGGACAAGTGATCAAGTCAACAGGTTGAAGATCCAGTTAATATTCAATGCTCGAGAGGTAGTCGTACAGTCAGTTCCAGAGGGAGATGGGTACTACAGTAAGGAGCAGGAGGCTCCGCCGAATGCAGGAATCAATTATGTGTGGCATTTAGTATGGTTGAAGTCGAGTATGTGGCAACATGTGCAACAAGTCATGAAGCAGTGTGGTTTCAGAAATTGCATACTATATGACTTAATTTGACTTGTAGGTAAGACCTACAAGAAGAGGATGACGAGACTTTTTTTGGAGGACAAGTGATGAATTCAACAATTTGAAGATTCAATTGATATTTGGTGCTCGAGAGGGAGTTGGACAGTCAGTTCTAGAGGGAGCTAAACTACAGTAAGGAGTAAGAGGCTTCGTCGGATGCATGAAGTAGTCTTGTGAGGCGCTCAGTATGACTGAAGTTGAGTATTTGGCAGCATGTGCAGTAGCAGTGTGGCTTCGAGAACTGTTGTCTGGGTTATTTGGTCTCGAACTGGAGGCGACCTACAATTGGTGTGACAACCATAGTTGCATGAAGTTGTCAGAGAACCTTGTGGTCTATGACATCTTACACGTCAAATCATACTGAGATCAGATATTACTATATCAGGGATATGGTGCAGAAGGGAGCAGTAAGGCTTCAGCTTCGTGACCTTAGAGGATCAAGTTGTGGATGTTTTTAGCAAGTCATTGTCGAGGATGAAGTTTGAGTACTTCAGGGACAAGCTTGGTGTGGTCCCTCTTCACAGGGAGTGTTCTCATCAAACATGAAAAAGGGATGGCACTAAGACATGTGGAGCTCATCCAACATGAAAAAGGGTTGGCACTGAGTGTTCTCATCCAACATGAAAAAGGGTTGGCACTAAGACATGTGGAACTCATCCAACATGAAAAAGGGTTGGGATTGAGTGTTATCATCAAACATGAAAAAGGGTTGGGATTGAGTGTTATCATCAAACATGAAAAAGGGTTGGCACTGAGACAGGTGGAACTCATCCAACATGAAAAAGGGTCAGCATTGAGTGTTCTCATCCAGCATGAAAAAGGGTTGGCACTAAGACAGCTCGAACTCATCCAACATGAAAAACGGTTGGCACTAAGACAGGTGGGACTCATCCAACATGAAAAAGGGTTGGCACTGAGTGTTCTCATCCAGCATGAAAAATGTATGGCACTGAGACCGAGGGTGCACATGATCAGATACTGATGCATTGCAGGGTAGTGGATGTCCTGGGGACATGTTGTAGTTATTTGAGAACTACCCACGGGCCTTGGATGCATTGGTTGTGAAGTCACAGGGGTGCACATGATGAGGTATATATGCATTGCGAGGTAATGGATGTCATGGTGACATGTTAAAGCTATTTGAGAACTAATCACAGGTAATCTTGGCATAATGTAGAATGTATCCCTCACTTAGAGGGAGTGTTGATGTTTGGGCAGCATCAGAAAGACATTCTACTAGATTAATAATTAATAAAATAATTATTAATTATCAAACACTATTATTAATGATAATATTATAAATGTAATAATATATTTATAATATAAAATATAAATATATATATAATAAAGTATAAAGTATAAATAAAATTGTATATTTATATTATATGTATACTATAATATAAAGTATAATTTTTTTTATTACCCAAGGGACGCATCTCTTCATGGATGGTCACCATATGTTCTTTATATATAGAAAACTTATCATTGTAATAACATATTCATTCATATATAATATCATCTCTTATGAAAATTCAACACATGTAAATTTCTTGCCTTTTATCTTTTGTTTGTTAGATCTATTTTATTGGTTTAATGCTTTCCATGGGAATTTAGATAGGATAGATCCATGGTTATATGTGTATGCATATGTTCCTGGTCGTTGATGGTATCAAAGCATGTTGTCTATATCTAACTCCTTAGATGAAATTTATTGCATTGAATAATTTTTTTAGCATTAAATATAAGTAGATCTATTGTATTCTTCGGATCTGCTAGTCTAGCACCTCAGATCTAATTTTTAAGCCATGCTTTTTATAGATCTACAAATTGAATCTGGACCACATGCTTGATTTCTTCAATTTTGAGCATTTTTTGCGAGATCTAACATTGCCATTGTATCCAGAGCATGTGAATTAGTCACAATTGATTGTTTTTCATCAAAATTAGCCTTCGTTTGCTTAAAAAATAATTAAAAGGCTATCAAGGCTTGAAGTAATTTTTTTCGGGTTTTTAAACTAAAGTTTATGGGCCAAATTTATTTTTGAAGAAGGAAAGATAATAAAAAAAAAAAGAGTAAAGTCACGCGTTTATAAATTTAGGGTTCCAATTTTTTTTGGATTCCTCTTTCCCACACAGTTGTATAGATACGTACGTCAATTGTACATGCTTCTCTCAACGCTTCACTCGACCATATGGCTATCCTCTACATGCAATCCAATAATTCAACATTACAGAGTTTTGGCCCTCATTTATGCCACATAGTCACGTAGAGAGTTTTGTTCACCCTTTCCCCTCATTGAAGGATCCATATGGATCGCTCCATTTGCAGATTTATTGCAGTGTCTTTTACAGAATCCGTGAGTGCGATTTATTGCTGGTATGAAGAGAATACAGAGTGTTCTTGTCATTCGTGTTGGATTTCGCACTATGTGCACATAGATTTTCTCTCACAAGATCTAAGACTTGCACTTCAACACTCAAATTAATGTTATCTAGATTTGCAGCGTCAAACTTGGTGAATTACAATTTTTTGTGGATCATGGCTCTAATCATGTGCAAGAGTGATCTACTTGTGAGGCTTTTGAGCAACATTAACCTTTGTAGACCCATATCCACAGATCATGGTGTTTTTTTGTTGGGACAACAATGTTTTATTGAGTGATTACAAGGTGGTACGCTCAGAGTGGCTTGGTTTTATTTTTTTACCAAGTCATTTGATCTATAAACTTCCATGGATATTCCATTGGAACAGTTTGTCATAATAGATCTAACAATTAAAACTGAGATATACATTGTGGAGGTTAAGTTCCTTTGGATTCCATAATATTTAGTTATTGATTTTCTGCTTATGCATGAAATTGATAAAATGTGGAAAATAGAGAACAGTAAAATACAATCACATACTATCCACAAAATGACACAAAGATTTTCTCTATGAAACCCTTACGGGTGAAAAATCAGTTGGAAGGTGAGGCTGCTCTGCTCTCTTTTCTCTAATATGGAAATAATGCAAGTACAAAGGAGAAGGCACTCTATATGGAGTTACCTGAGACCTATTATAATGTTACAGAACATTAACCCCCTCTGTTGTGCTCTCTAATTTCCCACTCTCAGTTGTTATGCTCAACTATGGAACAAAATACAATAGTATAGAATGGAACCCCTTCTCCTCCTAGTGGCATTGTATTTAACATAGCTCGATAGCCATCTAGGGGTAGGTTTTTTACTTCTTCAACCCTCAATTATGATAGAGTTTTGGACCTTCTTGAATCTTCTCGAAATTACATACGTGGGCATCCCCATATGCATGAGTAATGGGGGTTGACGTGGCATCCTCTCATACCATGGTGGTCAACACGGTAGGTCAACTTACAAGAGGCATAAATTTTGCATACGAGCTCTGATTGACACATTTTTTGCACCGTTGGAAAGGTATAGATGTGTAGAATAATGTCACGAGGTCCATACCATGTTGGGAAAGTTTTAACCCAAAAAATTGTCGTTTGATGCCTCAAAATGGCCCTGGAAGGTTCCAGACCCCAATTTAAAATGGCCCTGGAAGGTTCATGTAGAATTTTATATTGCATGTAGTGCATATTTGATCATTTGTTGAACTCGATGATCATTATGAGATCATGTTCAAGTTTTTTTATTGAAGCACGCCAGTTGATCATCGACATTTTTAGCTTATTGGATCACATTCACCTTCATCTTCTACTATCATTCATGCCTTCTTGGAGAGATTTTTCTTTCATACATTGTGGACTTTCCATGATGATTCATGTCGTTGCTCATGGAGGTTCTTTCTTCCAGTTAGCTCTTTGTTTGCTTCACATGTTCTTAAGCAGTGTGTGTGAAGAGTTTGGAGATATACTGGTTTTACAAAATACTAATTTATCTTGAGTTGCTTGGCACCTTGTCGTGAGCATATCGATGTTGCCTTTGTTGGTCATTCTGCATTGTTTCTTGACGATAGCAGGTGTCTTCTCCTTGAATGTTATTGAGGATCTAATTGCAGCTGATGGATGGTTTTCTACATTGTTCCACTCAACAACTTATTCTTGATGGCAACAAAGTTTGAAGTTATCTTTGTTATTTATCTAGGATGTTTGAAGTTGTCATTGAGGGGAATGTAATGTAGTGTCATATTCTTTTGAATGTGTTCATTACAACCCATGGTGTAATAATTATACAGTAGCCACATTTATTGTTATATGGGCTTGTTCCAAGACAGTTTCATACACAATGAGGCATCATTAGACTTGTGAGATCTCAAATATCTCACATTATTGGCCTATTATTCTTATGTAACACAATTTCTTCCTCAACTCAGATGCTAATTCCTCTAGTCAACATTAAGGGGGAATGTTAGAATGTGTTTTAATGTTGTATAGTGGCTTGATGTAATCTTGTACTTGGTGTCATAACGATTATCATTATAACATCATTTGCGGATCACTTATACATGTAACATGGCCTCACTAGACTTTTGTAATGTTGCTCATGTGCACATGGATATTGTTTTGGGAGTTATTTGGTGGTGACCCGTCTCTTAGGTAATGATGACCGACACTCATAAAAACAAAATTTCTGCTAACTAATGAATACTAACGAAATATCTTAGGTAATGAATACTCTTAAAAACAGAATTTCTGCTAGCTAAATTAATTCATTTACACTTAGTTGATTTCCTGTGGCTTACAGCTACGAATTAAAACAGATTTAGCTACTGTCTATAACTACAAAATAGATGCATCTACCACATGCTAATAATCAACATGAAATGCAGCGAAACAACTCATTACAACAGCATATAAATCACTTACAAATGCACAAAGTTCATACACAACAATTAAACACATAATTTAACATAACAACAAGATAAAACACTTATCTTTTCACAATAGTCGTGCAACCAGCTACTTGGGACGGACGTTCCACCCAACCATAGACTGGCTATTCCAAATCTCAACATCCATTCACCCCTGAGCTGAGGCTAGCAATACAAAAAAGAGAGTGGTCTCTCACAATCCACTCACAACTCACAAAACTCTCAACCCAACTAATGTTCTCTTACAACTATCCTGATTTTACATAAGCTCTCTTCCTCTTGCCCCGTCCAACTCAAGGAATGCACCATTCGTTTATCAGGGATGTACCATCTGTTTATCAGGATTAGCACAAGGAATGTGACATTCTTTTATCAGGGTCTCTCTGGCATAGGTAGCTAGGAATATCTCAGTTAGGAACTCAAGGGAAAATTGCTACTAGGAAAACTATCAGCAAACCAACAACAAACACTTGTCGTTTTAGTGCAACTCACACATGAGTTCACTCTTCAGGCCTGAAAACCTAGCTCTTCGGTTTTCTAGCTCCAATTACTCTCCAGCTTGCTCTAGAATTTTCCCTCCATGGCTACATCAACTTCAAGCTATGTTTCTTGCTATCTCCTTGCTTCCCATGCACAAACTTGACTAACTAAAAACTGTTGTCACAATCCATACAAATTTCCTCTCTTTGGTTTGTCTTTATTGATTCAAAATCTTCCCCAAGCTAATTGTAATCCACCCCCATGTGCCCAATAACTTTGGGATGTGACAACTCACACCCACCCTCTTACATGTATTCAATGATTGGCTTTGGGAACACTCAATTAGAAATGGGAAGGTTCATATAAAAATAGCAAATTTAGGAAAATGGGTTAAATTAATATACATGGGTATTACCCCCTTAGACCCCTCTTGGCCATTATTCTAGACATGCACCCCCCCCCCCCCCCTCTTGTGGGTTATTTCAACCTCCATCTCTTGTCCATGTCCCCTTGGCAGCCGACATCACATTTTATTGATAAAACAAAGAAATACAATTTGCATATTACATTGCTTTGGTCGTAGCCACACATTATATCTACATAATCATTAATTAAATTGGGGATTATAATGGGGATGTTACATTCCCCCTCCCCTGCAATTGTGTGTCGTCCTTGGTGCACTCTATATCGATATACATATATGCAAATTTACATCGCAACATTTAGAAACAAAAATTTTGCAATTTAACATCTCCAACAACAACTCCAACCATAATCTCATGTCCCTCTCAACTCGTCGACCGAAGGAATGCACCATTCGTTTATCAGGGATAACCCAAGGGATGAGCCATTGTTTTATCAAGGTCCCCAACACAGTTGGCTAGGACTCTAAGATGTGATTTCAGAATTTTAGTTGCTCAAATGGAGTCTTGCATTATGTTTTCTTCAAAACTGTCAAAAATTTATAGGTATTGTGCCTGCGTGTTTTCTTCATGCTCCCATGTAGCATATTCAGGACCGTAGCAGGTCCATTGAACCTTTACCAACCCTACGGCTTTGTTCCTGAGCACTTTGAATTTCCAGTCCAGGATGCGTACTGGTTCCACTCGGAAATCCCCTTCGTGCTCCACCTGGATCACATTCCAATCAATTATGTGGTTAGGATCATGAACATATTTCTTTAACAATAACACATGAAGTACATTATGCACTCTCATGGATGCAAGAAAAGATAACATGTATGCAATTGACCCTATCTTTTCTAATATTTCAAAAGGCCCGCAATATTTCGCTACCAACTTTGGGCAACTTCCTAATCTTATCGAACTTCTCTTTTCCTTTACTTTTAAGAACATATGTTCTCCCACTTTAAAATCTTTGAAAACTTTGTTCCTGTCTGCATAAATTTTCTGCCTATCCTGGGCAGATTTTAAATTCTGCTTTATCTTTGCCATATGATCTTCCATTTCTTTTAACAAATCTGGCCCAATAACTGCTCTGTCTGTTGGATTATCCCAACTCACTAGAGTGTTACATTTTCTGCCATATAATGCTTCAAACATACTCATTCTCAATAGGCTCGATACCCATTAATTTAGGCAAATTCAACTAAATGAATATAATCTTCCCATTTTGATGGGTGATCCATCACATACATTCTAAGCATGTCCTCAATTTTCCTGTTAGTCCTTTCTGTTTTCCCATCTGACTTTGGATGATATGATGTGCTAAGATCTAAATTTGTCCCAAATCCCTTAAACAAACCCTTCAAAAAATTAGAAGTAAACTTTGGATCTCTATCTGAAACTATTACTTTAGGTACCCCATGTATCCTAGCAACTTCTTTCATGTAGATATCTGCAATATTTGTTTCCTTGTGTGTAGTCTTTACTGGAATAAAATGTGCTCCTTTAGTCAATTTGTCCACCACCACCATGATGGAATCATGTTGCTTCATTGTTTAGGGCAACTTAGTAATAAAATCAATCGTGACAACTTCCCAATTCCATTCTGGAATGGGAAATGGTTGTAGCAAACCTGTTGGATGTCTATATTTTGCCTTTACCTTTTGGCATTCTAGACATTTTGCTATGTAATTAGCCACTTCTTTCTTCATTCTTGGCCAAAAATATTGGCTTCTTACTGGTGCAATTGTCTTCTGATATCCTGGGTGCCCGACACATGGCACATTATGCATCTCCTTCAGCACTGCTTTTTTCAGTTCACTGGAGTTCGACACATACATCTTACCCTTGTACATGAGAATTTCATTTTCTTTCAGCTCATAATAATTAATTTTTTGTTGAAAGTTACCTTGTTGTAATGTCTCTTTTATTTTCACATAATGTTGATCTGAATTTTTTGTTGCAATAATTTTGTCTTTAAGATATGTCTTGTACATGCTAATGCCTACAATATGCACTTCGTGAGCTCTCCTGTTGAGTACATTGGCCACTTGATTTTCCTTGCCCTTTATGTGCATAATTTCGAAGTCATATTCACTCAGAAATTCCAACCATCTAGTTTGCCTAGCATTTAGTGTTGGTTGTCCAAAAAAATGCTTCATACGACAATGGTCTGTCTTTAGCTCGAATTTCTTACCCATAAGGTAATGCCGCCACATTTTCAATGCATGTACAATCGTTACTAACTCCAAGTAATTTGTAGCATAATTCCTCTCATGCTATTTTAATTTTCTGAACTCATAGCATACCACATGGTAATTTTGACTGAGAACTCCACCGAGTCCTTCCTTGCATGCATCGATGCACATAACAAAATCTTTGTTTGGATCTGCAATCTTCAAGATTGGTGCACTTGTGATGCAAACCCCCACCACTCCTGGGGTTCGCGTGACCTCCGGGTATAGGATCATTCACTTGAGGGAGTTGAATTAGCTCTCGAGCTCTTGCTGAACTGTCAAAATACTCTTTTATAGGCCTTTTGATCCAAGTGGATATTGGTGGCCACCCACCTGTTCCAACTGGCTCCTCTTATCAGTTTTTAGTGCAACACGTTCTTCTGTACTTCTTTGTAATTATGGGTTCTACACTTCCGGGGCTGACTGAAGCCCTACACATCTTCCAGATGGATACTGGTGGCCTCCCACCTAATCCAACTGGCTTATTTTGTATGTTTTCATGTCAGTGCATCTTGATGTACTCCAAGGTCCGTTTTGGGGCCCTAAACAATGGTTTTTTGGCTCACCACAATCAAACTGCAGACATAGTCAGAGTTTGACGACGTAATGCGTAGTTCTTAAAAATACCTTTCCAACATACTATCACGCGCCTAAAATGGAGATTGTATGCAAACGTTATGACCCCATGAAGTTAATGTACTAACTTACCCAAACGAGGCCCACAGGCCTTTTGGCGTTTCATCTCCTAGGGTTAGTTTTTTGGATGTCTAGGGTTTTGGCATTCCTACTTATCATAAAAAGGCCTTCAAAGCCTCATTGTAATCATCTTCTTGCGAATGAGCGTAGTCGTCACATCTCTTCTCGGAGATAAAGCTGCCACCATTCTTGCGAGTCTTGCACTTTGTATTTTTACAGTCTCTTTACAATTCTTTCATTAATAGAAATCAAGTATTGTTGTATTTCTTTGTTTTTGGAAATTTTCATGAGTATTTCATTCTAATTTATCTACTTTCATTTCATTCTGAACATAATCTGGATCATTGGTATCAGAGAACGCTGCTCTTCATCCTTTTTCAACGCATGTCCCCGATGAGGTCCGAGTATAGCTAGCTGGGTCTCGAGTTTGTCTCTCTTGAGGAAAATCACTCTCGCATGCCCAAGAAACCCTCGATGGCGGTAGAAAAGAAAAACGGCAGGGCATAAGATTCTATTGACATGTTGCTTCAGCAAGCTCTCGCGCAACAAAGGGACGAAATGATGGATAATTTTGCACACATTCTTCAACGCCTACTGATAGAAACAAGCGCATATTCATCAAGCGACCATTTTGGAGGAACCTCTCCCTTCAAGGTACAAGTCAATTTTGATATTCCCATATTTGAAGGTCAGATAGATGCAGATGCACTAGAAAAATGGTTAAATCTATTAGAAGGTTATTTCTCTGTTCTAAAAATTTTCAACAGGGAAAAGATCACCTTCGCACTCCTCAAGGCTCTCCCCCATGTCAAACATTGGTGGGAAACTTACTGGGAGCAAAGTTACATAGAGGAATCTGGAATATATGGGGTCGAGCCCACTTGGAGTTTTTTTGTGGATGCGGTCAAAGAACAGTACTATCATGTTGATAACTATGAAGACCAGTACATGAGATGGACCACATTGTGGCAAGAGAAGAGTCAAACAGTGTCGTAGTTCACAAATAATTTCCATACCTTGTGCACCAAGCTGGGTATCAAGGAATCCGAGTGGCATCTGGTTCTAAAATACCATGGGGATCTGCATAGGTACATCTAAACCAAAATGGATTTCCTAAACATCTCATCATTGGGAGTTGCCTATCTATATGTTGTCAAGATCGAGCATAAATTTAGGCACCAGAACAAATGGGAATTCGGGTCTACAAATATGAAACAACCAAAGCACTGTAAAGATGGCCCTAAGTAACAGCCTCCAGACAACCAGTCCAAGACACAGGAAAAAAAGGGTAAAGTAAAGATGAAGAATGACATTGGGAAGTGGTGTGACGTCCACAAAAGCCCCTAGCACAACACTGATGAATGTCGTTCGAAATAGTCATTGGTGGTCGAGGTCAAAGACATGAAGCCGAACCCTGATTCAGAATCTGATACAGAATCTGATCCAGAAAATATTGAAAACAAACATATCATCGACGAAGACCCCACTGCTACTGTCGCAGCCACAACAATTCATCTAGAAGAACCGGTAGATCCTGAAGAGGGGGAGTGCCTCTTCCATTCACAGATGTGGGTGAAGGGGACCCCATTGCATTTCATTGTTGATAACGACAGCAAGAAGAACCTCATCTCAGCTAAGGTCGTTAAACAATTGAGGTTGTCGACAACACCACACCTGCAACCATACAACATCAGGTAGCTTCACTAGGGACGAGATCTTCGTGTCAGCCAACAGTGTCACATGTCTTATGGCATCCATCCCTTCAAGGATGAGGTAGTGTATGATATTGCCCCTATTGATGTCTGTGATGTTGTTTTGGGCCAACCATATATGTGGAAACGTCATGTTGTCTATGAGTCTAGACCTCGTAGTGTCATTATTACTCTGGGAGGTCAGCTCTAAAGGATACCATAAGTAGTTCTGATTACAACTCCACCAAAACAACTCCGCAAGGTAATCTCTCATACTGCAAAATTCATCCTTGTCACAGTTTGTTCAATGGATGCACATAAGACCACTACAACCACTGCAACCTCAACACCTTCTATCCAGCAAAGACATATTGTCAAAGAGATAGAAGATATTGTTTCTTCACCTACAATGGGGCCTACACCATTCCCCATCCAACCCAGATACAACAGGTTGGTGGAACAGATTCAACCCCTCCAACAACAGGTTTGTGACAGTCTTCCACAAGCCAAGAAGCATGACTTCTCCAACAAGGCACACAACTCAATTAGCTTCAGATTCAGAAAACGCTTTCCCCTCTTCCCTGGTACTCAACACAATGGAAAGCATTTCTTCTTAAGGGGAAAGGATTGATCCAGGTGGATATTGGTGGCCATCCACCTATTCCAACTGGCTCCTCTTATGAGTTTTTAGTGCAACACGTTCTTTTGTACTTCTTTGTAATTGTGGGTTCTACACTTCTAGGGTTGATTGAAGCCCTTCACATCTTCCAGGTGGATACTGGTGGCTTCCCACCTAATCCAACTGGCTTATTTTTTATGTTTTCATGTCAGCACATCTTGTTGTATTTCCAGGTCCATTTTAGGGCCCTAAATAGTGTTTTTTTGTCTCTCCATAGTCAAACTGTAGAAAGGGTCAAATTTTGATGGTGTAATTTGTTGTTCCCGAAAATACCTTTCCATCGAGCTATCACACACCTAAAATAGAGATCGTATGCAAAAGTTATGACCCCATGAAGTTAATGTACTAACTTACCCAAACGGGGCCGACATGACTTTTCATGTTTCATCTCCTAGGGTTAGGTTTTTGGATGTCTAGGGTTTTGGCATTCCTGCTTATCATAAAAAGGTCTTCATAGCCTCATTGTAATAATCTTCTTGCTAATGAGCGTAGTCGTCACATCTCTTCTCAGAGATAAAGTTGTCGCCATTCTAGTGAGTCTTACACTTTGTATTTTTATAGTCTCTTTACAATTATTTCATTAACAGAAATCAAGTATTGTTGTATTTATCTGTTTTTAGCAATTTTCATGAGTATTTCATTCAAATTTCTCTGCTTTCATTTCGTTTCGAACATAATCCGTATCACCTTTTCTCTTTTCCCTGCGTGCAAATTTGTGTGTGCGAGGGTCTTATCACGTTAGCGGAGAAATCCACGTGACCTCGGGCCAAAACTGTGGGCTAATCTCTTTAACCAGAAGGAACTCCAACACTTTGGAGCTCCGGGCTTCGAGAGTTCTAACTACCACACACAACAATCCTCTCGAACGTTGAATTCACGAATCGTCGAACAGAGGCGGGGATCAATGGATGACAATACGCGCGTTGATCTACGATTCACGAAAATTCTGGGACTCTGGGCTTCAGGATTTTTCCTTATCTAAATGTGCAACACCTCTGGATGCACAAACTCTGAACGGGAAAATCGGATGACTGACATCCACCTTCAATTAATGGCCTAAGATTACTCCGGCCTCTCAGCTTCATAGCTCTTCATGAACTTCAAATCCTCTGAATGTAGAACTGGCGAAGGGCTGGATCTACGATCCACGTGTCCCTCTCAACATATGGTCAAGATATACTCTGGACTTCGGGAGTTCTCGAGCCAAAACACTTTACGCCTTTGTTTTCTTAGACTGTCGGATTCATGAATCACTAACGATCTGTCAACATGTGGCCCTGACGCCAACGATCAAGATCTGCTCCGGGATTCAGAGCTTCGAGAGTTTTGCACACTCTTGTAGCAACACTTCAGGTTCACTAGATAGTCGGACTTCTAGATAACTATTTATTTGCGGACACGTGTCCCCCGTCTACCAACAGTCCATTTTAACTTCGAACTTCGAGAAATTTGTCTCCTCCACAACACACACCCTAAAATTGTCCTATTCGTGAAGTTTGAAGGACTTAAAGGGTTAACACCCACGCACCTTCTCCAGATCTGACAGTTGTGAAAAACTCTGGCTTCTCCCGAACAGATCTCGTCTGCTCAACCTCCAAACAAAATGAATCCTTTCTCCAAGGACCTTTGGTCGCTATTCTTGAGGGTATATATATATATGGAAGTGTTGGTTCTCATGCTTGAGGGTTTCTAGGATAAATTTTGGCTCTATGTGCATGCTTTCTTGTTGTGTTATTTATCTCTTAGTTTTAACACGTTATGCCAAGTAACCTTCTTCTTCTTATAAGAGAATGTCAAAAACTTTCATTCATATTTAAGATGAAGGTCCCCATTGTTTCCATCGAGGGTGAACCTAAAATTATGTCAATTTCATTTACACATATAGTAATAACTTTGAATTGGGATATGACAATATAATCATTAATTGTTAGTTGAATCTTGTTTATTCTTTGTTCTCTTAAGTTAAAAAATAATTGTATTTGAAGATACTTAGGTCTTGAATTAATAATTGACCAGCCAAGTTAACGTTCATGTGGTTGTCAATATTGCTTAAACAAATACCAGGGTTAAGCTCTTTCCCCATAATAATCCCTTTAATTTTTAGCAGAAGAGAAACACTTTTTATATTACATCGACAATATCATCCTTCCTTGTCATTATTAAAATCCATTTTTAACCATGAAAGATCAAATCGAGATTAATTCAACACTCAAAATACGAATGTCTCGCCATAAACATTCAACTTGTTTTTTTTTAATTATTTAAAACTCCATTTTTTATCACCATTTAAATTAAATAACATATTTGTTTAGTTGAATTATGTTGGTTAAGCCATGAATGTGCAGAGGTGGTAATGCCTCGAAATTAATTCAGCTAGGCTGAAAGTTCTATGACGGGAGTCATTTCTTGTTGTCTATTATGTTTCTTTGGGATGGGAAACTGATATACTGATGAATGTAGATATTTTGGCATGAGAATGCATGATAATGAAAACAACTGACATATCTTTTAATCCCTTTCAAATTTTTTTAAGTTCTCTTCTTTACAAGGTGAGAAAATACATTGACGCTTATAAATTATAACTTCTCTTCTATAAAAGGTGAGAAATTGCATTGACACTTATAAATTTTATAAATTATAATGTGAGCCTTTAACCATTTTAATTATCCCAAGACACCTGTCAATATATATAATATTTTTAAGTGTGATGCTACCTCCTTTGATGCTTGTAATATTTGATATATAATAATTATTATTTAAAACCTTTCTGCCTTTGATCCTTTTTCCCTTTAATCTTGTCATTCCAAGCCTTTTGGAAAATTGGTCTTCCTTTGCTTTCCTCATAAGGGTGTCTTGCTCTTCTTATGGTTTCCTCCAAGGTCTTGGGGTTGTCATATTGAATCTTGTCACTATAAAAGGAGGGTAACCCACTTAGAAACCTTTGGATTTTAACCTTCTCATATTTTATGAAGTCAGCATACTTCAACAATTCAAAGAAACGCTTCTCATATTCCTCCATTGTCATGGTTCCCAATTTGAGTTCAAAGAACTCTTTCATCTTTCTTTCATAATAATGCTCGGACAAGTATTTCTCTTGGAAATATCCTTTGAATTTCCTCCATGAGATCCTCTTCTCATCAAGGTTCTTGGCTTGCTTAAGTTGATCCCAACACATGGTTGCCTTTCCTTGCAAGTGGTAGGTGGCAATTCTTGCTTCTACTCAAGAGGGGTAAGCATGTATGTGGTGAACCAAGCCGATTCACTAGGTAAATATCCAAAATACTTGGAATATAAAGATATCCACAAGGACAATAATTAATATATATATATATATATATATATATATATATATATATATATATGTATATGAAAATATGTGATGAGATACAATAATAATGAGGGCCTTATATACCCATGCAGGGGTGCCCTTCCATGAAGAGACACGACCTTTCATTGGGAAGGTGTCTCTTCATTAATTATTCATTAACTGTTATAATGTATTTATATTTATTATTATATATTTTGTTCATAACATTGCCTTCCCCTTAAAAATGCTTTGTCCTCAAAGCATACTTATGGAAGACTTATCTCTTGCTCTGGCTTGTAATATCGCCTCCTCATTCTTTATTCATGAATTAGTGATCGTTGAGGGCTTGAAACGATAGGATCTTGTAAATGTTGCATAGAACTGTTGAATTGTAAGAGAGTCTACCCACCTTAAATCAATCTTCTGCACAGTGGGGATTTTATGGGGTTCTTGTAGACAATTTTATGTATTTTGACTCCCCTGATAACGTCTACCTTGTGAATCAGTGTGTGGACTTTTATAACTTTTCTTCTTTCAAGTTAGTAGTTAAAACATAATTGTACACATTAAGAACAATCAAATCATAAACACAAGAGATATCGAATGTCTGTATAAGCTTTTGTATGTGTGTGTGTGTGTGTGTGTGTGTGTGTGTGTGTGTGACTATAGTAATGGGGGTTTTCCCAGCACCAACTATTTTGTATCAGCACCAACTGAAGTAAGGAGCACCAACTCCTAGGAGAACACCAACTCTCAAGCAAGACCTGACTTGTTGATAGAATGCAATATATCCAACTAGAGTTGATATAGTAGTTCAACCAACTATAGTAGTAGTGATCCATTTATTGAATCAACTCTATCTCGTGATTAGAGGTATAGCACAAATGCTCATCACCACACTTCATATTCTCTCTGAAATTCACACTTTCTTCTCTCCATCTTCTCTCTGATATTTGCACCTTCTTCACTTCATCTTCTCTTTGATATTCACACCTTTCTATGTCAAAGAATCATCATTATAGAAATCACCAATCTTAGGTGCAGATCCACCTCTTCCCCACTCAACCCCTATCTCAAGTGAGCTAATCATGGTTGTATTTATACTCGTTTATGCTCAAAACTTGTTTTAAGTTTTTTTTGCCGACTTGTGCCACAAGTTACAACTAACTTGTCCATTTACAACAACTTTGGGACCACTAGAGAACATCATTCCGAGTCTTCAACTTTAAACCTGGCATCCCCCCTATTTTCATAAATCGATAACATGTATGGATCGATTTCCTTTGTCTATGTGAGTGTTGCAGAAATCGAATATTGTAGAGGGGCTTCCTTCAAACCATTTACATATGATCATAGGCGCAGGACCACAGGCTTATTAATTTAAGTGTTGCATCTTCTTTCGCCCTTTGTTTCTATATTCTATATGACCTCAAGTGGTGACCAAACGCTAGGCCAAGTGAGTGCTTGATCAATTATCAAAATCAACGGTCACGTTTTAATCTCCCGATGAGATGGATGGTTCTCATTTACTTCGGGACTTCGACTATTCCACTTAAAGTGATCCAACGGCTATCGAGAATTCGGGTATTCAGAATCTCAGACCTTTTGCCTTGCTTATCCTATCCTTCCACTCAACTTGATCCATCGTTCGAGAATGGTCTTGAAGTAGATCAACGATCAAGGATGATTGCAGGCTCCTCAACTAGCACGACGTTAAAACTATAATAATAATAATAATAATTTATTTTTAAGGTTACGATCAAACTAGACATCAAATTGGTAAAGTCTACTGAGTTATACATACTCTACCTCCTTATGGATTTGAACTTGTAATCTTCAAAGATGAATCACATGTTCTTAACCATTAGGCCCACCCAAGTTGTATATATAATAATACCCATTCAATTTGTATATATAATAATGCCCACTCAAGTTGTATATATACCTACAAAATCTCATGTACAATCTTCACATGCTACCAAAATAATAAGTGGCATGGTTGTAAGAAGTTACTTTGTGGGCTTCCTCTTCTGGAAATTTCATGCACATCTTTCACAAGCAACCAAACATAATTGATATGATTTTTTTTCTTCTCACATGCAACCAAACATAATTGATATGATTATTTTTCTTCTTCACGGGGCATATAACTTTTTTAATCCCAAACAAGGGCTTTCAATGCTTGACATCTTCACGCCCCAAACATGCAATGCTTGTGTAATGATCCCAAGCCATTATGCAAGAATCATCATGGTTTTGGTGTCTTTTTAAAACTTTTTCTGGTTGTGGTATTTCGTCAAACAGTTTGTTGATCTATTGGTTTACTTGTGTTTACTTGTTGAATGGCCTCTTGATTTCAGCCTTAGGGTTTACTGATGTGTTTATATGTGTGTATGCAGCAAATAACAAGAAGAGACAACCATGGAACATACCTCGACCATATGCAATATGATAGACAAGCCAAAACATCTCAAATTGCTTTATTCATAAAATAGAGAAACATGCTACACTGAAGATGTCGATCTGGAATGCTCAACAGATGGCCAAGAAGATAGATAATAGAGCTGCTACAAAATGCTCCCGACAATACAAAATAAGCCTCCAAAGGCTAGATAAGAGATGAATATCAATGCCAAGTGCCAAACCCCTCAATCTGGAAGATGCCACGCCCTGCTGCAGTGTTGAAACTCCTCAATATTTCGGCCCTGCTATCAAAGGTGTCCAATCACCCCAAGAAATATGCCAACAGATAGATCGGGCAACTGTAAGGACAACCCAGGTGTCCAAATCTCCAAATCCACTCTCAAACCCTGTAGATCTAAAATCCTCCACTGAATGGTGCGCCCCACTAGATCACTGAAGCCCTAGATAATTCGACCCTGCTGAAGGAGGCCTCCAAATGCTTTGAAACTCTCCAGAAATATAGATCGGGACACTGCAAGTCACTAGGTGAAGTCTCAAGGTCAGATCTAAAGTGTAACTCCTCCAAACTGACTAGATCTGAATCTCAGAAACGCCCTCCTTCTCTTCAATTCGTCCCACTGCTCTAAGAAATAATCTGAACCATGAAACTCTCTCAGAAAGCACTAGGAATGATGGTGAAGACCCTGCAAGAAGAACCCAAGTGATGGAATCTCCAAAAACCCTGCCAATCTCCCACAACGAATCTCTATCCAAGGAAGGTGTGCCCCTCTTGCTGGAAACCCTCAACTGGTGCGCCCTCTTTCTATCTGCACATGAAACCGATATAGAATCCCCCTGCAATTGAGCAGATCTGGAACTAGAATGGTGTGGGAGAGTATTGCATCTCCGAGACCAAGCTTGGGACAAGCTAGGTGGAATCATTCACCACCGAATCGTCCTCTAGGGTTTGTTAAGTCAAAACCCTCAAAACCCCCAAGAGATGGGCTCACTAGCTAAAGTGAGATATCAAAATAAGATCATACATGAATGAATGAGAAGAGGCCCTTGCCTTTCCTTTATACTTTTTGGCTCACCTTGTCCCTCCAAAGTGACTTTCATTTTATTAATATTTAATTAATTAATTAACCTTTTTACCTCTGAAAAACACCTTATCTCTCCTTGTGGCTTCCCTAGCCACTGAAAGTCACTTCTAGCCATCCCATCTAGTTGTGTTGCTCCTCCCGATTCCAATGAGCTATTACACTAAGAGGTTCCTCCAGGTAATGTGCCCAAAATGACCTCTTCAGTGATTTCCATTAACTTATAGCTCAAAATAGTCAAAATCATGGAAATCGTCGGAATGCAACAAAACCAAAGCCAACCTGTGAATAATGGCTCATAATGATGGAATATGATCATCAATGCAAGCTGGACCCCACAATGCCTCTCAAATACCCCTGTACTCGCTATAACATTCATCTGGCTACTCTAGTCATCATAAATCTCTGCACTGTGATGATGTCCCAAAGTGGGGACATTACAGCTTGCTAGCGACTGTTCCTACCAAAGAAAAATGGCCACGAGGTGTGCAGATCCTTCCAGGATGAACAAAATATTGATCATCAACAAAGTTTTTGATAGCTACTCTGATATTACTGAAGCAATTTTGATGATTCATTTCATTAAATCATTATTCATAAATAAATACTTATTCTTTATGTTGAATATTATAATTTATCATTATTACTATTGTTACACGTCAAAATTGCTCAGCTAGATAAGTGTCGCATTATCCCTCTCAATTGTCGTAAGTGTCGCATCTTCCCCACAACTTTCGCAAGTGTCACGAGTTGGTCACTAGTGTCGCAAAGGATGTTCAGACATACTGTCATGATAACGACACTAAGGAGACACTTATAACATCTCACGTAACTGATTTGAAGGAGGAGAACTGATCTACTGAAGTCAAACAACCTTTTGCCACCTGAAAGCACCCAAAAAACTGAGTTTTGGAGAGGAGCGCTCCCCCTTACACTATCTCGGAGCGTCGGCGCTCCCCAATACACTGTAAGGGAGCGTTATAACGCTCCCCTAGCCCTTTTGAGGGAGTGCTATAGATTTTGAGAGCGTTGGCGCCCCCTAAAGCTTACTAGGGAGCGCTACAACGCTCTGATGGCCCTTTTGAGGGAGCGCTACAACGCTCTGATGGCCCTTTTGAGGGAGCGCTACCTATTCTGGGTGGTTGTTAAACTATTGAGATGAATGGGGGAAGCATCTTTTCATTCGTGGAAAGCAGTTGGATTCGAATCCCTAGTCCAGCCATGATCCTAGGGCAGATCCTCAACTGAAGGAGGAAAATCCTCACCTTCCCCAAGGATATCTCAAGATTGTTGAGC
>ML780993.1:242870-314539 GCA_009831015.1 Picea engelmannii | reverse complement strand
ATCTACTTGTCCGCGGGCAGATTTTCCTACAACAACTATAATATGGATATACATAATAATAATAATAATAATCTAATTTTAAGGTGACAAGCGAGAAATCAAATTGGTGTATGAGACCTCTTTGTTTGTGAGATAAGGGACCCCATCAAATTGGTGTATGAGACCCCCTTGTTTATGAGACAAGGGACACCACCAAATTGGTTTATGAGACCCCCTTGTTTGTGGGACAAGGGACCCCCTCCATGCAGGAGAGATTTAACTACTAAAGTCTATGGATTTTGCTGGTAAGGATGACCTCAAAACACATGTATGATGATGTTGTCCATTTTTTTGATAAACCACAAGCTCAAATCCAGGACTAAGAAGAAGTTTTATCAGTAGGCTATGATTCATAACATGTATATCATTTATGATAACAATATGTAAATAATGGTTACCTGGGACACTAATTATTGCCCATGAGCACAAGTCTCAAATTATAGCCAACCTAGTTATCAATTACGGCAAGAGTGTACCATTGGTAGTTATTTGGGGCTTTGTTCACTGCTGAGACATGAGATTCAAATGAAAAGTAACTCGGTTATAAACTTTGACAAGATTATGATTAGCGAGGATGAACCCACAATACATGTATGATGATGTAGTTTATTTTTATGATAGATTGCAAGCTTAAATCTAGGGCTACAGAAAAAGTTTGCTTAGTAGGTTATTGAATATTATTTTTGGGGGAAGTGTTTCCAAAAAAATCATCATGAGGAGCGACATCACATTATATAGATGTCAAGTTTGAGGGGTATCTATTCACTAAATTCAAACTTGGGACTTACATTTGATCATATCTCTTTTTAACCATGTTGTGTAAGTTTTAGGAAAGTGGGAACATTTAGAACATTGGTATGGGTGTCCAAAATGGATAGAAGTAGTGAAAATTAGAGGATTTGTGCACATTAAAGAGTTTTGTAATAGTGTAGTTTAAAACATGTATGACCACCTACTAATCTTAATACATGCAAAATATTTATATGCATAAAACTTTTTTTTAAAACAAAAACTGGGTAATTTATATTATCAAACCGTTGTAGCATAGCTAAACAACATTGATATTACATACATAATGTTCTCTAGTTTCAACAAGTTACACAGATCCATGACAAAATATAGAGCTTATATATGTATGTCGACAAAAATTCTCAGTTCTTACTACTACTATAGACTCTATAAAAGATGCCTAAAATATCGATAACCTTAAAAAACATTACTTAGCGAAGTATATGATGACTTGCGCCTCTTATGAGCCTATATTAGTTGGATTGATTCCTGGTCTTCGATCTCCATGTCTTCAATGAGCTATTGCACAATATCCTCTTCCTTATGTTTCCCTTGACTAGAGTTTACAGGCAGTCGCTGACTGGATGCCCCAAACTGAGCATCTTTGTCCGAATTCGCCATCACAGTCCTTATCATATTGCATTCTACTTCAAGAATGACAAGTTGATGCTTAACATGAACTAGATTACTCGTAATAGCTGCAATTTGGGAGATACGTTGTTGTTCACTGCCATGGACTTTAGAAGTAAGAGAGAGGATTGATGTTTTGTTGCCTTGTATCATTTCTTCACGAGCCATGAGAATTCTCTTAAGTTCTTGTAATTCTTGGTGGTCCATGATGATTAATCCAAAACCAGAGGGAAAATCTATATCTTAGAAATTCAACAAACCCACAACCTTGAACCGAAGGATTCTCACAGGAAACCAACATAGAGTTCAAAGTAACAACATCGAATACCATAAAACCTGAGTAGGAGTGAAACCAAATTTTGAGGCTCAAGGTTCACAGATAGAGCACCTAATAAATAGCTCCCCCAATTTACAAAAACAACTCCACTCATAATATAACAAAGTATTCTCAACCACTCGACATTGAAATCTTGTAAACCAATTAGACTCGAAATACTCAGAGTAAGCATAACGAAAAAAAGGCCAACCACCAAATTCAAACTAGAGCACATTCTAGGTGGAGGTTGACAAGGCAAAGTGACATCACGTGATCCTTCCACCATGCAAAAGGTCAACACTCCATTATCCCACCTCACCTAGGATAAATGACATCGTTGCATTCAAATTCCAACATCCTCAAGAGCCTAAGCATGTGTGAGGGGAGCTAAAGTCTCATCACATTTATTGTCTTTCCTTAAAAGTGGGACTAGCACATGATAGAAATGTGGCATAGTGATTCCATGGTACTTGTCACTAATTTCATAAGGTTGATTAAGGTATGGTTTGGGAGGCCAATAAACCATTAACCCCATGCTCCCCCATTTTTAGCCATATTTCCTCATTGGCTAACGAATCTGCTTGACAATTAACCTCGTAAGACTTGATAACAAGATAATTTTTGGATTCTAATGATCTCTTGTTGAGCTTGTACTATAATACAAGAAGTAAGTTTGTAGTCTGATGTAAGAGATTTCTTATTCATCAATTGAATGATTATGTTGGAGTTTCCTGCCGTTGTTAGAGATTGAATGTGTGCATCCACATCTAACCATAATCCCTAGAGTAATGCATATGCTTCTCCTTGGTTATTGGATGAAATCCCCAATCCCCAAGCATAGGACAATTCTATTTTTCCTCTGGGATCAATGAGGATCCCCCAGCACCTACCACCAATGAGGACCCCCCCACCTCGCCCACCCCCCAGACACCTACCACCCCTCATGAAACTATTATTAATATTAAATCATATGTGTAATATTAATATTATAACATTGAATTTGACCACAAACCATGTTTTTATTAGATTTTCCTATTGTTTTTAATATCTCTCGTTATATTTTACTATACAAGATTTTGAGTTTTGACTATAACAAACTTATCAAGTTGATGAGAACTCTCTGGAGTTCTCATTTTTAGTGGTTGTTCTTACCCCATTTCAAAAAGTGGTGTTATCGGTAGTACCCATTTTCTTTTGAGGTTAAAATTACAAAATTTTGCATCTATGATATGGAATGTTGCAAACAAAAACCTTAAAATCAATCCCCAAAATGAAAAGGGGTGCTACTAGTAGCACCCACCTTTTTTCGAGGTTATAATTACAACTCGTTTGAAATTGTGGCCTTGACAATTGGTACCATTGTGAACAAAAAACTCAAAATCAATCACCAAATCAAAAAGTGGTGTTGCTAGTAGCACTTCCTTTTTTATTTCAACGTTAAAATTACAACTTTTTTAATACAATGGCCTTGACAATCAGTTTCATTGCAATCCAAAACCTCAAAATCAACACTCAAATCAAAATGTGGTGCTACCCACAATATCCTTTTTTGTTTTGGGCCTAAAATAAAAAAAAACTAGGGAAACATGAATACATTTTTTTAATTGAAAAAAAAGAATCTCTCCCTCACCACCCTCGGGTCCCCTTATCCCACCCTCGCCCCCTATCAACTGCCCACGTGCGGCCCCCAAGTGATGAGTTGTAAACTTGTCACTTAAAGGAGCAACAAAGGGGTGGTGAGGTCGAGAGAGGGGTCATGAGTGGCGGAGGGTGATGTCGTCATTATCCTCCTTGTACATGGCTAGATTCACTACCCTTGAGAATCCCATACCACCCAAGGAGTCTAGTCATCGAGTGACACCGACATGACCTCGTGTGTTGGGCTTGACCAACAACTCGCTTGTATCATCCAAAACACACCTCACTATCATGTCCTGGTGAACCCAAGTCTGGCATATTTATATGTGTAAAAGTTTGAATGCGCATTTCACCATAGGCGATGTTGCACCATCGCCACGTACATGCACCTCCCCCGAGCCAAGCATACTCGGACAACCAACTGCCCAATTTGCAATCGTTTTATCATCCATCTAAATTGACTCGTGATAGTCGTCGAAGATCATGCCCCTTCTCATAAGGCATCCACATACCTTCAATGCACATACCACTGATGTCACCTTGTCATGGGCGATCCACAATCTACCACATTGCCAAGTCACGCCATCCTCCGCAAGAAGCATAACATAACATCTCGCCATTTGGTCACCCATCCTTCTCGACAAGAGTTCCTCCTTGGTCCTCCCAACCTACACGTCGGTACATTGTCATGATTGTTTCATGAACATTACGCACGAGTTGGCCACCAAATATTGGGACTCGTTGTGCAACTTGCCAAGCATGCCTGAAGCGCCCTCTCTCAGACTCACCATGTGTCTTGCCAAGTATGCCCGATGCACCCTCCATCACACCAAACCGAGTACGCTCTTAGCCAACTCATCGACCGGTCACGTCTTTGCGCCTGTCATGAGAGAGAGAGAGAGAGAGAGAGAGAGAGAGAGAGAGAGAGAGAGAGAGATTCTAAAATAAGTGTTTTTTTTTATAGTTAGTTTTTTTTAATAAGTCTTTTTTTATATATATATTTGACTTATTTTAATGTTCGTTTTTATTTTATTTTTTTAAATTTAAAATGTTTGTTTTTGTTTTATTTTGTTTTTTGTTTTCAATTAAATCATTCTCTCCTTAGTTTTGCAATTTTAGGCCCAAAACAAAAAAAGGTTTTGTAGATAACACCGTGTTTTTATTTGAGTATTAATTTTGAGGTTTTGGATCGCAATGGCACTGGTTGTCAAGGCCACTATATCAAACATGTTGTAATTTTTGACCTCGAAATAAAAAATGGGTGCTACGAGAAGCACCACTATTTGATTTGGGGATCAATTTTAATATTTTTGTTTGCAATGGTACAAGTCATCAAGGTTACAGTTTCAAACAAGTTGTAATTTTAACCCCCACAAAAGGGTGGGTGTCACTAGTAGCACCCCTTTAGGGGTTTTTGTCCGCAATGACATTGGTTGTCAAGGCCATGATTTCAAACAAGTTGTAAATTTAACCCCAAAATAAAAAAGGGGGTGATTATGGGAGCACCACTTTTTGATTCGATAGTTGATGTTAAGGTTTTTAAGTGTAACTTTACAAGGATTTAAGATCATGGTGGCAAAATGTTGTGATT
The DNA here is from genome assembly GCA_009831015.1 of Picea engelmannii. NCBI lineage: Eukaryota > Viridiplantae > Streptophyta > Pinopsida > Pinales > Pinaceae > Picea > Picea engelmannii. The sequence continues at coordinate 309,536 of ML780993.1, read as the reverse complement.
TTAACCTTGAAAAAAAAAGTAATTCCAGTTGCACCAAATTTTTATTTGGCGGTTGATTTTGGTGTTTTTGACACAAAAATATGGGGTTTTAGGGATAGATTTCTTGTCAAGTTGGTAACTATGTTCTATTTTTTTTGGTTGGCGGAATCAACAACTAGGGCAGGCTCGTACTCGTGTGACACAGGGTCGATTCCGACTGATACCACTATAACCTCCAGGTGTAGTACACATCCCCCAAGCACGTTACACAAGCTAAGTGAGGTTTGAACCAATGACGTCTCAAGGAGTGCCTTAATAGTGCACTCTATCGCCAATTGATCTACACCCCCAGGGGTTGGTACTTATGTTCTATATTAATAAGGAAAGGGCCTATTTTTTTCAAAGAAAAAATAAAGTGATTTTTATTGAGAGAATGGAAATTACACTTTTCAAGTGCTACATCACATGTAAGAACAAAAAATGGGCTAATAAATAGACACCCACCAAAAAACAAAAAAAAATAGCCCTAAACCTGATAGTTGTCATCAAATGGTCCTATTATACAATCCTTTTTCATAAATCTTTCTTTTATAGTCCCTATATGACTATACAAGAAAATCCTTAGAACTACCACCTTCATAGACATTACTCCTTGCAAACAAAAGAGCAGCCACACACTCATAAAAATAAATATAGTTAAGGAGGACTCAATAAAAAAATTGACAAAGCAACTGCAACAATGCCATCTTTGGATTTTTCACAACCATGGTGCCTTCCAACAAATGTTATCCTTCTTTGGGAAGTTTGTTTACTTCCCCATCCAACTCTTTGGAAACATGGGCAAAAGATATATTAAGAAAAGAGACAATTATCTCATGTAACACCTCACAAAGAGGCTCGAGCATGATATCATGAAGTTGAGAAACAACATTCATCCAATTAATAACCAGTGATCGATCACCAAAGATTTGGATTCTATTTACCCCTCTATCTAAATCACATTTGAGCAATAACTTAAGAGCCTAAAATTCAACACAATTGTTGGATCCTGGTCTAAGACCAACCTTAAACTCTACACGATGAGTGTTATAAAGAAACAAAACTCCACCAATAGTGTTATTTTTGGGAATACCTTGCTTAGAACCATCAAAGAAACTCCAAGGACAAGACTTGTTAATTTCCAGCTCTCCCACTTTATGAGGGAATTTTTGTTCAATGGCCATTTGACATTGGAGACGTAGACCTAACCTGGGAATAAAATTGAAAGGAAGGTATAAATTTGTCTTCAAAGATAATCAAGTTCCTCGGTGACCTTATTCCCCATATGATAAGGTTCAACACAGTTGGAAACTCTTAGAGATATTTTACTAAACCAAAGTTTAGGATATTCCTCTACAAGATCAACATTCCAAATATTTGAACTTTTAGTATTTATATATTCCTTCCGTATTTGTTGAGCATAAGGACACTTAACTAGCAAATAAGAAATAGTTTTCTCCTCCGATCTACACAGTGAATAGATTCCAAGACCTCAATGACATTGCGTCTACATAACTTCCTATGTCAAAGCCTTATTTTTTAGGGCTAGCAAAAGAAATATATGCCTTTAACTGCAATTAACTTCCATATCTGCTTTCACCATCAAACATGTTCTTGAGAATCAACTGCAATTGTAGATTTGTATCTCAATCAAGTTGTATAAATACCCCCTTTATTGTTACTTCCCCATGCAAGGGAATCCTTCTCCTCTTTCAACCTAATGCCACCCTCCTAAGACCAACTACATAGGTATTCCAGTGCATAGCTCGGTCATCTTCAAAACACAGGGTCTATGCACTCATCTGGCCTTGTTGTCATAGAATTGTAGTACGATGATCTCCTACTTGGTTGAGGGTGTAAAGTCCTCTCTGTTGTAGGAATCTAATCATATCATGGGACAATTGTATGTCCTCACTACAACCCAAAATGGAATATGCACCAATATATACTTGCTCATCGTTACCTACTTTTCGAGACTGGGACTTCCCAATTATTGGAAAGGCTTGAACAAGGGTCATCCATCGGATCAAAACAATTTTAATATTTTTTCTTGGATTCTGAATCCAATCCAAAAATGTCCCCATACTTATATGTTTATGGGCCCCGAAGAAGAGGTAAAAGATCGTAGTTTCATGAGTGCATAGAAGGGCCTTAAAACCCTTCGTACGAAGTGTAGGTTGTAGTAGCACTGAGAGTCACCCTCATATTGCGGGAGGATAAGCCCAGTACCCATCAAAGTTTTTGGTGGATGTTGGTTTTATATGAGTGGAGGTCAATGGACAAATCTCAATATATGAATGATGTTCGACCCAAAACTGGACAAGAAATGCACAGTGAAGTGAGGGCCACATTAACTTCAGTCAGTGAATTGAGTTTAAGTGTGAGTAGAGGGAAGACTTAGTGAGAAAGGTGAAAAAGACTGCTATGAGCACCAGGCTTTCAAGCAGCTTGGGGAAGAAAAACTCAGACTCAAGATCACTCTTAAGCCCAGGTTTTGGACACTGAAATATGTCCAAACAACACAGTCACAACAACACAATGATCAAACCTACATCACAATGCAGCTACAACAACTCGATTGGATCCTCCATGCCCAAGCCATTTAGTGTATGAGGGAAAAAGATAAGAAGGGAGCTGACTAAAACTTGTCATGATACCACTGTAATCAAACCTACATTACAACAACATAAAAACCCTCGATTGGATCCTCCATGCCTGAGTGTTTTAGCACAGTTTTTACAGAGAGATGAAAAGAGGTTGACTTCTATTAATCTGAAAGTCTCAAATTTGATACATAACTAGAGAACAATTCTGGCATAAAAACATTGCAAAATAGGGAGCTCTGCTCAACCAATTGACGACCTTAACAAAATATCAAAACTACCTATTTATACTCATCCCATTCCACCACTACTAGGAGTGTGATCTGGCGATTGCATTCAAAACCTTGTGTCTGAGCAGTCTTCTTTCATACTGAACATGCATCCCTCTGTTAGACTCGAGCTCAGATCGGCATGGGTCTGTAGGAAAATCTATCCACAGGGGTACCATGGGCTGATGGTTCAGTCCCCACGGCCGGACCTTCCATGCCTTCCATTTATGGAGTGAGTGGAGGTTTCAACCACCAGTCCTCCCTTCCATTAACTGCTTTTCCTTGGGAACTCAACGAGGGTTAATGCCTAGGGGGTGGACACACGCTGCTCTCGGATAGGACGCTATATAAACACGTGATTGGGGGGGCGCTCAAAGGTGGTTTGGGTTCACATTGCTTTTGAGCCCGCAATCCATCACCTTTCACCACGTAGCACTTTCTCCATACCATGGTTTCAATTGTGGGACCGCTCAAGAAAATTATCGCCCAAGCATGTTGCGTCCCTGCAATGAACTATGGCCGTAGATCTGGGTGCACCTGCTAGATTTAGCGCCACTGCCAAGCTTAATCGCCTCCCAACTTTAGGATCCGCCAAACTATGCCTTGAGGGGGGATGCTACTTTTGACGTTTGAACAATAACACCTCACAGAGGATGATCTGACGACGCGTGGACTTCTGAGATCGACGACTGAAATATTTTCGAGTCTTCAGACTTTTCAAACCTCAAACCTCCTCTGTCTTTTGTCGCTTTTATCCGGAGCGAAGGATCTGGCAACGCATGGCTCCCTAAGATCGACGACTGAGATGCTTTTCAGGTCTCCGGGCTCTGGGAAAATCAAATCTCAAACCTCGTCTTCCTCCTAGAAAACCCTCTGAAGCGAAGGATCTGGCGACGCGTGCCTCCCTCAGATCGACGACTGAGACGCTTTTCGAGTCTCTGGGAAAATCAAATCTCAAACATCGTCTTCCTCCCAGAAAAACCTCCGAAGCGAAGTATCTAGAGATGCATGGCTCCCTGAGATCGATGGTTGAGACGCTTTTTGGGTCTCCGGGCTCCGAGATAATCAAATCTCAAACCCCATCCTCTTCCATGCGCTTTTACCCGGAGCTATGGATCTGTCGACACGTGGCTCTTGCTGATCAACGACTCAGATACACTTCGGACCTTCGGGACTTCGACGCTTTTCTTATTTTAAAACTCCTGGAGTGATAGATCTAATGACGCGTGGCATTCTGGATTCGGACGACAAAGATACTCTTCGGGGCTCCGGGCTCTAGGAAAATCAATTTTCAAACTTATCTTCCCCACGCAGATCTCTGTCGCGTGTCCTCGTTGATGGATGGTCCAGATTCACTTCGGGACTTCGACGCTTCGAGAACTTGGCGCGTTTCCCATTTCAAAACTCCCGAAGTGACAGATCTGATGACGCGTGGCATCTGGATTCAAATGGTCGAGATCCACTTCGGGACTTTGGCATTTCGGGGACTTTGGGAGGCACGACTGCTAAGATCAATGGCTCCCTGTTGATTTTGAGATCAATGGTACACAATTGCTTCGAAAGTTTGGGCTTCGGCTCTTCGGAAGTTTTACACGCTTCTCACCTCAAATCTCCCGAAGCTCATTTTATCGAAGCTTCGCATCGGTGGCCACCTGTTCCCCTTGAGATCTACGGTTCATACTCGCTTCAGGACTTCAGAATTTTTCCCTTCGCTATACTTGGTGCAATTTTGGGATTATGAATACTCTCGAGCCAGTGATTTGAAGTCCACGTGGGATCCGTGCCACTGAAAGATTAAACTGCTTGTTGCTTGCGTTTCAAGTCAGAAATGGACAGTTATGAAAGTTTCGCTTTGTGCTCATGGATGTGGCCTGTGTAAACAAATACTTGGACGACTAGTTGTGGGCTCAGGAAAACAGAAGGAAAAGGAGATGAGTGCTTGTCCTTGGAGAAAGACAGAGGGGCTTGGGGCCGAGATTTCTTTTGGGTAATACATTAAGGGAAACCAGAGTGCACAGACGAAAAAGGGGCAAACAAAAATCAATTTTAACAGTCGAAAGGAACAAACTTCAAGACCTGGCCTGCGAAAAGGAGAGAGACAGGGCAAGGAAATATAGATTTAGGTATTAACACTGAACACATACGACTCTTGACAATCCTATGTGATACCATTTGGCTCCATAAGGGATGGCATGCTCCCTATGAGCTGCCAAGAACGTGCAGTTCTAGTGCCTTAGCTATTGGGCTATGGAGTCTAGCTCAAAACTTTCGCTGAAGAAAACAGGGAAATATGTACACTATTCTACTTACAAAAAGAAAGCAAACACACATGCTCCAGAAGGAGCTTATTTATGTACACTCCTAGATTGACTAATTTGTACAATGTGTTAGGTGAAAGCAAACTTCCACCATAGCCACCCCAGTAACTTTTTAACGGAAAGTTTGTTTACTCTGTCACTAATTAATAAAAGATAATGAAATTGTGACAACAAAACAATTAAATCTTTTAGCTCTCCTCCTAGAGTTGAAGGCAAGAAAAAGTTTGGGGGGCTCAATACTTGGAAAAAATGCAACTCCATGTACTCCCCTACAGGGTCATAAAATAGGTGACGAAACTTACTGGGTTGGTAACAGAAAACATGCTTTGTCTTACAGTTGCTCCCACATGGTTGCATATTTGTGGCAAGCACAGGTGAGTGAAAGGTTGATGCAGGTTGTTGATCCACTTCTTCTTTGTCTGCTCTGATAACATCTGCTAGTTGTTGGCAAGAAATAGACTCATGTATATCAATGGATGGCTCTTTATCTTTATCATGTTTCTCTTGGTAAAAACTTTCACCTTCATTAGAAGGCTAGATGTTGATGCCTTTTTCTTCGATAAACACCTTAACATCTTCATCACTGTCTCCATAATGATCAAATAAAGGAGGAGTCTTGAATGACATACCAAGAGGTATCTTCTGCCCAACATGAGAAAATTGCTCATCATTATTAAACACAGGTTGCCTTTCAAGATTCAATCCAGGAAGCAATATCTTATCCTCATCATATGAGTCAAAAATAGGATGCTCATATTTAGGATTCTTAGAGACAGGATTACAAAGAAAATCGACTTCTAGGACAGACTCAATTTTTGCACTTTTCTTACTGAGACAACAAACACAGTTTTCATCTGATGCAGATGAAATGGGAAGAGAAAGAGTTGATTACTCATCCAATGTACCTTCTTCATTCTCACAAACTTCATAAGAAACAACTATATCCTGAACACAGTCTTTATATTCCTCACAACAACTATGATAAATACACTCAGAGGAATAAAACTTTTGACAATGCCTATTGAAAGTTGCATGAAACTCTACGAGTGAAGAAATGCTAGAAGGCTCAAGAGATCGATACCAATCACGAGCATCTCCATAAAGAGAGAACATAAACAACTTCATACATATGTCTTCACGTTGGATGTCAAGTTGTTGCATCAAAGCATGAAGTTTTATAACATGTTCAAGAGGGTTGTCATTATTACCTTCATAAAATCTTGGCAGGAGGTCATGCCATTCATCAACTAGAGGCACAAAATCTGGATAACCAGCTATGGCTGAAAAGTTGAATGGGGAAAACATCTTGGTCAAGATCGCCTCCATAGCCATTTGATTTGTCTCCCTTCAGTGGAGTCACCGACAGATTCTGCACAGTGGAGTCGCCAATAGATTTTCAATCAGTGGAGTCGCCAATAGATTTTCAAATAGTGGAGTCGCCATGGTGAAAGATAGGTAGTCAGAATAATGTGTCCAGCATTAGTTCACCATCTAAAATTGGATCTCTGCAATGTCATTCTTCCCAGGGAGATTTTCAATCTGGGACATCAACTAAAATCCTTCACGAGAAATCTTTCCTTTCTAGATAATCTTCTCTGGGTCAACGTCAGGTGTTTCCAGAGGCAGTTGTGGAGTAGACCTCGTGTGTCTGCCCTTCAGAGCCACAATTGAAACAGTGGAGTCGCCAGGTGCAAGTTGCAATCTTCAAGATACTGATTTCTGATGCACCTTCAGAATCAAAATTTCTTTGTCATTCTTACCCAGGGAAATGTCTTCAATTCGTTCCCCGACAATAGCGCCAAGAATGTTAGCACTTAGAGTCACCCTTAGATTGCGGGAGGATAAGCTGAGTACCCATTAGAGTTTTTGGTGGATGTTGGTTTTATATGAGTGGAGGTCAATGGAAAAAACTTAATATATGAATAATGTTCAACATAGAACTGGACAAGAAATGCACAGGGAAGTGAGGGCCACATTAACTTCAGTCAGTGAATTGAGTTTAAGTGTGAGCAGAGGGAAGACTTAGTGAGAAAGGTGAACAAGACTGTTATGAGCATCAGGGTTTCAAGCAGCTTGGGGAAGAAAAACTCAGACTCAAGATCACTCTTAAGCCCAGGTTTCAGACACTGAAATATGTCCAAACAACACAGTCACAACAACACAATGATCAAACCTACATCACAGTGCAGCTACAACAACTCGACTGGATCCTCCATGCCTAAGCCATTCAGTGTATGAGGGAAAAAGATAACAAGGGAGCTGACTAAAACTGGTCACGATACCGCTGTAATCAAACCTACATTACAACATCATAACAACCCTCGACTAGATCCTCCATGCATGAGTGTTTTAGCACAGTTTTTACAAAGAGATGAAAAGAGGTTGACTTATATTAATCTGAAAGTCTCAAATTTGATACATAACTAGAGAACAATTATGGCATAAAAATATTACAAAATAGGGAGCTCTGCTCAACCAGTTGATGACCTTAACAAAATATCAAAACTACCTATTTATACTCAGCCCAGTCCACCACTATTAGGAGTGTGATCTCACGACTGCATTCAAAAACTTGCGTCTGAGCAGTCTTTTGTCATACTGAACGTGCATCCCTCTGTCAGACGCGAGCTCAGTTCGACATGGGTCTGCAGGAAAATCTATCCACAGGGGTACCAAAGACTGACGGTTCAGTCCCCACGGTCAGACCTTCCATGCCTTCCATTTATGGTGTGAGCCGAGGTTTCAACCACCAATCCTCCCTTCCATTAACTGCTTTTCCTCGGGATCTCAACGAGGCTTAATGCCCAGGGGGCAGCCACGCGCTGCTCTCAGATAGGACGCTATATAAACATGTGATTGCAGGGCCACTCAAAGGTGGTTTGGGTTCACACTACTTTTGAGCCCACAATCCATAACCTTTCGCCACGTAGCACTTTCGCCATACCATGGTTTCAATTGCAGGACCGCTCAAGAAAATTATCGCCCAAGCATGTTGCGTCCCTGAAATGAACTATGGTTGTAGATCTGGTCCCAATCTGAAATATGGGTGCACCTGCTAGATTTAGTGCCACTGCCAAGCTTAATCGCCTCCCAACTTTAGGATCCGCCAAACTATGCCTTGAGGGGGGATGCTACTTTTGACGTTTGAACAATAACACCTCACGGAGGATGATCTGATGACGCGTGGACTTCTGAGATCGACGACTGAAATCTTTTCGAGTCTTCAGACTTTTCAAACCTCAAACCTCCTCTGTCTTTTGTCGCTTTTATCCGGAGCGAAGGATCTGGCAACGCGTGGCTCCCTGAGATCGACGACTGAGACGCTTTTCGGGTCTCCGGGAAAATCAAATCTCAAACCTCGTCTTCCTCCTAGAAAAACCTCTGAAGTGGAGGATCTGGCGATGCGTGGCTCCCTGAGATCAACGACTGAGATGCTTTTCGGGTCTCGGGGCTCCGGGAAAATCAAATCTCAAACCTCGTCTTCCTCCTGGAAAAACCTTCGAAGCGAAGGATATGGCGACGCGTGCCTCCCTGAGATTGATGACTTAGACGCTTTTTGGGTCTCTTGGATAATCAAATCTCAAACCCCATCCTCTTCCATGCACTTTTACCTGGAGCTATGGATCTGTCGACACATGGCTCTTGTTGATCAATGACTCAGACTCACTTCGGGACTTTGGCGCTTTTCTCATTTTAAAACTCTCGAAGTAAAACTCTCGGAGTGATAGATCTGATGACACGTGGCATTCTAGATTCGAACTGCCGAGATCCTCTTCGGGACTCCAGGCTCTGGGAAAATCAATTTTCAAACTTATCTTCCCCACGAAGCTCGCAGATCTCCACCGCGTGTCCCCATTGATGGATGGTCTAGATTCACTTTGAGACTTCGGGCCTTCAGGACTTCGACGCTTCGGAAACTTACCGCGTTTCTCATTTCAAAACTCTCGAAGTAAAACTCTCGGGGTGACATATTTGATGACGCGTGGCATCTGGATTCGGATGGCTGAGATCCACTTTAGAACTTTGGCATTTCAGGGACTTTGGGAGGCACGACCGCTGAGATCAACGACTCCCTGCTGATTTTGAGATCAATGGTCCACGATTGCTTCAGGAGTTCGGGATTCGACTCTTCGGAAGTTTTACGCACTTCTCACCTCGAATCTTCCGAAGCTCATTTTATCGAAGCCTTGGATCGGTGGCCACCTATCCCCCTTGAGATCTACAGTTCATACTCGCTACGAGACTTCAGAATTTTTCCTTTCGCTATACTTGGTGCAATTTTGGGATTCTGAATACTCGCGAGCCACTGATCTGAACTTCACGTGGGATCCCTGCCATTGAAAGATTATACTGCTTCTTGCTTGTGTTTCAACTCCGAAATGGACTGTTATGAAAGTTGTGTTTTGTTGTCATGGTTGCAGCCTGTGTAAACAAAGACTTGGACGATTGGTTGTGGGCTCAGGAAAACAGAAGGAAAAGGAGATGAGTGTTTTTCCTTGGAGGAAACAGAGGGGCTTGGGGCCGATATTTCTTTTGGGTAAGACATTAAGGTAACCAGGGCACACAAACGAAAAAGGGGCAAACAAAAACCAATTTTAACAGTCGAAAGGGACAAACTTCAAGACCCAACCTGCGAAAAGGAGAGAGACATGGCAAGGAAATATAGACTTAGGTATTAACACCGAACACATACGACTCTTGACAACCCTATGTGATAACATGTTGTAGTATGATTATGAATTCCTAGACATTGACCACATATCGATGCACTCAATTTCTTTAAGTTTCATTCTTGCGAACATACTCCCCATATGAGATACTTAACGCATTAGCTACAACACTATGTGGGTGAATAATATTTTTCCACAAGCCACATGAAGTAAGCACTCTCCACAAACTCTTTGCTGCCAAAGAAGACCCAAAAAGGTAAATGTAAATCAAAGCTATTAACAATGCATCAAAACGAGACTATGAATAATGAAGGTATCCGATAAACTTAAGATGCAACGTTTATTCAAACAAATAATTTCACATGCTTACGGAAAATAAAACAACTTCCATTAAATCTACAAGTCAATTAGTTTAGACCCGTATTTACTCTGGATTCATCTAGCATTGAGAGGGATCAAATCTATGGAAGTGAAAACCTTTTTTAGGGTGTTAAGACTTAAGGTCAATGCCTCAAGAGATTTTGTCCCTTTTGACACTTGATAGATCTATGGCTAAGATGGATGTAAGCTAGTTTGTCAAAAAAATTAAATTTTAACTTGACTTCTATTATTGTTATTATGATTTTATGACCCATCCCATGCATCGACCAGGGTTGCAGAATGTGCCTCTTGGCTCAATGATTCAATAGCTTCAAACCACACAAATATTCAAATTCATAAGGGCATACATCACAATTGATAATTTGTAGACCTAGTTTGGTTAATGTTGCATCGTAACTTAAGAGAAGAACATGCCTAACATAGGTAATTTGGGAACAATCTTGGGAGTGATGCACCCCAGAAAAAAGCTCTTGCCAAGCTTTTGAGTTCATGGAACCACTCCCCATGCTTCAAGAATGTTCCCCATTAGCTCTAAAGCTCTCGGAGCTTAAGAAATGATGAAAATGAGGACTGCAATTTTTGGGAGCGATTCTCACAGAATGTAGCATTTTTTTACCTTTTTAACATACTTTTCAGATAGGATAAACAATAATAAGAATGAAACCCTCGTAGATAAAACAACACTTCATTGACCTCACCAATGAACCAAAACCCCGATTCCCTAAAACACTCACCACCTAACTATGGATCCCATGATATTTTTGTCAAAGACATTTATTTAAGAAGGGCCATTGCCTAAAACTTGGTTGTCCTAAACCATTGGGTTAGGGATGACCATTTTTTGTTTACATGCCCTTCCAAACCATCTTACAACACCTGCTTTCTTCATCGTCATTTATGTTCTCCTCCTCGTTTTCTATTCGTCATTACTTAGTTTAATGTCTTGTGAACAGTGCTTTAGAGTGTTACTTTCCACACAATGTCAAAATAAATACAATTATTTTGTACAAATAAAAATTGTGAATAGGTGTTGGCAAAGAGGTTTATGTAATTTGTTGTATTATAGATAAATATAAATAAAGGGGCACCTTACACGATATGTTCACCTTGATTTGGTGATCAGTGCATTTTGCAAGCATGAGAAATGACCTTTAAGTATTCAAGGCAGTTTAGTTGATGTGCATTTGAAGCGAGGAATTATAAGATGGTTTGAATGTTCTTGCATTTTTTTTCTTTCTCTAAACGATGAAGCTTTTAAGATTTTGTTATTTTCAGTGAAATGTTATGCGATTTCAAGGGGAAATTATGGAGAAGTTGAAGAGATCTTAGTGTTAGTTGGGGTTTTGTTTTTGGGTATTGAAGGCAAGATTTATTACAAGGATATTAGAAATTTGACCTTCTAGATGATTATGGCATCTGTAAGAGACTTGTATGTATGATTGGCACGTACAATGTGATAGTTTATACGAGATAGTTGGATGGAAAAATGAATTTACAAATTGTGTGGTATACTATACCACACAGTTTGGACTTCCTCATCAAGATTTTGGCACTAACCCTGTATGGACCTTCAAAATCCCCCACAATGAAACCCTCACTTTCCTTCTTCATTGCAACAGTATGATCACTCAGTGTGATGGTAGAGAGCATTGCACCTTGCATCACAATTCCATCAAAAAGCTCTAAAGTTGGTGCATATCATAGTTTCATAATCAGTGTTGGGACTTGTGCTCTATTCAAAGATGTCAAAGTTACCAGGGGCATCCAAAAACTCACAAAGTTGCTTCCTTCGCATACACAAAGTCCCTTGCCTGCATGCATCAATTCGAACCAAGCTCTCAAGAGTAGCCAAAGCTCTAACAACGAATGGAAGATTGGAATGCCCATTCCTTGCTTCACAATTAAGGAATCCAATAAACTTCTTCTTTCTTTATCTATAAAGCTTTTGTAGGATATGTTGCATCAAAACAACATGCGATGAACTAGCTTTAATGAAAGGATTATACTTTCTTTGTGGCAATTTTCTACGACCATAGATGCATTCGAGTTTGCACAATGACCTCTCTAAATTTTAATTTCTTTTGGACTTGAAATGGCCTAAAAGAGGCCTTGCATTGACTATTATTTAGATTTTTATTATTATGGTATGACCTTCATGTTGCGAGGGCCAATAATGACTTTCAAAAGGCACAAGATTTGACATTTTTGTTCGTTGTATAGTAAGATGAGAGGGGCATTGTGCACTCAAGAGAAGTTGATTTTTAATTGTATAGTCATTCAAACCAAAAGGTTAGAATGAGACTTTCACGTTACCATGTGATATGGGATAAGAATGCAATTATTTCTGATCACCTGAAAAAAACAATGAATATGCATTATTAGTCCCTGTCGAAGGCCATGACTCTAGCATTCGCTTCAATGTTGACTTTCGATTACTTTTCTTTGACTAAAGGTATTTTCTGTTTTCCTCAAAGTTATATATAGGGAAAATAAAATAGTTATTTTCTAATCATATTTTTTGCTTTTATTAAAGATTCTATTGGCCCATAAGATGGGCCTCTTATTGTCGAACTCTTTTTTCGGATGTTTACATATCCAAACATATTCTTCACCAATGTTTACATATCTGATATCCTAAGTTTTCTTACACATGCATGTTTGCAATCTTAGATAGTGTAAATTTATTGAATCTCTTTCGCTTATGTCACTTAAGTGAGGGATATTCTTGCAAATGATCGTGTCGCAGCCACCTACACCTTATACTTATCCTTCTCTACCTCGAACGACGATTGTCTCACCGCCTCACCACACCAACTCCGCCTCACCGCACCAACTGACTAACAAAGCTTTAATAACATGCCAATCACTATTACTACCCTGTTTGTAGAGGTGGCTTCAGTGTTAGTGGTCGCATGCATTAGAAGTAGCAAAAGAAATACACCCTTGCCACCTCTCCAACACCTCGACGCTGACTCATTGTCGATATCCCTGCATAATATCCAAATATCAAAATATTTTGCGATGTTTTTTTCAAATTTTTTGGAAGCCAAGATTTCAGCAAGGGCAAACCATATAGATTCAATGACAAACATTCCATGACAACCTATTGCAACAAATATTAACACTAAAAACTGTGGTGGACTTACTATTAAGAAAAGTGACTAAACCAATATATCCCACAAAGTAACTGCTCTTTGAGCCCTTGGAATTCATCGACAAAGACCCTTGGGATTCATTGACAGATAGTGTAGGTCCCAGAGTGGAGGAGGAGACCATGTAGAAGCCTTCGATAACAAACCACACAACATGGGAATAACATATTATTCTGGCAGCGGAAAGCATTAAAAGAGCATGGTTGGGAGGTTATAATGTTGTGCAAGAGACAATACTTGAAGGTTTATAATGGCTTGAACTACTTATATGATTCCAAATTTTCTCCCTCACTGGATTGTTACCCTTTAGGAATGTCTCTTATGCTTACCAGTCACCCACGTTCTTACAACATGCAATACGCTTGCTCTAAGTGCTCCACAGTTGAGTGGAGCCATCAGTTGATCGGTTCTAAGGTAGGATGGCACTGCTCCCGAAGCGAGAGCAAGCATCCGAGCTAGAATCTGAGTGCGTAGAGGCAAAGGTTGGTACAAAGGCATAGGTTTTATACTAGATGTATAATGTTGTAAATTCTTATGATTCTAATATAATGGATACTTACCATGGTTCTCCATGGATCCGCAGAGCATGGACGAGTCATGGGAAACCCCCCTCCCAGATAACTTGGGAAGGCGCAACATTGTACTAGTCATCGTCCCATCCATGTTGTTGGTCTGAGCATGTACAAGAATGAATCCTTAAAGTTCATCCCCATGATCTATTGCTGGATGGCACGAATTCTCATTCTTCAGTTGGACATGTTGGATAACTGCTACCAACTGGTGTGGGATCATAAGAACTGCCTTCTTGAATTTAGAAACTACAAATTGAACAACTTCAAAGTACGTACGTGCTTGGGCATTTGCACTATCACCCCAGATTACCTTTTGCCAGAAAGATTCAACAAGCAGAAGCAACGATTAGTAGTTGGCTTTGTGTGTTCAAGTGGTGCATTATAAAGGTCACCCAAAACGTGATTGAAACCTGGGTCTCAATCCCAGAGGTACGTCGAATCCCATGTATGGGATACCTATCGACATAATGGCCTTGTTGTCTTCTTTCCCTTGGAAGGACAAGCGACTTCGCACCTGAAAAGCCAATCTTCGTGAATAAAAGATTCAATTTGGAGCCTCCGATGAGCCCTATGCTCCTTGAAAAAGGGCTAATTTATTAAGTGAGAATGTAGAATAATATTGTTTTCTCAAACCAGTAGGGTCTCCTCCTTGCCCAACTTGAGTGACAACTTAAAATACCCCTTGTAACCATGGGAGCCAGGTTACACCTAAACAATGGGGACAACATAGAATGAATGGTGGAAGTAGTTTCAACCTCAAGAAAGAGGGCCTTCGAAAGAGAAAAAACCTTACAACCAGAGTCATCCAAACATAACCTTCCCATTAATCCTTACAGAGCATGCAACCGCCTTACAAGTTGGGGAACCTACTTAGGAGGGAACAATCTCTTGAGAGAGACTCTAAGTTTGGAAAGTTCGCTAAAGATTCATTCGACTCATTAGGCACGTCTATATATGTGTCATCGAGAACTCATAACAATGTCATTGTCCAACTTCATACAACAAAGGAATTTTACAGTTACTGCCTTAACCTACCAGTAAGGCGAAAAAATAAGCGCGGTGGCTAGCCAAATACAATTTATGAATTAAGACAGACAGTGCTAGGATATGCCAAGATAGCCAACGACAAACAAGAGGATAGTGAGTGCGTAGAAAAAAACTTGCAGTAGTTACTGGAGGTAAGGAAGCCTTTCCGATTTACCGACATTTAACTTAAGAAATGGGTTTTCAATGTATGAAATTCCCTGGGCTGATGTAAATGTCACTGAAGGCTATYACTCCCACAATATGGAAGTACTAGGAGCAGTTAGATGGACGCGCGTTCGAAACAACCAATTTAATCAATAAAATTTTATTTTTTAATTTTTCTTACACATCGATTATGCGACAGTCCTAGTGGTGGTTGAGAGTCCAAGTTTGGTAGACAAATGGTGTTAGGTGGTCTCCCTTTTCATATTAAGCATCCATGACACAACCACACAAAACAACCTCTATCATCCATACATACATTAAGACAAGTGTAAGTCTAGTTCGAACTCCCTCRTATTAAGCATCCAGGGGTAAAGAAATAAGAGGATTGAACAAACAATATACACGTGGTCACATTTATATCTTCTTTGCTCATCGGCCTACTTACTTGCGATCGAGAGGAACCACTTCTTAGTCTAGACCCACCAGTGTAGGTTGTCAAGCAGCTCCCGTGATGCCGGTGCTTTCAGTAGCCAGGAGTTTATACTCTGCTGCGCAGTGACCCAACAACGATTCACGCATGTCTATTATGCTTGCTAAGAATATTGTATAGAGAGGTCTAAGCGGAGTGTGATCTACATCGATGTTTGTATGGATAGTCAACTGGACGAAAGTGCGTCATTTTCTAGTCAAATGCAAATGCCTTATAAGCTTAGCCTGTGGAGAGACGATAAAGGGAGGTGGGTTGAGTTACCCTTTGTTGGTTGTTTCATTTTCTTTGCAAGAATCCAGATGTTGAAAAAAAGCTTCTTCACGAAATATTTGTCTTCCTTATAATATTGTAGCCAACGATATATCAAAAGTGATTATTATTGCAGACAGATTTCCAACTATACAAAGTGCAGGGCGAGCTCTTCTCAATCTTTATGCGGTAATTAAAGTTGCACTCTCCTTCTTATATAGCAAGTCCAACAGCGAAAGGTAGAGTGAACTTGGTTGTTGTGGCCCTATTTTGAAACAAACTTGAAAAGAGAAGCCCTATGCCCCCGTAGATGGGGCTATTCAGTATCATATGATAAATATTGGTACGTATCCATTAATCCACAAAACAAAATTACTTTAAACCTCGTTCCACTGTGTATACAATACAACTCTGTTCATAGCTAAAATTTCTTCATAATATTTACTTGCTTTGTTTTCTATAAGCCTGTACAAACAATATAATTTGTGAAAGAGTTTTGTCTTCATGAGCTATGTCCTACTTCTTCCCATATTTGTACTGGAATGTTTTGCTTGTGATGATGGCTTACTATTATGCCACTCATCCCTACTCTCATACAAATATATGGAGATCGAGGGTTGTGATATTTCTAACATGTGTATGGAGCATTCGTCTCACACAGAGTTACTCCAGAAGAGAAGAATGGCAGTGGGGAGCCAGGGAGGACTGGAGATTCGTTGATCTACGAAAGCACTATGTCAAGAATTAGTGGTGGATGTCCTTTTTCACTGTATATGTCTCTCAGCATGTACAATACAACTTCTCTCTCTTTATTCCAATGTTTTGTTGAGATTTGGGTACCTTGGAAAGTGGTCCCCATGTGCTTCTGAGTCTCTAAGCACAAAGGGGGGAGACTATTACCCTTATACTTTACTTTATAATTCTAATTTCACTTTGACTTAGGAGATTTAAGTCAAAAGTGAAATATGTCACTTAAGTCATAAAGTGACAATTAAGTCACAATGTGGGTGAATTAATAGACATAAAGCAACTAAGGAAAGTGGGTTTCTTTAGTGAGATTTTTGGATGAGATCTCACCCATTGATTAGACTTGGCTAGATATAATCTAGGCCATTTATCTATTAGGGTTGGCCAAAGGAGGCTAAAGAGAGAGTAAAGTGAGTTTTGGAGACTCATTCTTCACTTGTGAGTTTTGGAGAAGAGAAGAGGGGCTCATTTCTTGACGAGAAGGAGGGCACACTTCATGAGGGTTTGAGAGAAACCCTTGAGAGCTTGAGGAGAAGTTCTTGTTTGGTTTGAGCTTGCATGGAGAGCATTTCCATGGAGCCATAGCTTATATTTCTTGGAGGAAGCATGATATATGGAGGAGGGGCGCATCTACTAGGAGGAGGGCGCATTTATTTCTTTCATATGCTCACCAGGAGAGAAGGACTTGTCACCTTGAGATGAGGTCTGATGCATAGGGAGAGGAGAGCTAGGGCGCTTGATTCTGTGGAGAGAGACATTCAGTTTATGGCTCAGTTTATTTATGGTGATCATTTCTGCTAGGAGGAGGGCGCACCTGTGGAGAGGATTGACAGTTACCTTGTAGTAGATCTACTTGGAGGATTCGAGCTCTGACAGTTTTAGTGGAGAGGCAACATAGGAGAGCACATTCTTGTGGAGGGATTTCTTCATTGGGTCACAAATGAGCTAGAGCGCTTCAGTTCAATGCAAAGGGCAACAAAGGGAGAGGGCGTACCTGAGTTTGGGCACTTCTCTTTCTGGATCTTGTGGCAAGGCTTGTGAGGAGCTTGCTATGTATACAAGTTCCATTGTATTGTATTACTTGTTGTATCTCTTGCTTTGAACATCATTATATAGACATATATCCCAAACTAGTTTTCCCCGAGGGGGTTTTATCCAGGGTCATGTTGACCAAAAATACCTGTGTCAAATTTATGCATGTTTAGAAGTGTAGATCAACATTTTTAAAGTTAAAGATCTAGAGGTAGTGTTATGTGTTTTGAGTTATATTGCACGTGCTAACATTGAGATAAGAAAACACTTGCAAGGGCACCTTAAAAGAGCACTTAACCTGTAAAACATTGAGCAGAAAGTGGGATGACTGTTTGTTGTCCTAAAACAACAAAAGAAGACAACCATACAGTTGAAACTTAGAACCATACTTAGGTCAAGGACAAACCTTAGATGACAGCCTCATAGGACCTCAGATATTTCTTCATGTTTCACCTATTCCCATCTATTATTTTTAATTCAATTCCACAACGCCTAGCTGCTTCCCCAATCACATTACTGTAAATAGGCCAGAGGTCAGTAGATCAATTGCAACCCCCCCTTCCCATCCTACAAATATACACACACACTATATGCCCCAATACAATGTAACTATGCCCAAGGAATAGTGTGAATCACGATTTAAATTGCATAGGAAACTACTAATAAATGTATAATACCCAAGATCAATAAGAGTAACCCTAAATCTGTCTATCTGGTATGGGAGTCGGGGCTAAAATTCACTATGGGCAAATAGGTGATTGATGCAGTTCTACACATACCAAAAAATTTCACAATTCAAAGTTCGCTTTGGGGTCTAGGCCCTGCTTTGGGGTCAAACCCTGGTTGATATCATAACATCCTCCCTCACTCTGGCATTAACATTGTTGAAAGGTGTCTGTATGCTTTGTGGGCCCCTTTTGATATGTTGTCTTTGTGATGCATTCCTAAATGTAAGTTTACTAAAATCACAGTTGCATATTCTTAAACATTGTTGAAAGGTGTATGTATGCTTTGTGGGCCCTTTTGATATGTTGTCTTTGTGATGCATTCCTAAATGCAAGTTTACTAAAATCACAGTTACATATTCTTTTTTGAGGATTTAGTTTCACATTAGGATGACTGCTACTATAACAATACCTATTCAACATGCAAAATGTGTATTAATTTACCCCTCCTATACTTATTCAACATGCATAATGTGTATTAATTTACCCCTCCTATATGCGTATCTGATGCCGAGGGGTGGCATTTAAGACACCTTTTGCATGTTGAATAGGCATTATATCTAATCAAGAGGGGTGGCATTTAAGACACCTTTTGCATCTTGAACATGAATTATAGAAATCATGTTCAAAATTCACTGCAGGCTGCGAGGCACATGGGTGGTTTATGAAGTTCTACATACACCACAAGCTTTGCCAATTCGAACCTGGCTTTGAGGTCTAAACCCGTGTTGATATCATAGCTTCCTCCCTAACTCTGGTACTATGTGCTTTGTGGGCCCTTCTTGAGTGTGGTTGTTGTCTTTGTGATGCCTCTTTAAATGCAAGCTTAGTAAAATTACAATTGCATATCCTTTTTCAAGGATTTATGATGCCTCTTTAAATGCAATCTTAGTAAAATTACAACTGCATATCCCTTTTCAAGGATTTAATTCCACATTAATATATCTACTATATAGCAATACCTATCCAACATGCATAAAGTATTAAATTGCCCCTCTCATACGTGTATTTGATCCATAAAAATGATATTTAAATTGCCTTTTGCTTGTTGAGTAGGCATTGCCCCTGCTACTATTAGCACAAGTTGACTAAACCATGTCTGATATGCACCTCTAGGTGGCAAAGCTTTAATATTTGATATGTCAGCCTCTCAAGGTATGTATTTTTTTAGCTTTGCAACCTTGAGGTGCATATCAAGCTAGGGTTTAATGATTCTATATTAGTGTTCATATTCAATGCATCCAATGCACAGTCCCGATTCAATGTACCATTACACGGTCTAGATTCAATTTAGAGCTGATGCATCATCCCCACCCCATAGGGCTGTAGAATACACCTTGTTTCTCTGGGTGCAATGAAGCATGGTTTGCTATGATTTTCTTGCATTTTTCTTCCTTAAAGTTCTCAGATGCAAAGATATGATAAGAGGAGTTTACATGTATTAGAAGAAGACTAACATGATGGCCATTGTCTAACAATTACAGATCATCCTCGTTGGGATTTTCCTTCCAATCTTTGAAGTGCATAACAATCAACAACCTTGGAATGCTTGGGATTACTTTGTTACTTTGGTTTGCACAACAAACATTGTTTTTGCTTATTTTGCGGATACTCAACTCTATAATTTTGTTTGCAAGAACAAATTGTTAAGAGATCTGGGTGCCCCCGCTGAACCCATTCTTGAAAAGGGATTATGGGGCATTTCTTGACATCCAAATTACTTTGGAGAGCAACTTTGGTGGTGGGGATTAGTTATTTTTGCATGGACTGTTGGCAAAGGTTATACTTTTATAGGATCTGCTCTAAATTCATGTTGTCTGGCATATGTGACGGTGCTTGTGGAGACAAAACTTGTTGGTCAGAAATATAGAGCCAGAGAATATGAAGAATATCAGAAGATGACCTTTGTGTGGATACCTTGGTTCAAGCTTAGACAAAACATTCAAAAGGATAAAAAGAAACATTGATTTCATCAAAATTGGGAGGTATCTACAAAGAGCTCTCAAAGAGGACTTTGTCCATAAGTTTTGTACTGGACACTCGCTTAACTGGTTTAGTTGTGAAGTTCATATTAGGATCAACATTGCTTACATTGAAGTTTAACGAGCCCCAGAGCTTGAATTAGGGTGTAATTTAGCATGGGTAGAACTGCCCTGCATGTGGGTTGACAAAAAACATCAATCTTGCCTTAGATGGGAACGCCACTATAGATAAAAATCGAGCTTATAGAAGGTTGGAGCCATATTTTTAATTATTGTGTTGTTGTTGTTTCATTCTTCGTTGGCTAAAGTTTTTTATCCTTTCTGTAATGGGCTTCTCGTGCAACAGAGTGTTGAGAACAACATTGAATCCCAAGGGCGAATGGTGCTCCTTTGTAGAAGATTTGCATTGGCTACCCACAAAATCTCAGGCTGGATTACTGTAAATCAAGGTGTGAGCAACCATGGTTTTGAAACCACTTAGTAGAACACACCCAAGTGCAACATTATATTCTTCTTTGTAAACTTTTCCATTGAAGTGGTCGTACTTGAAAGTGTCAGTTCCAGGCCTAATAGTACCATGGTTGGTCAATAAATTGCTTCATCAGGAAATCATTCTTCATGGTTTAAGCAAAACAAACAGTTTAAATTCGACGGGGATTAATCAACCCTTAACCTATCTATCTTCATTGTGCCCTGTTACTGTCGACAGTGAAAAAGTTTAAAAGGCAGCATTGGAGCAGTTGGTGCAAGTAGGCATCTTTGTCGACATAGAGATTGCATTAGGAAGCATTTCAAACATTCTCCATTTTCAATCTTGTCTGACAGAGACTACACTGCCATGTAGCACTTGTTATACACTGCTACTTGTATAAGATTGTTTCATTAATTTCATGTTTGCCTTATAGTTCATTGGGGTATGGAAATGTAATTTGGAATCAAACATGTCTTTTTTAGAATGTTTAATAAAAAGATTCATTGAGATCACGCCACACAACTTATGCATATTTAATATGGTGTTTGATTCATGATCCAACATAAATGTCGTGACAACAATGATAATTAATTGCACAATTCAAATTCTGCAAGGAGTATTTAATAACATCTATTATTCCCCACATTGGAATGATGTGTTTTGTAATTTTTTTTAATAAGTTGCATAAGATTTATGAAATATTATATATGTATTGGATTCAACACATATTTTATATATAAATAGAGTATATTTATAATAATAATAATCTATTTTTAAGGTCACGGCCAAGCCAACACACCAAATTGGTGTATGAGGCCCCCTTGTTTGTGGGACAAGGGACCCCCCTTCGCCCAACGATTTGACTGGTAAAGTCTACGAAGGTATACATACCCTACCCCCCTCTGGATTTGAACCCGTGACCACTTAAGAGGAAACACATGTTCTTAACCATTAGGCCCACTCAAGTTGTATAAATTATTTCCATAGATTACTTTATATAAATGATTTATAAATATACTTTATTATTTCAAGGCATGCATAGTTATTATTAATTTTTAGGGTATTTGAGCTTATGACTTAAGGTTTCTTCATGAGCAATATGTTTTGGGTGAAATGTTTAACAAGTTAAGATAACCTTTAGGCCTTACTCTGTTATATATGTACAAAAGAACCATACATAAATACATTCATTGTAGTTAATTGGGTTTATCTTGGTGGTTAAAAGGAGAAGTTTTTATCCTCCCCACACAAGTTCAAATCATGTTTGTGATATGGTTTACCCTGTGGGGCAGTCAAGGTACCAATAATATTACTCTTCTTAAGTGCTCGAGGGTGAGACAAGATGTTTCCAAACATTTTAAAACTCATTTGGGTCCAGCTTGAGTGGTCAAGAGGAGAAGTTGTTATCCTCCCCACCAAGTTCAAATCTCGCTTTGTTTGCTTGCCTCTCTTGGGTCATTTGGGGATTACAAGGTACCAACGCTCTTGCTCTTGCTCAAGTCATTGTTGAATTTACCCTCTACCAATGAATTATTTTCGTACCATTGGATCTTTGCCATCCATGTCACCCTGACCACTGTAGATGAATTGTCTTTGAAGTCAATAAAGGACAAAGAAGAACATAAGGCATCAATTTGACCTCCGTGTCACCCTAGCCACTATAGGTGAATTGTCTTTGAAGCTAATAAAGGACAAATAAGAACATAATGCATCAATTTTACCTCTCCGAATTGTCTTTGAAGTCAATTAAGGAAAATCAAGAACATAAGACATCAATTTTACCTCCAACAAACCCTCCAAATGGACAAATTTACCTTCTACATGATTCCTCTATTTCCCCCTTTGAATCAATTAGATTTATCTTCCCTTTATTGATTTCATAGCCCTATGAACTGTGCAATACCATTTGTCTCTTCTCTTGCACATCATTAATAATAAAAATAATAATCTAATTTTAAGGTCATGACCAAGCCAAACACCAAATTGGTGTATGAGACTCCCTTGTTTGTGGGACAAGAGACCCCCTCCGCGTAGCGATTTGACTGCTAAAGTCTACAGAGGTATACATACCCTACCCCCCTTTAGATTTGAACTTGTAACATCTTAAAAGGAAACACATGTTCTTAACCATTACTATCCTTTAGAAGCTTGAAAGCCCTTACCTTCCCTTTCCTTTCATAATAAACCAATATACATTTCAGTTTAAACTGATAACAATAAAAATGAAAACCCTACTTAAAGTACTTCACCATTCCTATTCGCCCACTTAAAAAAAATATGCTAGTTTAGGAGGCATAGGGTTTAGCAACGTTCAACCCAATTGCCACTCAAGCAGGCCATTTACTCCGCAATATATTGATTAGAAAATATTGAAACAAATCCTACGGAATATCCCTCGGATATTTTGCTCCAGGCTTAAGGGTTAAGGGCTTAGGGTTTAAGACTACGATAATTGTCTATATTTCCACCACTTGTTCAATGGGCCGTATGCATGCTTAAACCCCAGTCGACTGTAGGGTTTCTAGGGTTTTATAAAACTCGGGCTGCTTCAATTGTTCCGAGAATGCACAGTATGGCAGGCGGACAGCTGAGATCAAAGGCAGCCAAAGCCGCTTCGGCTTTGCCCCTATTGAGATCCCTCAATGGAGGAGGACTATCAGGGGTTCGAATCTCCTCGTCTTCGTTTCTTCTAAAGAATCCCATTCCCACAAACCCTTTTTCGCCTGTCTCCTGGGGTTTCACGCGAAGGATTTCAGTCGTCCGAAGCCTGCAATCCGCCAGTCAGTACGACATCAGGAGAGCTAAAATCGTCAACGGCAATGTCAGCCAGGCGAGAGGCTTCTATTCTCCGGTCAGCGCGTTCGGCTGCAGGGCGGGTTCACCGCTGCTTGCGGAATATGCAGTCGCAGAGGACGAGAGGCACGCGGCTTGGACGTCGGGAGGTCGAGACGCCTCGGATTCGGAATACGGCGACTATGATAAAAAAGGTGCCAAAAAGAAAGCCGGCGGCGATGACCAAGGGCTCGAAGTTGCCAAGCTCGGAATTGATGAAGAAATTGTTAGTGCGCTTGCCAGGCGCGGTATTGCTAGTTTGTTCCCCATTCAGGTTTGTGTCAAAAAACAATTTTAACTATTCTTTATTCTAGGGATTTTAGGGTTTCTTATTCAGTCATGTCCAATTTTTTCTGCTTTTCTTTATGCGAGGGTTTGCCATGTGAGATAATGAATATGTTTAATTTTACTGGTTCAAATGGCTCCCCTGGGCTTTGACATAATTAAAAAAAATACGACATTACTACTTATTTCCCTTCCCTTTGTTTTGAAGAATTCCATTCCCATAAACTCTTTGTTGCTGGTCTCGTGGTTTCACATGAGAAATTCATTGCTTTGAATTTTCCAACTCCCGCCCTTCTTTATATCGGAGGAAAAGGTCTCGAACTTAGGGTTTTAGGGGACGAAATATAGGGCATTGACTACTTTGGTTATCCTATTGAACAAGGTCTTGGTAAAACCTGAGTTAGAAGGGTTGATGAGAACCTAATTGGTTGGGTTGACCTTTCAATATCAAATCGGGCCTTGATATTTTATTCGCCAATTAACACTACTTTGGGACAGCTAAAATGATCAATACGGTGATATCAATTGCTTATGAGGCTTCCATTCTTTGGTTGGTGCTTTTGGACAAGGGGCCAATTCCTCGCCACTTGTGGAACTTGTAGTTGAAGAAGACAAAAGTATGGTGCTAGACTTCAAGGCATCGAGACTCAATTGATTTGGAATACAACGACTTTGATAAAGGTGAAGGCAAAATGGAATCTCACAATGACAATGAAGAGATTTATATCGTCAAATTCAAAATTGATGACTTAATTATAAGTGCGCCTGCTAGGTGTGATATCTCTAGATTTTGTTCTTGATTAAGCTTTATGCTGAAATATTTTTCCTTCTTCCAGGGTTATTGGGGTTTTCCATCTAGGGAGTGCAAATTTTATTTATCCTTGACCTCAAATGTAATGAGAGACACATATTGAGATTGTTGTTTTTGTGGGAGGCCTTCCACCTCCATCCTCTTCTACAAGAGATGATAGCAACACCAAGATTTGTCAAGTCTCCTCTCGGGTTTCCTTATTCATGGCAATTTCTTCTTGGCCTTAGGGTTGTGGATTCTCATTAGTGAGATGACTCATGTATTGGTATTTCAATTTTATATACCTGGGATTTGGACCTTAGATTAGATTTGCTATTCTCTTGCTTTCATAACAGTTTCTATTACACTCCCCCTTTGTATTAACACACATGTACTTAGTAGCCCCATTGACCTTTTTATGGTCATTTATCGGACATTAATAAACTTATCTTCTCTCCTTTACTAGAGGGATTCTAGTTAGTGGTAAAAACTTTTTATTTGGCTTTATTTGATGGTTTTTAATGCGATGGTTTGGGAATGAATATGTTTAATTTTTTGGTCCAAATGGTGTGTGCCTAGGGATTTGACATCATAAAAACTAATGCTTATCTCCCTTTACATTGATTTAATTCACTACTTATTAGGGTTTGACATTATAAGAGATTGTATGGTGCATTTTTTTGTTGAAAATTTAGGGGCTAGTTAATTATTAGTATTTTACATTTTTGCTAGTAAGATATGAATTTATATCAAAGAGAGAAAAATATAAATCAATGTAATAGTTCAAGTTAAGACTCAAAGTTTAGGCTAAGATTGTCCTAAAACTATTAAAAATCGGAATGGAAATTTACGGTATTTATCTCCTTTCGATCAAGCTTTTGGTGAATACCTTTAAAGCCCTTTTATTTATATGAAATGCCATGAATATGCTTATTGTTTTATTTAAGCATTTTGTACAAAAAAATGTAAAGGTTGTCCTTGGGTCCGAAGAGAACAACAGAGAAAATTATGAAAGACATGAATGGTGGTTTATTGTGATTCCTCAACTGCAATGGTGTTACCGTTGGAGTCGTTTTAATTGTAGATAGAGCTAAATGAGGATGGAAGTTGGAACGTGTAGATGGAGAAAGTCATAGAACAATCTAGAAGAATTGTTACCATTTCTTCATCTCTATCCAATTCTTGGATTCCACTTTTGCAATTCTCTTCTTGAAGAAAATGAGGTCCAATTGAATTTCTCCTTGAACCAATGCCAACTTGTGGAAATGACTTTAGCTAGAACAACCTAAGTCACAGGGTTCGTTGAATCTCAAGCTTGAGGTTCGAAATTTGGCGAACCCCATCAAAAAAATTAAGTTCGTTCAGGTTTGGCGAACCTCAAATTTGAACCCCAAGGCGAATTTGAACCTCAAGACGAATTCAAACCTCAAGGCGAACCTCAAGGAGAATTCAAAGTGAGATTGCACAGAATTTTAGTTCATTTTCCTCATTTTCTTCCAGCATTTTGAGCCAGACATCTAGTGCCTCTGCGTGTGAAAGGAACTGGAGTAGCTTCAACCATATTCAATCAAAGAAAAGAAACAAATTACTATCTACAAGGTTGGAAGACCTTGTTTATGTTCGCAGCAATTTGAAATTGGCCTTGAGCAGTGTGGCCAAAGATGCATCTAGTTCCTCTCGACCATGGTTTGGGCATACTTTGGGTATAGAAGAAGATTATCTTGACATTGATGTTGATGGTGAAACACTAGATGAGGTTGGTGATGATAGAGTTCCACTTACTGATGATTTTGATGATCACACTTCTAGTTCTAGTGGCTTTACTGGCCCATGTTCCCTCGATGATTTAGAGCTTTATGATGTTACAAGTAGGCCATAAGAATATAAATTCTGAACATGTTTTAAATTTTGTGAAACAATTTGAGGGATTATAACTATTGGACATTATGGACTTGCTTTTAAATTTTGAAATCTAAAGAATATGTTCTACTTCGTTTTGTAATTTGTAGACTTGTAATCGTATCTTGTACTTGTACTATATGTTCAAATTTTGATCATGTTTTAGAATTTGTGAATTTGTTTTAGAGATTATAACTTATAAGTGTTGACATTATGGATATCTAGATCCTTTTAAATTTTGAAGTTGAAGAATACGTTTTACAGTCTTCTTCTTTTTCCAATTTGCTGATGTAGACTATAGTTTAATTATCAATCACATGTTTATTGATGTTAATTTCTTATATATATATATATATATATATATATATATATATATATATTCTCGAACCTAAAGCCGAACCTCATTTGAATCTCGTTGGAAAATTCGAACCCGAATCGAACCTAATCGTTGTCGAACCCGAACCCGAACCCAAACCATGTGACTTAGAGAACAACGATCTTTTTGTCTCTCCTAATCAACAACTTGACGGACTCCTTTTTATTTCATCACCAATTCTTTGATTTGTTTTAGTGCTTATTCCTTCACTTTCATTAACATATGTATGTAACTTTAAATTTAAGAAACATAATTCCTCATGGGCAAAGTATTAATAGTGGAAGGCCTTTTCATCAGTCTCTCTACTTAACTCCCAAAATAAATATTTTCAAAATTGATGTTGGGGATCTAACAGTGATGGTTTGGATACATTACAGGATGAACTTGTCAAAGTTCATCAATCAACATTAGTGAGTTCACCATTCGACATCAATGGGTTGAGAGTTCTAAATTAGATTCAACACAAGGTTGCAGAGCTTTTATTGGTTAGGGGTTGATATAGGCTGTTTTTTCTAAATAATTTTATCCAATTGTTTTTTGTTTCTAGTGTAAATAATCTTGGAATCATCGTTATAGTGTGAATACAAAATCTTCCTTGTGTCTGATTTCTGAAAATTTGAAGTATTTGAAATCCCTTAAGGGTTAGAAGGTTGCTTGCATATGTTCAGAGGTGTGTTTGTGGCCGTCTATTACAGAAGTCTTATAGTGCATGTATGAATTGGGATATTTGACATTGTAGGCCTTTGTTTAGAGTATCGAGCTTCTTGTTTGTTATCAATGCTCATTTTTTAGTGGATTTCTAATTCAAGAGTCTTCCTTGATTTGGTCTCTGAAAACGTGTTAGAATCTGTCTCTAGATCAAGAGCATGGTTACACATTAATGGTTAGAATGTGAAATCATTTAAGGTTTTTGGAATGTATTTCAATGTACTGAGTTTCTTGTTGGTTATCAATGCTCATTTTTTAGTGGATTTCTAATTCAAGAGTCTTCCTTGATTTGGTCTCTGAAAACGTGTTAGAATCTTTGTCTCTAGATCAAGAACATGTTACACATTAATGGTTAGAATGTGAAATCATTTAAGGTTTTTGGAATCTATTTCAAAGTCGGTAAGATTTAAATTTTCTGTATTTCAGATTGCCTGTTTTAACCTTTTGTAAGTGTTGTAAATTTTTTCTGTTAGATTGTGAATAAGTGCTAATCCTATTCTTCATGCAATTAGAAAGCGGTGTTGGAACCAGCAATGCAAGGTCGTGACATGATTGGTCGTGCCAGGACAGGAACTGGAAAGACTCTCGCCTTTGGAATCCCAATCCTGGACAAAATCATTCAACACAACCGTAAAAATGGGTTTGTCCTTACTTTGTAGTGGCTGTTTGTCTATTTTTTAAACTTCGAAAAATGAAATTGATGCATTAAAGAGATCTGCCAGGTATTTTAAACAAAAAAGTGTAGAGTTTGATTTTTTTCAAACAAAAAAATAAAAATTGTTTTATTTTATATACAGAATGTTACAGAGAGGGCATGATCCTATATTCTGCAGGTCCATAACATCTGTACATGTACATACCTTCATTTTCTTTCTAGATTTCTATATTTTCTAATTTTTCCACACTACATTCCATTCATACCACCTCTTCAAAGAAGACACTTTATTTAGTAAACAATAGGTGTGTGCCACATAAAGCCCTCTGAAATAAAATTCAAAAGTTTCCATGAGTCTCAGTAGAGTCTTACCATTTCAGAAATAGCTGGCAAGTTTTCCACCCAAAATTCATCGAACTGGAAATTAGATTACAGAAACAATATTTAATGTGCATACTCATGTAAGGGTAAGCTTCTAGTTATGTTCTTCATTGGGCATGTTTTGTTCTTTCTTAAAAAGCATTGTTGTCATGTACAGGCGTGGATCATATCCCTTGGCACTCCTTTTGGCTCCAACACGAGAACTTGCAAAACAAGTTGATAAAGAATTTCAAGAATCTGCTCCAAGCCTAGATACTCTTTGCTGTTATGGGGGTGTACCTATAATGAGCCAAATCAATGTTCTTAGAAGGGGTTTAGATATTGTTGTCGGAACACCTGGTCGCATTATTGATCTAATCAATCGAGGTGCATTAGTCTTGTCAGAAGTACAGTTTATTGTTTTGGATGAGGCTGACCAGATGCTTAATGTGGGCTTTGATGAAGACGTTGAGGTGATTATGGAGAGGTTGCCGAAAAAACGCCAGAGTATGCTTTTTTCTGCTACAATGCCTGTCTGGGTGCAAAGGCTTTCGAGGAAATATTTAAATGATCCTATGGTTATTGATCTTGTAAGTTATAAAATATCTTCATTTGTTTCTGGTGGAATTTATTAATGAGAATACATTTCTCCAGATGCTGTGTTTGTTACCCAAGAGTGTCTTATTAACCAGTATATTTTCAAAGTTATCATACACATATGCTGCTTCTCTCAGGGATTCAGTATGTTGTGTCTATCTATGTTTTTGTTTGTATGGACTAAAAACTGCTATGGTCATTCAAGAAATTACTATTGTCTTTCAAGAAAATAATTTTAACATTCTGTTTTCTATAATTTGTATTAGCCTAAGTGAATCTGGTTGGTTACAGGTTGGTGAATCATCTCAGAAGTTGGCAGACGGAATATCACTTTATTCTATTGCCGCATCCACCTATGGGAAACGCTCCATTATCAACCCATTGATAACTGTATGGTGCCTACACCTTTGAGATGATCTTGGGTTGCATCTTCTTTTGGTTGTGCCATGTATCTAAATCTATCAGAGTCATTTTGTTTGCAGTCTAAATATTCCATTTGGGGTATTGATTAACAAGTGTGTCTAAGGTGCACATTACAGTGCTCGCAAGAGATTCAACATGGAAGTAGTAAATTTAAAGGAAATTTAGAAATGATCACTGTTGAAGACGATATTTTTATCTAACATAATAATCAGTACTGTGTTGTGTGATAAAGTTTGAGAAATGAACAGTATCATATTTTGGATGATAGTCCTATAATATCAATGTACATGTTTTAAAGTAAATATGATGACATAATGCTAGTCTGGTTAGTGTTTATTTGGGTATTATTGTAATTAGAAACTTATGATTGTTTCTTTTCTACTCTTACTTTTGTACACTTAACAAAAGTAATATGTTCATGGTTTAGATTAATTTGTCTGAAGCTCTATATTTTGATCCCTCCTGCTGACAAGTATATTTTTATAATTACTTCCCCTCTTCAGGAATATGCTAAAGGGGGAAAATGTATTGTTTTCACTCAAACAAAGCGAGATGCAGATAGTCTGTCAGTGGCACTGGGTCGGGTCCTTTCCTGTGAACCTTTGCATGGTGATATTTCACAGAATCAGCGAGAGAAGACTCTTGCTGGCTTTCGCGAGGGACGTTTTAACGTGCTGATTGCTACTGATGTAGCTGCCCGTGGTCTTGATATTCCTAATGTTGATCTGGTATAATTTTCATCTTGTGTTACTTGCACCCCTTTGATAGTGGCTTTTGTTTTTAAACTTTGATAAGAGATAATTTGCTACTGCAAATTAAGTTTCTCACTGCTGCTTGATTTTCAAATTTAAGCATTGAATTGTGTTGGAAATAAAGAAGCACTATCTTCAGACATTTGAAAATATGAAGGTTTCATATTTATTTAATGTTCTTCGCTTCCTCGGATCTAAAATTGTTTCAACTTTTTGTTGTTGTTGGTGATTTCAGAGTTTTGATGTTTTCATGCAACCTTTGTTTTTCAGGTTATTCATTATGAGCTCCCGACAACTTCAGAGATTTTTGTGCATAGATCAGGGCGAACAGGGCGTGCTGGTAGGACGGGCAATGCTATCCTTATCCATACCGAGCAACAGATTAGACAAGTTAAGACGATTGAAAGTGATATAGGTACCAAGTTTAAAGAGGTATGTGCTGCAACTCCTTACCTAACTTTATGATATGCTCTATATTCCTTCTTTAAATTTTGATCTTTGAGCATACGACATATTTATTTAGACTACACTGGGCCAACTCGACAGCAACCAGAAAAGAAATGCCCAAAGATATTCTTAAGTTCTGATAAACAGTCCCTAGAAAGTCAGTACATGCTTCCCACTTCACCAATACAAAGTTTTTGAAATAAGTATGAAGAAGGAAACGATATTTTTTTAATTTCTTAACAAGACCAGAATGTTGTTTACCTTACCAGCTGGAAGACTCAGAGGATCATTATAATTTTCTGGATCTTTTCTTTTCTTAACTTTGTTTTCTTAGGTGAAGATAGCTTTTTTGGATTCCAATCTGGAAAGCCATAAAATGCATCTGGGGAAAAGTTGGTTAGTTTTCCTCTTCATTTTTTATCTTCTGGTATTTTTTTCACTTGTGCTATTGGTTTCTTATATAGAGAGAATTTTCACCCTTATCTCTTTTAGAAATAAAGGGATGTGCTCGTTTTTCCATAGACAATATAACAATATTGTCACCCAACCATAGGAGGCACAAAGGCCACCCCAAGCACCTTAACCTTGACAAACAAAATAATTCCGGTAGCAGACCAATAGCCAACCAAGCTAGTGCACCTTTCTCCAAGGGTAGCGCACCAAACAAGAATAATTGGAACCAAGCAGAAAGTCCAAACCATAACCAAGAGAAAGTCCAACCAAAAGCCAAAATCCCTCTCCAAACTTGTGCACCACTAGTCTTATGCTCTTGTGAGAGTAAGAGTGACAAATGAGCTCTAGCGCCCTCTATTTATACTGCTCTATCTCATTTGATTGGGCCGACTTATCTTTTTGGAGGCTAATAACTCAATATTAAATATTCTTTTGAGCTGACTTGTCTTCTAGGGGTATTATTCAATGTTTTAGGGTTTCTCTTGCTTCTCGAAATATTTTAGTCTTTTCAAAGGTTACATGTGGAGGTTAATACCTCCCATAGCTACCATAATATCAACACTCCCTCCTAGCTACGAAGGTATTAAAGGTAATGGTCTTGAGCACAAACATACCATTCAACCAGTAGCATCATCATAGCTACACATGTTATCTCATGATCACGTAGATCAATTCATGAGCAACATCATCACTATCAGTTTCATTTGATAGCATCAACTACATCATCTCTCGAAGCCATACTCCATTCGAGTAATCGAGCATGATGTTGAATAAATCACTCACTCCACAAGGTGATACAAGGACCATTCTTTTAATCCGGACATACGTCTTAGAAGAATGACTGTCACAACAGATGTTGAAAGCTTACGCCATGGGCTATAGAGACCATTCCTACAGGAATGTCAGTCGAACTATTTTCTAATCGGGTAATATGTACCATAGAGATTCGTCTATACCTATATGCCTTATAAAATATCGATCCTGAATCATTTTCCTAATTGGGCCACAATTTGTGCCTTAGGAATATACCAGTTCATGATACGTCAACAAACTGTCAACTTGGGCCATTCTCCATAGAGAGAATGCCTGTCCACCAACACTCTGACTATCCATCTAGTTAGCAATCAACTCCAACATTAGTGGTAGTCTCCATGGCACTCAGATAGTAGCATACTGTTGCTATAATGCCATCCAATAGAGCATAACTGTGTTTATCCATAGTAGTATACAACTACTATCTAGTGGTTGTATATGTACCATAGAGATCCATCTATACCTATATGCCCTAGAAAATATCGATCCCGAACCATTTTCCTAATCGGGCCACAATTTGTGCATTAGGAAAATACCAGTTCATGTTACGTCAACAAACTGTCAACCCAAACCATTCTCCACAGAGAGAATGCCTGTCCACCAGCACTCCGACTATCCATCTAGCTAGCAATCAACCCCAACACTAGTGGTAGTCTCCATGGCACTTAGATAGTAGCATATTGCTGCTATAATGCCATCCAATAGAACACATTTGTGTTTATCCATAGTAGTATACAACTACTATCTAGTGGTACACAACCACTCCTAGTAGCACACTGCTACTAACCAGTGACACACAGTCACTACTAGTGGATCACATCCACCGCAGTAGCATACAACTATTGTCTAGAGACATACAATCTCCCAACAATCATATCATCTGATATCAACTTGCATAAACAATATCATGATACAAACTGAGTCATTTGGGCCATTCCTCCACTCACGTCTTTGAGATCTGGAAGAGCATTTGCCCTCAGAAAGTAAAAACATCGGCCATGGGCTATTTGGACTATTCTTCCCAAGCATAGAAGAATAATTGTCCTTGATTTCTGAGCTTGGACCATCCACCTAACTGGGCCATTCCTCCGGTACTAATCATAGTGCAACCTGGAGAGAATGACTCTGCCCTAGGGAATGCCTATCCATGATTGTTGAACCTGGACCATTCACCTAATTGGGTCGTTCCTCCAACACTAATCACAATGCAACTTGGAGATAATGAGTTTGCCCCAGGGAATGATTGTCCAGACCATTTCCTATGGAAATGACTGTCCTGCACCAATCTCCAAAATGAACCATTCTTCGGAACTGCTCACAATTGTGAACTTCAAAAGAATGACTGCTTGGCGAGGTGGACCATTCTACTTGACCAAGTCTCAGAGTGATTGCCAAGAAGAATGACTGTCCTAGACCATTTCCCCACATTGGCCACAAGAGGAATCACTGTTTATGGTACATCAACAATCTATCAGACCATTTTCATTACGAAAATGACTGTTCGATCTGGACCATTTTCCGAAATGGAAAATGCTTGTTCGTCAGAAGTCTTGGGCCACTTTCCAGATTTGGAAGGTGAGCCCAACCTGGACCATTTTTCGAATTGGAAAATGACTGCCCATAAATCAATAACATATCAGTGCTCCCTCCCAACTTGGGAGTAATCTTGTCCTTTTCCAATAAGGAAGTCATCTCCACGAGTACCAACTTGTCCCTTAAGTACGCAAACTTTTCATCTTGGATAGAGGCCTTACCAAAATATTTGCTATCTATATGCTCAACTGTGAAGATATACTGGAGAACCACTTCTCCCCTCTGGACTCTATCATGGAGAAAATAATACTCGATCTCAATGTGCTTCGACCGGTCTTGGAATGTTGGCTTCTCTAAAAGCTTCACATAGCTTTGATTATCACAATATATCATGGTCGAATCCAACACCTGATCAAACAGTCCAGAAATCATCGTATGGAGCCGCACTGCTTCCGTATAAGCATCACAAGCTGCAATATACACTGTTTCTGCAGTGTTGAGTGCAACAAACTTCTGTTTCCTGCTAGTCCATGACATCGTGGAAAAGCTCATACTGAAACATATTTGAGTAACACTTCTTCTGTCATTTGCACTCCTTGGCCAATCTGAATCAATAAATCCATGCTGCTGTATATCATAACTCAAATGTCCCACAAAGCAAATATCCGACTGAGTATTTTCCAAGTACATTAATGAGCCAATCTATTGGATTAGAGTCTCTCAACTTCTTCAGATTTGTCATAATGGGAGTTTGTCGTGGATTTGCAATCTATCATTCCAGACTTTTGAAGAACCATTTCAATATACTTCTTCTGTCATAGGAAGTTTTCACCACGCTTATGTTGTACATGAGAGGCTCTGCACCAAGTTTGCTTGAATCCATACAAGGTCTTCTTCCATCTACATATACGGGTCTCTTTTTGGTATACCTCAAAACCTCGAGGTTCTTCTACATTCGCTTCTTCTTCAATTACTCTGTTGAGAAGAACAATCTTTACATTCATCTGATGTAAACTCCAACCCATGGATACTGTAGGAGATATAATGGCTCAGGTAGAGGTATGTCTGGTTACTAGAACAAGCTATCATCATAGTCTTCTTCCTCCTTTTGGGAGAACCCTCTAGCCTTGAGTCTTGCCTTGTATCTATCAATGCTCAAGTCTTTTTCACAATTTCTCACATACATTGTTCTTCATCACAACTTCCTTCCATTCCATCTACTTGACTAATTCTAATGGATTCAAATTGGTTCAATTGGTTGTTCTGACTTTTTCTTTCTTTCTTGGAATCTTCTTGTTCTTCCTCGTGTTTTTCTTCAGTGTTGGAGTCCATGAAATCTTTTATAGATTACATGCCCTTCTTTCTTGAAGGCCCCAACCTTTCGTTATAGGAACATAAATGTAGATGGACAACCAAGGATATTCAAGGCTTCTTTTCGAAGAAGACTTCTTCTAGAGTCAAGCTGAACATGTGTTGCTTATCATGGTTGCTACTTCCAATGAAGAACATGGACAAATACTTCATGGTATTCACTGATTCTTCAATGGATCATATCATTGGGGATTAGCTCCCTCCTAATCCCAGCTCCATGCTTGAATGAGCAATATGCATGCTCTTCTTTTGGAATTTTGTGATCAACTCCCTCCATTTGAGAGAGTCCATGATTTCATTTGCTGCATCTCTCTTTGTTTTCTGCAAAGTGTCACAAGGTTGTTCTGGTTTCCTTTTGATTTCTGACTTCCTTCGAGTCTCACTCCTCTAAGTCTCTTTAAGTTTGTTTCTATCTTGTTTTGATTGCTACCCATCTGGCAGTTGTGTCATCCTTATAAACTTCTTCTATGAAAGCTTCCACAAGGACTTGTTCTTCAAACATATTTCACAAGGGTTACCTGCTCGGAACAAGAACAACAAGAGCAAACAAGAAATATCTATCTAGAGGAGATGTTAGTTCATCTTGCAAACAAGTACAATAAGCATCTATATCAATGGTATTCATATGCAGTCAAGTATTTATTGCACCTAGCAATAATAGAACTTTTCAAAGACTACTTTCTCAATTTGTAATGTAGCAACTATCACCCTTGATATATACAAATTTGAATTTAATTAGACATGGAACCTGAAGCCTCACTTGCTATAGAGGGTGCTTTTGTTCTTCTGAATGCATTGAATCCAAGATTACAGCTTGGACAAGGTCTCTAGTACTTTCCCTGCAAACACAATCATGTTTTGCTAGATGATATAACTTAGATAGCATATACAAGTGCATACCTTTGAAACCTTGTAGCGTCGTCCAACTTGTCTTCCAATTTGACTTACATGCATCGCCCTAGCCCCCACGACCAAGCTGGGGCTTGGCCGTGGGGGATAGGGCGATGAACTTGTCTTCCAATTTGACTAAATACCCTCTTGACAAGAAGAGATTAGAAATTCAATGAGAAGATTCAATGATTAGAACAAGCTAGAAACTCTAAAATTTCAACTTTGACCCCAAACTCAATTTGATAAGAAGTCAACCTTTGACTTTGACTAATCAACCTTTGACTTTGATAGTTAACTTTTGACTTTGACTTTGACCAAAAATTTAAACCTGACGTTTTTGCTAGCTGAGAGTACCAAGAGGTGCGCTAGGCTAGGGTGCACTAGGATGTCAAGGAATTAGGTCAATTTTTTCACCAAAAGTGCCTGAACACAAGGGTTAGGGTTTGTTGCAGTTGCATAATTAGAAAACATAGCTACAGCTGTAACTGGTGCAACGACGAGCTTAACAAAGAATTGCCGCACTACCTTCCAGTGGTTAGACTGTCTTGAAGGTGGTGTGGGCCCATAACCTGTTAGAAATAAAGGGATGTGCTCATTTTTCCATAGGCAATATAACAATATTGTCACCCAACCATAGGCACAAAGGCCACCCCTGAGCACCTTAACCTTGATAGACAAAATAATTCCGGTAGCAGACCAATAGCCAACCAAGGGTAGCGCACATTTCTTCAAGGGTAGCGCACCAAGCAAGAATAATTAGAAACCAAGGAGAAAGGCCAAACCATAACCAAGAGAACGTCCAACCAAAACCCAAAATCCCAGTTGCAGCAGTTGCAGTTGCACTCTCTCTCCAAACTTGCACACCACTAGTCTTATGCTCTTGTGAGAGTAAGAGTGACAAATGAGCTCTAGCGCCCTCTATTTATACTGTTGTATCTCAATTGATTAGGCCGACTTCTCTTTCTAGAGGCTAATGACTCAAATATTAAATATTCTCTTGAGCTGACTTGTGTTCTAGGGTTATTATTCAACGCTTTAGGGTTTCTCTTGCTTCTTGGAATATTCTAGTCTTGTCAAAGGTTAGATGTGGAGGTATTTATACCTTCCACAACTACCATAATATCAACAATCTCTACATGTCATGCAAAAATTGAATTTTCCATGGAGATACTGCAGAATTGGTTCCTTTTGTGTCGAGGGAAGAAAATTTGTTATTTACCAGTGTTCCACGGGGACGCGTTCCCTAGGGTGGGGGTCACGTTTCCCACGTCCTCGGGACGGGGGGACTCCAAAGGGGACATTTACCCACTTCACCTTTTTGGGGGGATGCGAGGGGATGCGATTCCCCAAGGTGGGGGACGAGTCTCCCCAAAAGGGGGACCCTTGGACATCCCCCTTTGAAAAGGGGGACTTCTGGATGCCCCCCCCCAAAAGGGGGACTCCTAGATGTCCCCCCTTGAAAAAGGGGACTTCTGGACATCCCCCCCAAAAGGGGAACTCCTGAACGTCCCCACAATTTTTTTTTGCCTAATAGGACTTAAAAAAGAAAAAATCCAATTTAAAAAAGAAAGAATTAAAAAACCAGATATATATATAAAAAATTTAAAACACAATTAATTTATTAAATAATAAATTTTGAAGGCAATAACTTATAATTTAAAACAATAAAATATTAAAACACAATAACTTATAATTTATCATATGCCATTTTATAACTTATGCCCATTATATAATTTTATAAATTTTAAAACACAATTAATTAATAAGTATTTTGCTTAGTACTAATTAATTATATTCTAGAATGATGAATGATGATTTTTTTTTTAAATCAATGTATCAATATTTATTATTTTACTATTTATGTTTCAACTTTCATATATGATTTATGAATCAATGTATTTCATTACTGAATTTGAATTGAATTTTGAATCATGTTTAATAGTTTATATCATTCACAAATTTGAATTTTCAATTTACTAATTTAGTAGTATTTACTATTGAATTTGTATGAGATGAATCATGAACATTGAATCGTTATTGTTGAGATTTATCATATTATCATTATTATTTTTATTTTTAAAAATTTATTTTTTATATTTTTGATATTATATATGTGATGTCCCTTCGTCCCCCATTTTCCAAAAATCCCTAAAATTTGGGGGTACTTCCACACGTCCCCCTGTGTGTCTCTCTGCACCTGTGCCCCCCCCGTCCCAGAGACTTGGTGGAACGTTGTTATTTACTCTACATCTTGAATTTCCTCTTTGTATGATCTTTGATCTTTTGCACACTTTTCTCTTCACTTCCTCTTCTGAATTGTAGGTTTTTGGTAAAGGTCTTCAAACTTGGTTAACCTATTCTTTTAAACCAGTGTTCCATGGGGACGCCCCTGTGTGGGGGTCGCATCCCCCACATTTCCCACCTCCTCGGGATGGGGGCACTCTCGGGGGGATGTTTCCCTAGGTCCCTTTTTTGAGGAGATGTGGGGAGACGCGGGGGATGTGACTCCCCAAGGTGGGGGATGAGTCTCCCTGAAAGGGAGACTCTTGTCGAATTTTTTTTGCTTAATTAGGCTTAAAAACATACATTTAAATTTTAAAAAAGCAAAAATAAAAGAATAAAAAAAAACAAATAAGTGTATAAAAAAAGGATAAAAGTTGAAACACAATTAATTTATTAAATTTTAAAAGCTAAATAATTAAAACACAATCAAATTTTAAAAATTGATTGTGTTTTAATTAACTGTCCTCTGCATCCATTGACTTTTTTTAATTGCCACTATGTTCATTGTTTTTCAGTTTTTAACTTTTGAGTCTTGACTCTAGATACTGATGACTTTAGACCTTGACTCGTCACTCTTTACTATTTTAAAATTTTGAGTTCGAGTAATTCCAGTTTTACTATTTTGGACTTTAGTATCTACTATTTAGTGTTTTGGTTAGTATTAATTAATTAGATTCTAGAATGATGAATGATGAATTTAATTTTTAAATCAATGTATCAATATTTATTATTTTACGATTTCTGTTTCAACTTTCTTTTATGATTTATAAATCAATGTATTTCATTACTGAATTTTAATTTGAATTTTGAATCATGTTTAATAGTTTATATCATTTACAAATTTGAATTTTCAATTTACTAATTTAGTGTTTTAGTATTTACTAATGAATTTGCATGGGATGAACATTGAATTGTTATTGTTGAGATTTTATCATTATTATTTTTGTTTTTAAATTTTTACATTTATATTTTTAAATTTTTTATATTATGTATGTGACGTCTCCCTGTCCCCCATTTTTCCAAAATTCCTAAAATTTGGGAGTACTTCCACACGTCCCCCCGTACCCGCATCGCCCCATCTCGAAGACTTGGTGGAGCATTGTTTTAAACATCCCGGTGTTTTTCTTCCTTTTGGATGGTCCTTCTTTGTTTGAGCAGTGACAGTGACATGTTCATATTTATGTACAATCCTTTTCAGCTTTTATCTCTAAGGAAATCCACTGAACGCAAAATAAATATTCTCACAAATCCCACCGCTGATATCTACAGAAACAGATATCTTGGTGCAGCTTGCCATACCCTTCCCACGCTTGTTCTCTTCTGAGTTATATTTCTTATTGACAATTCCAAAAATCTTTTTCCCAATTTTGTGAAAGTAAACTTTGGAAGCCTCACCCAAAGTGGGACAGAGGAATGGAACAAGAGATTCATGATTGTGGGTATAGATGTCACGATTGAAGGAGTAACCCATCACTGCCCCAAACCATTGAATCATATATCTGATTTTTCTTTTGTTCATGATTTTTGGCACAAAAAAAGAATGGAAGGTGTAAGACTCAACTCACCCCATGCGCCTTGTAAATCCACAAGTTGTATGCTTCTTTTGAAGGTCTGAATCTACGAAATCACCAGATGTTCGTTTTGAGAATTACGAACACTCCACGCTCATTTTGTTAATGTCAAACTGTTGTGGAGGCTAACACCACAGACCAAAAGACGTGACATATTGGTAAATGTGGGAATATAATTTGACTCCTGAGAAGAACAGAGAACATCTGTGGAAATAACATGAGTGAAACAAGAATCTATCTTGATTTCGTTAACAATGGTTGACAAGAAGTCCACCGACAATCTTTAAAAATTGCCAATTGCAACCATATGAAGCAAGGGTGTTCTTACGGGTTTGCAGCAAGCATCATTTTGACATTCATTCTCAGTGAGCGAAGGCTTTTATCTGTAACATGACCATTGGTAGCTGCCACCTTGGAATTGCAATGACACTTATATTATTCAGATATGGAATTATAATTCTATTTTGAACCTCCAGTCTTGTCTTTTCAATATTTGATCCAGGTTTCAGATTTTTCTTTTTGCTTCCTTTTACTTTAATTACAAGTAAATTCCTCGTGATTATTACATGGCCCATACAAAATGAATGGCAGGGCATCTGTTTGATTATCTCTATATCTTGGAAGCTTTAGGGTTTACAATATGCAATAACAATGTTATCAGCATAAAGATCATTTATCAAAGTCATGGATAAGTTTCTTTGAGAAATCACCGTAGGAATCTAATTTGGTGGCAACATTACCGACCTTACCTTCTGAGTGACTCCGTTTTGACAGGATTCCCATATATTTGGCCATGACCTTAATTAAGTTTTCTAAAAGCCAAAGTCGGTTCACAAAGTTGTATTGGGTCACAATAAATAAGTAGTGCCCTCCATTATCATAATTGGTTATCACCCTAAATTCCTATAGCATGAATAAAGGATGTTATGTACAGCCTTGTGTCTGTGTCCATTTACACTGAAAATAGGTAGTGCTCCTAGAAGATCAGTGTCTTGGCTATGTTTTCTATTTAACTATAGAGTATTTTAATTTCTAAATACCACCATATAAAAGGTTTTCTTGTTGCCCTTTGAATTAGTTCTTTACAATGTTCAGAAGTCTACTACATAGCCCCTGCTCTTAGGACATGAGGTAGATGTTAAATTTTTAGTAGCTGCAAGAGCCATTCTCCGGGAGGATGGCAAAGACCCTAGCTGAGATCTAGGGCCCCCAGTGCACTCCTGGGGTACTTGGTCTGGGACCAAGCAGTTAAAGCCCCTAGATATGTCTAGGGGCCTTGGACATGGTCCAGGGTACCCATGCGTGGGGCATGGGTTTCTTGGTCTGGGACCAAAACAGTGAAAGCCCCTAGATATGTCTAGGGCCCCTGGACATGGTCTAGGGTACCCATGCCTGGGGCATGGGTTGATCCTTGGTCTTGCACCTTGGTGGATAAGACCCTAGAAATGTTCTGGGGCAACTTGATCTTTGATCGGGTACTTTGTTGGTATATGACCCTCCTTGAAGGTGGGCATGACCACATAAGGGATGTGTTCCATATGCAATGATGATAAAGTAATAAGGTCACCTTGAAAATGAATGAACAAGTATTGCCACCTTGTAAACCCTCCTAAACCCTCCCTTACCCTTGCTTGTGTTGGTTTGGGGTTTTATGTTGTTTTTGTCTTAAGGGTTAAATAAAGTTTAAATTAAAATGTTAATTATACCATGTTTAAATTATTTAATTTAAACATGTTATATTTAATAATAATTATTTTAATTTAATTTATATTATTTGTACCCTAGCCTAAACTATAAATTAAACTCCCCCCTACCCTTCACACTACATTATTATTACCTTATGCTCTTGAGCTCCTAAAGTGTGCGGATCCTCTCTCCTTGCTGTGGCCCT
This sequence comes from Picea engelmannii, assembly GCA_009831015.1. Lineage (NCBI taxonomy): Eukaryota > Viridiplantae > Streptophyta > Pinopsida > Pinales > Pinaceae > Picea > Picea engelmannii. Next base: position 267,735 of record ML780993.1, on the reverse strand, counting down.
CCTTCCATTTGCTGTTGAAGAGGTTGCTGGTGTTGCTGCGGCTTCCTTTTGAGGACAGTGATGTGGTGCGGCTCCCCTTGAGGGCTGGTAGGTGCGGCCTCTCTTCTGCTGTGGGGTGCTGGTAGGAGCGGCCTCTCTCTTCTGCCTATTGTGTGACTGTGGGTGCGGCCCTTTTCCTCTGCTGTGGTGTGACTGTGGGTGCGACCCTCTCTTCTGCTGTGGGGTGACTGCAGTTCTTTTCAGATCGTGACCTCTATCTTTGAGCCCTTGGCCTTCCTTAAGCTACCTTTTTGTGAGGGTTTTATCCACAGAAGTTCTGTGTGAGGGTTTGAGTGATTCACCTACTGTTTGTGTGAGGGTTTGACTGTGTGAAGTCTTTGTGGCCCTATCCCCTTGGTGGCAAGAAAGTTCATTTATCTCTTGGCAAGAGATCCAACCTATATGGTGGATCTATGAGCTAAAGTTCATTTATCTCTTGGCAAGAGATCCAACCTATATGGTGGATCTATGAGCTGGACTTTGTCYGAGCATAATTAYAAATGRYTCTGCATCTCTAGTGTTGGCTGTGACWTCTTCAGAGGTAAGACTTCAGKRCAAGGTAAGTTAYCTATTYWGTCTATYATCATCAGATCTGGATTTTGCCTTGAGTTCTGTTTTGTTTTGATCTATCTAGATTTMTGTATCAGCATTGAATGATTATCAGATCTGGACTGTATATTGAGTTTGACTCTTACCCTTTGTTTCTGTAGTTTGATTTACTGTTCATGATCAGATTGTATTGAGTTTAAATCTGTAGATCGGTATAAGTTTTAATCCAGCATTATAGATCTGAACTAGAGTCTATTCTAGATCTACTCTCTAACTTTAGCTATATCTAAACTAGCTTAGATCTGGGTACTTATGTTTCAGTTTTCTCTGTTCTTACAGTATAGATTTGTTTTCTGAATATATGCTCTAGTTGTTATTCTCACTGAAATTTAAAAGACACTATTGTTTTGCTTTACTGCCCTAATTCTAACAGTAGACTCATAGGAGGGGGGTCTATTGAAGTTCAAAGAATCTTGTTTTCATCAACAAGTGGCAACAGGAAAAAACATAGGTTGTACAAAATTACAAATGGAAAATATTCTATCAGCTGTGATGATGGGTCAACTAGAATAAGGAAATATTGTCAAAAGTTTTACTCCTTGATTTTGTTTTTGATTTACTATTCACAAGGATTTATTGCCCGTCGATATGTGCAGCTGCCTAAGATGAAAGAGGAAATAGACGATAGACTTGGTGGTTATGGTGATTCAGGAGGCAGCCGTTTTGGAAGTTATGGTGGTTCAGGAGGGGGCCGTTTTGGAAGTTCTGGCGGTTCAGGGGGGGGCCGTTTTGGAAGTTCTGGCGGTTCAGGAGGGAGCCGTTTTGGAAGCTATGGTGGTTCAGGAGGTAGCCGTTCTGGTGGTTCAAGTTATGGTGGATCAGGAGGAGATTATGGGGGTTCAAGTTCTGGTAGATCAGGAGGCAGTTATGGTAGTGGATCAGGAGGTAGCTATGGTGGTGGGTCAGGAGGTAGCTATGGTGGTTCTGGAGCCCGCCGTTTTAGTGACTATGGGGAGTCTCCTAGTTCTCAGACAGGTTCCAATAACAGGTATCTTTGATTAGATGTTTTCATGTATGAAAGCTTAGTTTATTTTTTCATCTGAACAGATGGGCTAGTGATGTACCTGTGAATTTCTACATTAAATTATGCTATGCTTTGAAACCTTTCAATGATTGCTTTGACATACTGTAAAGTTTGGGTTGCATTCTGTGATATCTTAGTACACCAATAGATGTCATTGACTCTTGGGACTCTATTATTACTATATATAGTGCATGATGTAAAACTAACCCGATAAATGATAATCTCAAATGTATTTAACCACAATATTTCTTGTGTCAGGTTTGGAGACTATGGGGGCTGCTAAGTGACTAGACGAGACATTAAAATATTTGAGGAAGTTTAGTAGCAGGTACGTTTTTGGTTACAAAACTGTGTATGGAAAGCATAAGCGTCTGCTACATATCAAAGCATTTCTGTTTTTTCTGTCTGGCATAAACTTAAGAAACTATACACTGTTTACATTAAATTTTAAACTGATACTTGTAAATAGTAAGTATTGACAGGTTTATTTGGAGCATCTTCTCTCTTTTGAGAGTCTCTGAGTTATTCATTGTGCATGTATCGGGTATCAGTGTATTTTTCATGTGTAACTTAAGTTCTCAATTTATTTTATTTTATTTCTATTGTATGTTGTACGTACACTCTCTTTTTAATGCCGCATAGAAAAAGCCGAGTTAAACTTCTTTTTAATGTGGCATTGAGAAATCAGAATTAAACTGTAATGAGTGTTTTGCTTCTTTGATTTGATTGTAAGACTCAAGTCTTAATGTACTTGTTGGTGCCATTAATTCTTGATGACATGGTGTTGGGCACAGTGATTTAAAGTAATAAAGTCGGTCTTTGTTGGTGACACTGCTTTATGCTTTAAAGTAATAATGTGGCAATTTGCTGGTGACATTAATTTAAAGTAAGAAAGAACAATTTGTCAATGACACCGCTTTAAAGTTGTATATCGATTGAGTTGTTGTAGAAACCTTTTGTATGTCTACCATGTAGACTAAATATCCCATGCTTTCGGAAACAAGCTATTGGACTAAATATACCTTGGGCACAGTGATTTAAAGTAATAAAGTCTGTCATTGTTGGTGACACTGCTTTATGCTTTAAAGTAAGAATGTGGCAATTTCCTGGTGACATTAATTTAAAGTAAGAAAGAACAATTTTTCAGTGACACCGCTTTAAAATTGTATAGCGATTGAGTTGTTGTAGAAACCTTTTGTATGAATTCCATGTAGACTAGATATCCCATGCTTTCTGAAACAAGCTATTGGATTATGCTTAAGAAAGTATTATAAATTGAGATAATAAGCTAAGATAATTGCACTGAAAGAAGTGGGGCACTCTAGATCCCAATCGGTGGTGTCATGATGGTGGGTAACACTAGACTAAAATGAAAAAGATCTGAGGTCTAACCTTTAATGTAAGAAAAGGTCATCCACTTATTAATTACCAAAATGTTAGACAATTATTAAAAAACTAGCATATATATTCATCTTAACCCTAGATCTTTTAAGCAACGTGATTAAAAAACTAGCATATATATTCATCTTAACCCTAGATCTTTTAAGCAATGTGAGGTTTACCTCCGTTTTTTTATTACTCTTATTGCTTAATAAATCTGGGTTTAAGATAGATCTATTCTACTTTTATTATTGTCCACAAATGTCCAAAAATGTAGGTCAATGAGAACTAAAATTTGAAGTATAAAATACAATAAGCTAAACTAAATATGGATGTTGAATCATAGTGGGAAGAGGAAGCCCCAATAACCTTATCAGAAACAAAGATGGAAGTGGAGGAAGATGAAAATGTCCTCTACCAACAATTGTTGAGAAAGAGCCAATACACTGCTTGACAATGATCTCGGGGCATCCAGGGAAGCATAAGCATAGACAATCTGATAAAGTGCTACTCATCATCATATGTAGATGTTAAGAGGGGGAAGAGAAAGCCATAATAAACATATTGGATACGCTCCTATTAACATTGAGGAAGATGAAGATGTTCTTGTACCAACAATTGTCGAAAAGTAGTCAATACACTCTCTGACAATGAACTCACAAGAGTGTTTTCATAAGAAATATGATATCATCTTTTCAAAAGCAAAACTAGGAAGAGACATGCAATTATCCTTAATCAGTTTGTTTATGTTACAGTTGTAGACAATATTTACACAATTTGCAGTAATCATGGTTTAAAAAAGAAGACGCCTGCTCACTATGGATGTTGAATCATAGTGGGAAGAGGAAGCCCCAATAACCTTATCAGAAACAAAGATGGAAGTGGAGGAAGATGAAAATGTCCTCTACCAACAATTGTTGAGAAATAGCCAATACACTGCTTGACAATGATCTCGGGGCATCCAGGGAAGCATAAGCATAGACAATCTGATAAAGTGCTACTCATCATCATATGTAGATGTTAAGAGGGGGAAGAGAAAGCCATAATAAACATATTGGATACGCTCCTATTAACATTGAGGAAGATGAAGATGTTCTTGTACCAACAATTGTCGAAAAGTAGTCAATACACTCTCTGACAATGAACTCACAAGAGTGTTTTCATAAGAAATATGATATCATCTTTTCAAAAGCAAAACTAGGAAGAGACATGCAATTATCCTTAATCAGTTTGTTTATGTTACAGTTGTAGACAATATTTACACAATTTGCAGTAATCATGGTTTAAAAAAGAAGACGCCTGCTCACTCAATGGTTAACCGATGCACTCTGTATTTTATCAGTTTAAAGATGTCTGTAGGCTTTCAACTAAAATTCTTTCAAGGTTTATGAATAGCATATCATTATATGTTTCAGTAAAATTATTTAGTATTTAAAGCAGCAATGATAGGTATTTTGCACACATCACCTCTTCAAAATACTTGCTTATCGAATTAGTCTTTTTCTCATTTTTTACAAAAGAAAGCTTTTTGAAACAATGAAAGGGGTAATTAGCCCCGAGACAAACACTTAAGTAGGTACAGAAAAAGCCAGCGGTCATGGTCTTTGACTTTTGTTGGCCTTGAAAAGTATTCATGTCTTCTTAATTGATGTGAACTATGAAGATCTGCCCTGCTTCGACCTGAATTTGCATAGAGCCCTATCTAATATAGATACGGCTTGTATACAACACAGATACATTCTGTATATTGAGTGGTTCACTGGACGGAGGGATTAATTGAACTTGGCTAGAAAGTACTGATAATGAATATACGATACTGGTGCAGACTGCTAATATGCCAAATTGATTGAAGGGTTGTAATCACTGTCACTGGTAGGAGGGGTTTAATTGAACATTTTGGCTACAAACTGTTGGTAGTGTGTTAGAAAATTAAGGACAAACTAGATCAGAAATATTCTTTTACTTTCATTTACTACAGTAGATATGAATCAGCAATCAATTCAAAATTTCTGAGTAAAACAATCACAGAGATGGATCTGAACTAAAGAAAAACAATTCTGAACAAATCTAATCATTATTAAGAACAAGAAACAATTCTAAACATTAACTTGAACAAATAATAGATCTGAACATTACCTTAGCCAAGAACAAAGAGCAAATTTACCTGAGTTACTTACTGCTGTCCTCTTTTCTGTATGCTGAGAAAAAACTTTTATGATCATGGATCAAACCCTCAGGGGCAGATCTCATCATTGATCTTGTGAACAGTATTGTCAAGAAGAACTTTAGGAGAATATCATAAAACCAACCAGCATACCGACCATTAAGTAAAAGGCTGAAGCAAGGACACCACTCTCTAATCTAGAGGTTGAAAAGAGGTCACTAACTAACAGCCTTACCAAAATCTGTCCAAGGGTTTGGTACTGCTACTGTCATAGGCATAATTAAATAGTTGTTTTGGGGCTGCCACAACATGCCCTGAATAGGGTACAGCCAGCTGTAGGATAGGTGGCATGCATAGGTCATAAAATAGGGACAGCAGCAACATACTGTTGGCACTAGAGGCACAGGCAGTGAAAGGAGTGAAGATGGGCTGTCCTAAAGGGGGCCGTAGACAATACCCAACAAGAGAAGAGGGCTGAACCCAAACTCACCATAAAGTCAGATCCAAGGAAGAGCCACTCCCAAATCAGCATACAAATCAGATCAAGAAAGGGCCGCACCCAAAACTCAGCATACACATCAGATCCAAGTAGGGCCGTACCTAAACTCACATATACATCAGATCCAAGGAGGGGCTACACCCATACACAGCATACACATCAGATCTGAGAAAGGGGCCAYACCCATACATCATACACATCAGATCTGAGAAAGGGGCCACACCCAAATACCAATCAGAACAAGAGAARCTGCAGCAAATTTCAGACCAAGATAGCTTAGAGGAGGAACTATCAAAAGTGTAAGAATGAGAGAGGGGTGAGGTTCCTTTTATAGTTTAGGAAGGGGTTAGGGTTAATTAATTTAACCCTACCTTTTAGGTTTAATTAAAAACCTAATAATTAAAATAATTAAAATAAATACAATAAAATAATAATTAATATTTTTATTATAAAAATATTAATTATAAAGTCAATCAAGTTAAAGTGACTATAAAAGACCAACAGCATATTAAACAAGAAGAGGGATGTGGCTCAAGCAAGGGGAGGCAACAAGACAAAGTCAAAGGGGTCTTCTTCAATGGCAAACTGTCCACATAAGTCTCATGAATAATTTATAAGCTTTTATCATCCCAGCATAAGAGGAAAAATCAATGATGTGGTCATGTCCATCTTCGTGGCTGCTCCTAGGTCTCATGGACCATCTCGGGAGAGAAGAAGAAGAAGATCACACATCATCACGTCTTGGTATTTAACCAAGAACCCACCTAGTCCCAGACCAGGATACCCCAGAACACATTTGGGGGCCCTAGATGTATTTAACCAAGAACCCACCTAGTCCCAGACTAGGATACCCCAGAACACATATGGGGGCCCTAGATTACATCTAGGGTCTTATCCACCAAGGTACAAAACCAAGGATCAACCCAAGTGTTAAGCAAGGACTCTCTGGAACACATCCAAGGGCCCTAAAACACATCTAGGGACTTATATCATCAATCACCAAGGAACACATCCAAGGATCAATCCAAGCAAACACATCTAGGGACTTGTATCATCAACCACCAAGGAACACATCCAAGGATCAATTTAAACACTGAGCAAGGATTCCCTGGAGCACATCCAGGGGCCCTAGAACACATCTAGGGACTTACTGCTTGGTCTTTGACCAAGAAGCCCAGTGATAAACTGGTGGGCTCTCACTAGGGTCTTTGCCATGGCTCTAACTGCTTGGTCCCAGACCAAGAACCCCAAGAGTGTATTGGGCCCTAGAACTCAGCTAAGGTCTTTGTACATTGTAATATGTCGTGACATATTACAATTACAATGTAATATGTCATGACATATTACATGGCTTTAACTGCTTGGTCCTGGACCAATAACCCCAAGAGTGTACTGGGGCCCTAGAACTCAGTTAGGGTCTTAGCTATCCTCCAGAGAATGGCTCTTGCAGCTGCATTAATTTTAACACAGTGAATATACAATACTGGTATAAAAGGGTTGTAATCACTGTCACTGGGAGTAGGGGTTAATTGAACATTTTGGCCACAAACTATTGATAGTGAATATACAATATTGGTATAGACTTGCTAATGTGCCAAAATGATTGAAGGGTTATAATCATTGTTATGAATTGAATGATGTTTTACTGTATTACAAATATTCTGACAATCTTAAATGATTGAAGGGTTATAATCATTGTTATGAATTGAATGATGTTTTACTGTATTACAAATATTCTGACAATCTTGTACTGGAATGTGCTGTTTCTGCTAAATAAACAATTGAAAATCTATACCTCGGATTTCTGGGATGTGGCATGATTTTGAATTTGCAAATCAATGGTATATTTAGATTTGTAGCTGTAGTTATTCTCGAGCAGTTTGTTGTTTGATATCCTCTGCAGAGCAAGAATATTCATTCGAATAATATTTTAACTTGTATTAGTGATGCAGGAATTTTGAAGTTGGTCTCAAATAGAAACCCAGGTTCAAGTGGAAAGTACCTTTATCTGAAATTGCAAAGTACCCTTAGAGCCTGTATGGTTTGGGAGTGAGCTTTGTAGCAATCAGTGCCAGCATATCAATCGAATTACTGGAATATGACATCTGTGTAGCCACCATGAAAGAGAGATTTTTTGGTTCTACAGGGGTTTCACTCTGAATTTCTTAGTTAGTAATAGTAGCCGTGTATGAAATATCTCGTTTGAAAAGAATATGCACATTGTATCTACCAGCAAGTGCAAATGAATTGTATCCTCTGTAGCATATTTTAGTGAAAAGCAGAGAGATCTCAACTGCAGTGATCTTCGTGTAGAACAAACGCAATATATAACTATTGTTGAAGTTTCGATGCTTTTGAATTTTCTAAACATAGCTGATTTCTAGTATATTTGAGGATTTCCAGATGCATTGTTATTAATCAAGAATCATAATTATTACGAGTATATGTGTTGAAATGTGAAGTCGGTTTTAAGCTAGCTTTTGTTTCAAATTTGGTCAAAGCATGGTATGGATTTGTTGCTTTTGGAGCTTGAAAAAGTAGTGTCGGTGATAAAACTGTCCTTCGCAATGTCTGCAGAATTCGACGAAAGTGCTTAATTCACATTGAAGTAGATACATACTTTAGCTCTGATGTAATGCTCCTGCACACATGAATCAATTATTGATTTCGATAATTTGATCATGACGGGCCTTCACTTTCAAGGAGGACTGTTCTAGTTTTGTTTGGTTTAAGCTCTTCATGCTATAAAGATATCTTGAAAATATACAACCACTGTATATTGGCGTTGGCGATTACTGAGCGTCACATTGCACTTCTTGGCAAGTGTCACATTCCATTTCTTGGCTAGCGTCACATTGCACTTGGCAATATATACTTTTGCCCACTTACACACCTTTTGGCGAATTGCTTTTAACCACTTACCCTCCTGGGTGGTGAAGGTGTGCGTTACTACTCAATCTGGAGATTTCTTCATATCTTTGGAGACTAAAGAAGAGTGTTTTCATAGGAAACAGAAAATTGCATTGCTCTGTAGATTTCTTTCATATCTTTGGAGCAATGATGACTAAAGAAGATTGTTTTCATAGGAAAAACAGAAAATTGCATTACTCCGAGTACTTCTGGTTTAAATCTGTTCGGCATGCTAACGAGTTATACTGGCTGTTCGGTATGGTGTTGGATGCAAATTTGCTTATCATATAAATACCATAATGGAGAAGAAAAAGCCTCATCTCAATCGATTTTTGTTGTTATGTTTCTGGGGAGTCCGATTCTAGTCTTTGATATGTTGTTTTTCAACATTGGAACATGCAAAATTTTGCGCTATTATTAGTGATTTTTACTAGTTTTTCCAATTATTAGATCCTTATTTCAGAAGGAATGTATTCGACTAGTGTGATTCACGTTTAGTTGTTACCTAATTTCTAGTTATTACATATTGAACTAAATATTTGCGGATAGGGAAGAAAAGATATTTGGTGTTAATTGTATTCAGAGAATTTCCAAAATGCAGTATAATGTTAGTATTACAACCATAATTCTTTTATGGAGAGGAATTCAAATGTGTTTTCGGCTGTATTCAGATAAGCTTTCGAGTCTGCAGTAGCAGAGAAACATAAAATTATGATGCACTGGATGCTTTAATGGTATGAACGAATTTTCCTGTCAATATTTTAAAGTTATTGAATAATATCAATCACTGAAGATTAATGAGATTGCAATTTAAAAATGTTCTTTATCTTTAATGGTATGAACAAATTTCCCTGTCAATATTTCAGAGTTATTGAATAATATCAATATCTGAAGATTAATGAGATTGCAATTTTAAAATATTTATCGAAAGTGAAATCGAAACAACTACATTTGATTTCAATTTAGTGATTGAAATTTTGCAAGAGAAAAAAGATTCATCTTTCTAATCAATCAATAATTGTTGCTGGATGTATAAATTAGTTGTCGAAAACAACTTACATGATCAAGCCGTGTTGAAGAGTTCTTAAAATGTTGACGTGTTGACGTGTGGCTTGTAATTAGTAAGTGAGATCTTTTATTCCCAAATACTACTAATGATATGGTCATTAACAGTCCAATGAAATTGGAGTTTTTAAAATGGTTCATGAGTGTCTAGGCATTGGAAATACTAATAATACGCGTGGCCACTAGTCGAACAATAAAATTGGAGTTGCTGAAATGGTTTGAAGAGTTGTTTAGACATTGAAAGGTTTGAAGAGTTGTTTAGACATTGAAATTTGCTTGAGAAGATGCACATTTTATTATATTTTTGGATCTAGGGCATGTCATTTTGATTGCTTCAATTCTACCGACTTGTGCGACTTGTGATTATTTAGTTACATAATCTGCATGATCAGGCTCATTTAGTTACATAATCTGCATTTAGTTACATAATCTGCATGATCAGGCTCATTTTTAGTTTAGATTCATTCAATCAATATTTGCTTCGTTACATTGTAGGACAGAATGGACATTATCCAAAGCTTATTTTAGTGTAGGATAGGATTGACATGGGCGAACTCTATTCAATCAAATTGGAGTTGGTTTTAAAGTTGCACGAGTGTTAAGGGACTGGAAATTGATTGGGAAGATTCATGGAACGGAAATTTAATATATATTTTTGGGTCGAGTAAGACGCTCAAATCAAAGTAGCGCGTCATTTTGAATGCTTTAATTTTATTCTCGTGATTTCCTGCTGCATGTCTAATATTTATTTTGACAGATTGTTGGCGATAGTGTTGAGCTCCTTGAAAATATGATTGAATGAGATGCTAGTGAGCACAATCTCGTAATATTTTGACACATTGACAATAATGTTATTAAACTCCTTGAAGATATGATGATTGAATGAGATGCTAGTGAGCACAATTTCCATCCTTCTATGCTGTTCAAATAATGCAACAAAACCCAAACTCTATATCTCATATCTTCCATTCATCGAGTATCGAGTTTATAACAACTTGATAATCACAAAAACCTATCGTTTTGTGATGCTTCAAATGAAATTTTAGTGCCAAAAGTTCAACAAATAATATCTCATATCTTCCAATCATCGAGTATTGAGTTTATAACAAATCGAGAATCGCAAAAAGCCTATCGTTTTGTAATACTTAAAATGAAATTCTAATTTTAGTGCTAAAAGTTCAACAAAATTATTTGTGCCATTGTCTAAAGTTGGTTTATATTTAATAAAATGGTTTACAAACAAGGGGTCTCATACACCAATTTGGTGTTTGGCTTAATCACGACCTTAAAATTAGATTATTATTATTATTATAAAATCTTCCTTAGACTCTACCCCTGCAATTGTTGGAGTTTCTAGACTTGTATTGTAACATTCTCATATATCCACAGAGACTCCCACAATTTTTTTCTCTAATAACCTTATGTAACACACCCAATTGTTTGGTTGAATCGATCATCTTTTGACTCAAATGCAGAAATGTAAATAGGATGGGATACACACTCCTGTAAATACCATTAATAATTAAATTCATGAATGCAACACGTACAACAACTATCATTCAATTCAATTGTGGAAATATAAATAGCATGCGATACATACTCATGCAAATACCACTAATAATTAAATTTAATTAAATTCATGAATGAAACTGATTTAAATATGCACAACAACAATTAATGCACACACCAACATTCATATATACAAAATATAGAGTAAATGCAACATTCAATCATATCATTAAAACTGTAAATAACATAGTGATTATAACATTTATCTTTTAAAAATGATTTGTACAATCGACTGTAGACAAATAATATTTCCCCCAATTGTAGGTTTTGTTGCACCAATTTTCTCTTCAACAATCCATCCCTGCGCTGGGGTTACGAGTCCATAAGGACATACATGCTCCTACCGGTGTCTATAGTTCACTATAATAGTTTCAAACTCTAGTAACACAACGACACGATTCCTATAACAATTCAAACCACCTAACTCTCTTCCCCATTAGTCTGTACAACCCAAGAGATGCTATTTCCTTCTCTGCACCACAATCCTTTAGACAATCTCCATCCTCGTTGTAATTTTCAGTTTCAAAAAGATATCTTCAATACACTATGGCTGGCCACTCTTTTCCCAACTCTTCGCTTTGGTTTTCCTCACTTCTTGTTGACTATAAAAATGCTCTTGTTTCCTACTTGGATTGCTTCTTTTCAATCCTTAATGTCATAATTGAGTGGGTGACTCCCTCACTCAACTTCTTACATGAATTCAAAGATTTGAATGTTTAACACATCAAAATAATAAATATTTAAATGACAAAGTGATTAATGAAGATGGCTTATGACTTAAGGCACATGAAAACTCCTCAAAAACCCTATCAAACCCTTTCTTTTGTGGAATCATAGCCCTCCATTACTCTGGTATGTATACAATGGACGATGCATTTCATTTTATTATTTTCAATGTACAATGATTACATATTACATTGCTTGACACTTGATGATTCATAATAATTACAAATATGTCGTGCTACACTGGGGACTAAAATTGAGGTGTTACAATCTCCTCCCCCTACATTTTGCACTGTCTTCAGTGCACATCGCCATACATGTGTACATGTAAACATATATCAATTATCACATCATAATACTTGATAATTTCTTACTTTAATGACGCTTGTAGTTATTCCAACCAACAATCTCTTGTTCCCTTGAACCTACACAATCCAAGGAATTGTACTCGCTTCTTTGCATCGCAATGCCTCAGGTTATCCCACTTCTTGTTGATATTATGGTAGTTGCGGGAGGTATTAACCTCCACTTGTAATCTTTAACAAGACTAGAATATTCTGGGAAGCAAGAGAAACCCTAAAGCTTTGGATAATAACCCTAGAAGACAAGTCGACATAATAGAATAATTAATATTGAGTTATTTGCCCCCAGAAAGAGAAGTCAACCCAATCAATTAAGATGGAGCAGTATAAATAAAGGGCGCTAGAGCTCATTTGGCACTCTCTCACTCACAACTACATAAGACCAGTGGTGCGCAAGTTTGGAGAGGAGTTGGAGTTCAAGCTGCTACAACTGGCATTTCGGTTCTTGGCTTGGAATTTTTGCTTGGTCTTTGGTTATCTTGTCTTGGTGCGCTAACCTTGGTTAGCTATTGATCTACTATCGAAATTATTCTCTCTGTCAAGGTTAAGGTGCTAGGGGGTGGCCTTCGTGCCTATGGTTGGGTGACAATATTGCTATATTGTCTATGGTTAAACGAGCACACCCACTTTTTTAACAGGTTATGTGCCCATACCTCATTAAGTTATCCAAAATGGATCCAGGAAGGCCTAAAAATCAAATTTCTCGGAATCGGGCGAAACCAACGCCATCATGTAGGGCTCGTCGTGTCGATTTTGACAATATGTTTTTTTTTTCCGAAAATGGATAGCATATGCGAAAGTTATGGCGATCTAAACTTTTTCCCAAACATGCAAAAAAAAGTCTCAACAGTCAGACGTCGTACTGTTGACGTCAACATGCTGACGTGGCAATACCAGGTGGTGACATGTGTCAGACATTCTTGTTGTTTTCAGGCTGAGTTCGCATGGTACAAATTTGACACGTGGACTATACGAACATTGATGTGGAATTTCATATGATGTCGTGGCTTAGTGACAGTTCGACACGTGGCAGTACAAATGACATGCTGGCAGATGACATGGCGACAGGTGGCAGGGTCCGAGCATGACGCGTGTCGTACAATGCAAACTCAACATTGACTGGTTTGGTATGGTCCAATCTGGAGGTGCCACATGGCTTAATCACAGGCGCCATGTGGCACCCCAATGAGGCCAATGTTGGTTGGGTCAAAAATTTGTTGCACTCCGCAGGATTCGAGCTTGACACCTCCGGGCAACCAACGACACACAATGCACCAACCATCCGGGTCAGTGGTGATTCTTAACCACAATACCACAAATAAAGGTTTTGTGGTGATGCGACGTATTTTGGGGGATAAGCCCCGGTCGACGGGGGCTAGCACGCGACCAGGACGCTTGACCAGGGACTATGACTAGGAGCCAGGCAGGGCGTGGGGGATTAGCACTTGGCCACATGGCCATGTTAAAATAATGTAATTGCAAAGAGTATTCTTATTATTATTGTTATTTTATTCATAGGATTAATCCCCATTGTGGATTAATCATGTCGGTAATTGTATTAGGACCAAATCCCCTTTGCGGATTGGTCAACAGACAATTGTAATACGCAGAATAAGAAGTCAGCCCCAACAATGATTATTGAGACCCAGAAATATAATAAAGGTGGGTTTACCCACCCAGAGTGAGAGGTTGGCCCTACCAGTGAAGACTCTTCACATGTGCCAGTCTTGTATATATAGAGAATTTAGTGCCTCACTTTATCACACAACACACTTGCTCATTCTTAAGAGGCAAGCTGCAACTTGCCAATTGGAGAGAAGGAGAAGAGTGACACATCTTTTGGAGAGGACTATCTGTATTGGTTTGAGTTATCTCTTGAACATTGTATTGGCAATTTATGATAAGGAAGTTTTTGCTGGGTTTTCTTCCCCTAGAGGGTTTCCCAGGATAAATGCTGTGTCTCTTGTGAATGTGTATTTCTCAGTGATCTTGTTCTTATGTTGCTCTTATCTATTGAAATGCAAAGAACTATAATAATGACATAAACATTAACAGACCATTCATACGACCAAAGCAGACGAGGACTAGGGTGTAGACGTCTAGCTCCTGGCCACATAGGCACTCCACATGATCAGACACCCGAAGAAAAGGCGTTGATGCACCAATATTTGCCCAAAGTGGGTTTTTTACTATAGAAAATGGATTTTTTGGTTAATTATGCTGATTTTTGGAGGATTTTGATAAAAAATGAGGATCTGGAGCCTTTTTTGAGGCCAAATATTGGGAGGTGACCCCCAACTCAAAATATATATAAACCAGAGGTTTTTGACAGCCATAACAAGTTCAGAACATGATAAATGCTGAAGAATTGTGAGGTGCAACACATTTTTATGTAGGGAAGCCATTGAGGAAGCGAATTTTGGAGGCCATTTTCGGGAGCTACGCTCAACCTTTTTCAGTGCCATTAGTTGTGTTGGATTCTTGAGGTCGAACAGAACACAACCAGATTAGTTTGTAATCCATTTGATGCATTTCTGTTGTACTTTTGAAGCATTGAATATTGATAAGAAAACCTCATCAACTGAGAGAAAGGCCCGGAGACGTAGACAACCTTGCCGAACTCTGTTAACAATCTTGGTGTTATGGTTTGCTGATTTTAATGTTTACTTTCTGTTCCTTATTCTTTATGATGGCTGCAACATTCTTTCATTAAAATCTTCTTTTTCTCTTAATTCCTAAGTGATAAATCAACTCATGCATAAACTTAACCATAGTCTTTAAAATATCAATTTCAGATCAAGTGATATTAGAGAAAGTTGATAGTTGGTTGTTTGAGTTTGTATGATTACCAGGGAAAATCTAAGTTGTGGTGAATGAGAGCTTGTAGAAGGATATCCTGAGATTGGATCAAGAAAGAGGACATCTCAAAGTGAGAAGATGGCATCGGAAGAAGGACTTTCTCAAAACGAAAGAGAGTTTCAAAAGACTTTCTTCGCCATGTCGGAGATGGTAAAAGTGTTGTATGATGATTAATTGGAACGTAAGAGACCAGTGCAAGGGGAATCTTCAAAGCAAGCCAAAAGTGAAGAAGGAGAGGATTCTCCTAAATCTCCTCCTTCACCTCCTTCATCTCCATCTTCTTCTTCTTCTTCAAGTACAAGTTCAAATCCTACTTCTTCAAGAAAACATTCTCATAAACACAAGCTTGATATGCCATTACTTAAACTTGATGTAAAATTTGTTTTATCTATGTATGATGGCGAAGTTAATGCTGAGAAACTTGATAATTGGGTTAGACAGATGGAGGTATATTGTAATGTGAAACAAATCAAATATGAGGCAACCAAAATCAGATTGGCATCGCTTCGTCTTGAAGGCACAACTCTCATCTGGTGGCAAAGTAAGATGCAACATGGAACTCAACAAGTTGGTAAGATTTTTCCATCATGGCATGATTTTATTTCTGCACTTAAAAAAAATTTCTATCCATGAGTGAATTTTTAATCTCTTCAAACACACTAAGTGAATTTTAGATGAATGCTAAAATTGTGGGATTTATATCTTCAAAGATCACAAATTTTTGAGCCAACCATTTAACCCTTGATACCACAAAAAATAGATCTTTGACTTATTTCAATTCCCTTCTCCCATAAAAATGTTTAATTCCCTTCTCCATTGAGTTTCCTTACCAAAAATATTTTCCCTCTATTATTCCTTTTGGGGCATTCTAGAGTAATCTAGATGAATGACAAAAATAAGGAGATGATCCACTGTTTCTACATTCTCCTTGCACAATAGATATCTTTGTGGCCCATGTGAGCTCGTATTTTGTATGACATTTTAAGTAGGTACCTTAGTTTTTTATTGCTAACCACATAAAAGTCATTGTCTTCTTTGGTACTTTTACCTTTACAAAGGCTTGCATTGGTGACATAATTCACTTTGAACCTTTGAGAACATGGATTTATAACCCAACTTGATTGTGTATTTTCATAACAATGGTTTCTTTGATCAAACAAGCTTATCCTCCTCATCCCTTAATCCGATATCCTTGTGTTTCAACCTAACCACAAACTTTGACCATTCCCCAAGCCCATCGACTTCCAGACTGTTAATTTTCTTGTAAACCTAGCACCTGATAGTTAATTCCAAATAAAACACATTTATTGAATTAAAACACAACTAGGTTATGTTATCTCCAACTCTTACGGATAACTAAGGAGATGATTTCTTGAGGCCCCTAGGTTGCAGACATGGAGTACCGAGAGACCACATGGCCAACAATGTCCACTTGCACAGACATAGATCGACCTCACCACCATAGTTCCAGATTCATCACAACAATATCCACCACATTAGATGGCTTCCGAAAGACATTGGATCTTGCTCCATGAGGTACAAGTCATGTATTATGGTGAGTGTCATTTCAATATTTGAGGCATTTGAGTTTGCTGCATTTTAAACCACTTTTGATTATGTAACGTTTGCTTGGACATTATGCTCTTTGCCTTGTTTCACTTTGGTGGTTGACATTGCGTCCTAGTAAGTGGGTCACCCTTGAGGATAGGTTTTCTATTGGGTGGTCCTCTTGACGATTCATCATTCCATTCTCAACCATACTTGTCACTTTTCGCACTTCATCCCCTCATCTCCTTACTTTTTGGGAATTTCGGGTGTACTGACCCAAGAAGGGGTGGTCCCTCATTTCATGGGAAGAAGGGGTTGGAGGCCCAAAGGGGAGATAACCAACAAAAGATAAAATACATATTATAAACCTTCCAAATGCTCTCCCAAAGAGGTATTGAGAGCAATGAAATGCTTCTCCTAAAAAATTAAATACCTGCAAAAGAAAACACATAACATGAATGTCCCACTTGATTGAGGGATTTACACAAAGTGCATTACAAGCTAGACTATACCCCCATGGCACTATGTGTTCTTCTCCCTTCAAGTGATACTATGGTATTCCCCCCCAAGATAATCGATTCACCCCTAGGGAATACCTAGTGTTTGGACCTTAATTAATTAATGACAATGAATGGGCTTGGAAAAAGGATGCATTGAAAACGAAGGTGCAACACACTCTCTACAAAGACACCCATAAATGAAACACTACGATCCCTTATATGTCATGAACCCCATGTCCAAGAGTCGTTCCCCCATCCATATCATCTTTTCCACATGTCTTAGAAAGGGGTTCCACTCGGGAAGCATTCCTTGACCTCGGGGACGATTCACCCAATAGGTCACCTTGTCAACCCTCCCATACCCATACTTGGTAAGTTGCATAGGGTTTTTGAGAACTTGTTTATTTTGATGAGGTGATTTTTGATACACATGATTAGGTGGATCTTTTATTGACTTGATTTACTCATCATGATGCCTTTGACTTGAGATCCTTGGAGGGGGTATTCATTGTCTTTGCAGGACCTTGTTTGGTGGACATATTCAGAAGAACAAGCCTAGCTTGGTCTTCCTTGGGGCTTGGAGCCCACTGGTTGGATACCATGGCCCACACTATGGATGATGATGACAACCTTTGGAGGATTGAGAAATTCCTTATAGGACCTCACCCATGCCCCTACTATCATAACATTTTGCCTTTGGAGGCCAAAACGTCATACTTTGAGGGCTTGGAGTCATGCATGGGTTAGGGTTTGGTGGTGAAGGGACACATGGAATCATTTGATGAGGACACCTTTACTTGGTGGATAGAGGGCTCTAGAACCTTGGAAGGCCTTTGGAGGCCCACCATTTCATCCCCAACCTCAACGATTTTCCAAAGATGCCAAAATGTTGCCCTAAAGGGGTGACGCCATGCTTTTTCTAGGGTTTCTATTGTGCAAAATAAAATTTTAAATTGTAAAGGGGAAAAGTTTGGGTTGTTATTCTCTTACTTTGTGGTTTACCCTAAGTTTTGTGGACAAACTCTTGTTAGAGGTTTTTGTATAAATATAGATCATTTCTATCTCATTTGACATAACTCTCCCATTGTGAGAAGACTACATTGGCTGAAATTTGCGTCCTCCTTGGGAAATTCTCTCTATCTCTCTTGGTTACATTATCTTATGATGGTTTATATTATTCTATTGGATGTATGGATGATTCACTATCTCTCTTGAAGGCTTGCTCTTGCATTATGGTGGATTTTCCCTGGTGAATTAGGGTTTCATCTTGTTAATGCTTCAACTAGGTAAGGATTTCATGTTCATTGTTCTCTTTTCTTGGTTATAAGGTTTATGTGATGATATCTTTGGGAGTATAAGGGCATAAAACCCCCTCCAAGTCCATTATAATTGTTGGAATAATATATTTCTCAAAGGATACTAGGAGTAAAAGGGCTTACACCCTCCTAGGTTTTCCTTGTTGGTTAGGGTTCGCCTTGGGGAGTAAAAGGGTTTACAACCTCAAGGAAGTAACTCATCCAACTTGTTTAATAAAGAGACTCAATTTTTCCCAATAGAAATGAACTAGTCTTCATGCATTGGATAAATAAATTATTGCATTGGTAATCGTGAAAAGTTGAGATATTGAAATTGTCTCAAGTGGAAATTAAACCACCTGCTATACATGTCTCTAAGCCACTAGGGCATCTCCTTTGGCCAAGAAAGTCTTATTTCTGTTGCTAATTTAATCTACATCCATTATGGCTGCAGAAAAATCATCATAACTTTTGATTTTACTTTCTTATCAACTGCCAGAATTTGCTAAGAGTTTTCTAGCATAATCTACTAGTCCTAATGCATCTTTTGGGTGGAGATTTTTGCAAGTTTTGGTGGTTGATTTTTCTGCTGTAACAACTTGTTTTATACAACCATAAGGCTGCAAAATAAATCTATGCAACACTTTTCTATAACAGCCTTACATTGATGCTAAAGTCTATGCTTTTATATTTGAGTTATACTAGTACTTGCTAGCCTTTCTCTTACATCATTTACTTGAATTTAACATCTTGTTTAGCATCCTTAATAATCATTTCTTTGTTGATATATACTTTTGTTGACTGCTGGAAATAGGGACTTCAAGCTTAACTTTCTTGTCCACTTAACATATATCTTGCATACTTGGTGTTTCTTGTGTCTCAGGCAGGTACCATCGCCATCCGCAGGTACCTAAACTTTTTGGAAACCATTGACCACTAATGAGAATCATTTCCAAAATACTTTCCATTTAACAACTTGAACTACATGGGCATCCACTCATAAGTATCACTTTCCATTTCATTTCCCCCTAGGGTCAGCCGAGATTCCCCCCTTGAGGTGATCACTTCACCTCTAAAGTGACATGAATACATGTTTGGGGTGACAATGGGTAGGTATTCTCTTAGTTGTCTCCATATTTTGGTTTGGTTCAAGCTTTGTCCAACCTACAGTTTGTGTGATAACATGTTACTCAACGACAAATTCAACAAAAGCATAAAAACAAAAACCATAACACATTGCACAAGATATTTGTGTAAACACCCCTAGAAAAACCCTAAAGAGAAAACCAGATCTTCGCTTGATTTATTATTATAAATCTTGGGCTCCCATCCTGGGATAATGGCCCTTCAGAGGATTACAATACAACGATAGCCTAGACCATCTGGCTGCTATCTCCCTCACTGCCCCTTTGCACCTTTCCTCAGCCCTGCCCACTCACACTTGGATGAACTCTCTTCACCCACTCAATGAGATCTCCTCACTCTCTTGTGTGTCTCATCCTCTCATCTAGGCTACCTTTTATTACATTGAGTTAACCCTAAATCTAAAACCCTAGATCTCCTAAAGTGATAAATGGTTGAGATCTAATCTCACGTTCACCTTAGATCTAATGGTTAGGGATTAATCAACTCACTTAAGCTACTAATGCTAGATAACTTAAGAATTTAACTTAATTAATTAGAATGGCATTCACTTTAATTAATGACTCATTACTTCCCAAATTTTAGTAAGAGGTTACAAGTACAACTTCCACATGCTAGACAATGAGCCTATGTGGAAGTACATGTCCGATGCTATTACATCAACATGCCCTCTTAGTGAGGAAGGTAATTCTACCACTTGGAGGTGGCTTTATCTTCGCTATCAGATCTGGTACCTTCCCAACTTTGGCTTCTCCTCTGAAATGAAATCTATCCCAACCATCTCGCTCAGACTTTCCTACGAAGACTTTCCTCTGATCATGCTCCTAGAAACCTCTTTCTCTTGAACATCTTGTATGGTCATTTTGTACCATGAAGTATTTTGGATAGTCTTAGAAGGATACTCCTTTCCATTGGAACCTGAAGGAAGACTCCCTCTAAGGTGCTCAACCTTCGGAGCTACCTGCTCCTTGACCTCTATCACTCTGCTACTACTTGCCAGAGCTCACACAAGCTGGCCCTTTAGCTTATACAAGTTGCTATCTCTAACTCCAAAGACAACTGCTTTGTCTAAGCTATATCCTGTAGGAATGATCAACACATTTCCATCTCAGAATAAGACCTCATAACCCTTTTTATCAATCACTGAGGCTTATAGCGCACTCCTCCCGAGTTATGGCACCCATAACACATTTATCACTCTCAATATGCCTCCTGAATCCATCCGGAATGACACTGTTCCAGATCCTTGCACTGCATGCTTGGTCCCCATACCAAGTTCCACATATAGATCCGAGTTAGACTCTGTGAAGCTCTCAAACACCTCTCATTCTCCTGTCATATGACATGAGTCTCCACGATCTATTAACCATGCATCAACTGATATGGTGCCCAAGGTAGTTTGGGAAACAAGTAAGAGCTCTGATTTCTCAAACTTCTTGGAAATCTCATCCATTTGAGCCTTTGCCGACACAAGTACCTCTAGTTGCGTCTTGTTTCCTCCCTTTTTTTTTTTTGTACATTGACTTGCATAGTGCAAAAAATTGTGACATGCAAAGCACTTGAATTTTCTCATGTCCTTCTTCTTGCTGTCTCCATTGGAAATATTCTTTCCCTTATTTACTTGGATGGAAAGAGCTACATTATCATCATCAACCTTGTTCCTGCCTCCATTCAACTCTTCATCCCGAAGTTCCTCCTGAAGGAATTCATCCCACAATTTTGATCAATCATGAAGATTCTCACGTGTCACGACTCCTTTGATGAATGATGTCCATGCCTTCATGAATCATTTGAGTGTCATCCTCACTAAATTTGATTCATTTACTGGTTCCTCGATCATTTCCAGTTCAACTCGAACCCATCGAATCTGGGTGAGATAAGTTGTCACCATATCTGATCCTATCATCTTCATGTCCCTGAGCTTCTCTCTCATCACCATCTTGCAATTCTGATTCTTGCTCTGAATCAAGCTCTTCAAATCCTCCCACATGTCCTTGACTGAGTTCTTTCCCGATAAATGAGGGATCAAGTGATCCTTCACTCCATCTAGGATTATCCTCCTGGATTTCACATCCTTTAGATTATGGGTGGCTGGGTCTTTTGGATCTACTAGTGGGGCAATGATGGAGTTGAAAAAATACCAGAAGTCATTCTCCATCAACACCAACATAATCCTCTCCTTCCAAGGACTGTAGTTGGATGCCCCATCCAACCCATTTTTAAATCGCGAACCCGAAGATTCCATCTAAATGACCTACTGAAAACTCAAGTTTGGATTGCCTGGACATATTGCCTGCTACCCCGACCTGCTACCCATTGCTTAGATTTGTTGTTTGCTGCTCGAAACCCTACTCGAGAGTTGAGGCTACCTGGGGTTTCCCGCAACCTCCTCCTCTTGCTACCTAGATCCTTTTTTGGGCTGCCCGGATCCTTTCTGGATGCTTCTCAACTATCTTAGCCTTCTGCCTAGTAGTTCTGCCCACTGCTCTGGTATTCTTCCGGTTACCGATGGCACCTTCCTGCTGCTCGGGGATTGTCCAGACCTCCTTGGGTTGACCTATGTTGTCCAACTGTCATGCTGACCCTACGGTCTACTGTTGGTGGCCCTACCAACTGATTGCGTGGCATGGCGTATTTGTTCTGTAGCTTCCGACTGCTTCCATGCTGCTGCTTGTGACTCCTTTCCTTTCCTGTGATTTCTACAGATCCCACACTCAACTGCTACGATGACTCTTCCTGCCTCAATCGTTGCCTACACCTCCACGCACTGTCGTGTCCTTACCTCATGACCTCTTCTTTGGCAGTTTCTCCACCCGCATACCGAATTTCCACTATATCGAAAACTATTCATGCACCTAGCCACCGTCCCTGCTCGTGTTATACTCTGGGTGTCACACACTTACCTCTCTTGAGCGATCAATACTCAACCAACCTACGCGGATGCTCACAACCCGTTTTCTTTTCTTTTCTGTTGTCATCTGCTTCCAGAAAAACCTGCCTTCATGTACAATCATGGTGGTGGTTTCTTATCCCAACCGTCACTTCCTACTCTGTTGTCGGCTACTTGTTCATCTGCTCCACGTCCATATGAATAGCTTCCTTTAGCCCAATTTGCAGTAAAATTGTCGACTATTATTCCTCAGCCACCGATCTTTGCCTTCTCGATCCTTGCGTGAAACCTTCTTGCCGCTATGCTTTGTCGTATGTGCCCTATGCAGCTGTTGGACCGTTCACTACAATCGTCTCACATGCAGACGTACGACCCACTGATTTTTCTCACTGTAGCAGTCGCTTTAACAATTTGTCAGTGGTCGTACAATGTACATATTTGTATGGTAACCTTTTTTTTTAAATTTCTTTTACCCCTATAGCCTGCAACCTGCAATAAAAATTTCTCGCTTCAATAAATCTATCATAGGCACCTGGTTTCTCCTTTCATAGTCTTGGCTATGATTTCATGTTGATTTTCATGTAAAACTAGCACCTGGAAGTTAATTCCGAATTAGACACATTTATTGAATTAAAACACAACTAGGTTACTCAACGATAAATTCAACGGAAGCATAAAAACAGAAACCATAACACATTGCACGATATATTCGGGTAAACACCCATGGAAAATCCTTGAAGGGAAAAACAAATCTTCACTTGATTTATTATTATAAATCCCAGGCTCTCGTCCTGGGATAATGGCCCTTCAGAGGATTACAATGCATCGATATCCTATCCCACTTGGTTGCTATTTCTCTTGTTTCTCTTTTCAACTTTCCTCAGCCCTGGCCAGTTACACTTTGTTAGGGTCCTAACTTGCACATAGGTAGAACAATATATTCGGATGTAATAAAGGTCAATATTAATAAGGCCTTTCAATAAAATAGAATAAGGCGGATGTAAGAAGACATAATAGAAGCTTTCGCTTCTAGAAGGATCTTCCTCTAGATGCTTCTTTTTAGTATAAATAGGAGTCGAGGGTATGAGAACCCTAGCTTGGATATTATTGTAATAGAGCTCTGCTCAACTGGAGGTTTCCCCCTCGAAGAGGCCCGTGAACATTACTTTCAGATTCAAAGTGCTATTTCTGCTGTTATTCTTATATCATTTCAGTGTTATTGTGGTGAATGTTCTGGTTATATTGCTGTTATTCTTCCATTACTAGCATTTTATTTCTGTTATGCATACATTTTATATCTGGTATATTACAAGTGGTATCAGAGCACTTTCCTCGACAGAAAGTGTGGGTTAAATTTTTTTCAGGGTAGAGACGTATTCTGGCGTCTTTAAGCCACATAGATATGTCGTTACGCGCATAAACCTGTGGTTGAGGGATTCATACACGTAGGAAATACAAGTGGTACTTAAGGCACATTTGTTGGCCACCCTTGTAACCCCTGTTGGTTCCCCTTCGAGTGGTAGCGCATCAGACAACACCTGTGTACGGATCGACCTAGATTACATGAAGCCCTCTTTAGATAAATCGATCGGTCGCCTGATTGCTATAGTGTCACCGAGAACAACACTCGGGAAGATACTCTCTAGTACCTGGGTAGTCGGGTAGTACGACTAAGGGTACGGTCTATCCTCCTTAGTTAGTACCCTGAGATATTGGGCTGAGTACTACTGTTGGACCCCGCACGTATATCAGAGAGCTATAGCATAGGGAAAACCCTTGTTTGTAGAACCCTTGAATACCTAACCCTTGGGGACAGAAACATAAACAAATTAAAACATACAAGATCTATTTCTGCACAACTGTGTTCGGGTTGCCAAGTAAATACACATTTCTTTCTGGTTAAGCATTTAGGCATTTCCTCTTTGCAGTATTCTTAAGATGAAGAAACTCCCTCTATGTTTGAATCACCTGAATCCACTGACATAACCCCTCCCTCAAACCCTCCCAAAGCAGAACCAGTCATTTCCCTCAATGCTCTCATTGGATTCTCCGCTCCCCAAACCCTCAAGCTAATCGGTTACATCAAGCATCATAAGGTCATCATTCTGGTTGATAGTGGCAACACCGATAATTTTATTCTTCGCCGCATTGCCCAAGAAACTCATTGCTACATCCATGCCGTCAATAATTTCCAAATCATGATTGCCAATGGTGGTTCCATGAAATGTGGAGGGAATTGTGAAAATGTGCGTCTCCAAATTGGTGACTACCACCTGAAATCCCATA
>ML780993.1:221210-233122 GCA_009831015.1 Picea engelmannii | reverse complement strand
CCTTGAGTCAGTTTCTGGTAGAACCCAAACATGTTCACCTAGTGGCTGCAAAACATGTGATGAGGTACCTTAAGGGTACATTAGATTGTGGTCTCAGTTATGATGGAGATCATGATTTCACATTGAGTGGGTACACTGATTTATATGGGGAAGGAAGTGTATCTAACAACAAAAGCACTTCAGGATGCTGTTTCAGTTTGGGATCAACCATGATCTCGTGGCAGAGTAGGAAACAATCCAGCATTGCTCTCAGCACAGCGGAAGCAGAATACATTGCTGCGTGTTTTTCTAGTTGCGAAGCTATATGGCTTTGAAAGTTTCTAACCGGTCTATTTGACCTAGAGATGGAAGAAACCACGATCCCATGTGACAACCAGAGCTGCATAAAGATGACAGAGAATCCAGTATTCCATGATAGGTCGAAGCACATAGAGATCCAATATCATTACATCCGTGACATGGTGCAGAGAGGATCCATAAAGCTCCAGTACGTTAGCATGGATGAGCAGGTTGCTGATGTGATGACCAAGCCTCTATCTCGTGTAAAGTTTGAGCACTTTTGAGATAAGCTTGGTATAGTCTGAAAGGACCCTCTTTGAAAGGGGGAGTAGTTGCTATGATGAGATATACCTAGTACTATGCTTCCATCTTAACCGCTATGACGTAAAGCAAGTCTAGATGAGGTGTGACTAGTACTGTGCTTCCAGCCTGAGAGCTGTGACGTAAAGCCAGTCTAGTATCTTGCTTCTAGCCTGAGAGCTATGACGTAAAGCAAGAAGATGAGATGTGACTAGCACTGAGCTTCCAGCTTGATAGTTGTGACGTAAAGCCAGTCTAATATCTTGCTTCCAGCTTGATTTCTATGACGTAAAGCAAGACGATGAGATGAGACTAGAACTGAGCTTCCAGCTTGATAGCTGTGACGTAAATCCAGTCTAGTATCTTGCTTCCATCTTGATTGTTGTGACGTAAAGCAAGACAATGATATGAGACTAGTACTGTGCTTCCAGCTTGATAGCTATGACGTAAAGCTAGTCTAGTGTCTTGCTTCCAGCTTGATTGCTGTGACGTAAAGCAAGACGAGTATCTTGCTTCCAGCTTGATTTTTGTGATGTAAAGAAAGATGAGTACTGTGCTTCTAGATTGATAGATGTGACGTAAAGCCAATCCAGTATTGTGATGATGAGCCAGCCTCGTGCTGTGATGTTGATGTATTAGTTTTATACTAATTCATATTGATGCAGATGATGATTGCATTCCTTTGAGAATGACGGTGTTTCCAATGAGAAAACTTCCGATGATTTATAGATACGCCGGTCAGTGTTCCAAGATGATATTGAAAATGCTGTCCTCCTGATACTATTGATGATGCGGTCCTCTCTCTCGCCTGATGCTGTTATAGAATACCCTTCTTGTTAAGGGGGAGTGTTGAAATAATGTAACTGCAAAGTGTATTCTAATTATTATTTGATATATTATTCATTGGATCAATCCCCATTGTGGTTTGATCATGTCAGATATTGTAAAGGACCAAATCCCCTTTTGCGAATTGGTCAAAATGTAATTGTAATAAGCAGAAGAATAAATTGGCCCCAGAATATATCAAAGAGGCCCCAGAATATATTAAAGGTGGTTATAACCACCCAGAAGAAGAATTCGGCCTTTCCAGTGAAGAGACACTTCCACACGTGCCAGACTTGTATAAATAAGGAGGCTAGCGCCTCACGTAGACACACACTCACTTGTTCATTTGAGAGACAAGTTTCAGAGCTGCAGTTGGAGAAGAGAGAGAGAGAGAGGCACATCTTTGGGAGATGAATTTCTGTATTTGTTTGAGTTATCTCTTGGCATTGTATTGGCTATCTATAATAAGGAAGTTTTGCTGGGTTTTCTGCCCCATGAGGGTTTCCCAGGATAAATGATGTGTCTCTTGTGATTGTGTATTTCTCAATGATTCTATCTTATGCTATTGTTATCTAGTGAAATGCAAAGAACTATAATAATGGCTTAAACATTAACATTAATTACTATACAATTTGTCTTGGTCTAGTTCTCTTTTATTGTTTAATTTTATTACTTGCTTACAGTCAAGCTTTGAAACTTATGTGGTAAAAATGTATGGTTTTGATTTATTGATTAATTGTTGACTATTTTTATAAACCTTTAATAAATATATGACAAAAATGGATTAATTATCTAGTACATATGGGGTCAATGTAATTAGATGACATTTGTACCGTAAGAATATATTTGTATATTAAGGTACTTATATTGTTTCAGTGGATTTTGTTGTAAATATAGGAAATCTCAATGCCAACACCTGAAGAGAGTGAAAGGACGATTTCTAGGTTAAGGGATGCATTGGAGGCACATGTCAATACTGATGAGAAATGTTAATATTTCCCTTGCAATCAATGTAGGGGCTTGAAAAGAAGAAGACTTGTAAGGAAAAAAATTGAAAGACATTGTTGGACGTATGGGCATTATTAAGGGGGGCATACATATCGTCCCATGGTAAGTTAGTCATTATAAATGTCTTTGTATTGATTGTATTTATAATTTTTTCTTTTGTTTTAATATTTGTTATATACACTAATGTTATTGATTGTTTGTAATTGTAAAGATAAATCCTTCTAGGTGTCTGTCGCCGGATAAACATCTTCCAAGTAGTAGTAGAAATACTATTGTACAAGATGTGGAATATGGTATGGATATTGAATATCAAGTCAATCCTATGGAAGAAGATGACACCAATACTATTATTGAGCCGAATTATGGGACAAATAGATTGATCCATGACATATTTGATCCTATCGATGAGGAAAAATTTGATGATATTCTTGGTGTACCTCTGCTTGAGAAGGAAGAACAACCCCTTTATGAAGGCTCAAGAGAAAATATTTTCTATACTATAATGTTGTTGGTGAAATTGAAGGTATTGAACGGTTTGACAAACACTTGTCTCACATAGATCCTAAGGTACGTAATATAATTCGTCACATATTACACGTAAAGGTTGACTTTAATTTTTCTCTATTTTCAGTTTCAATTAATATGTAAATTGAGGATGCAATATTTTTTATTACTTTTTTTTTTTTTGTAACTAGGGGAATCGGTAACAACGACAATATCGTACTCGCGTGACACGGGGTCGAATCCTGCTGGCTGCCTTATAACCTCTAGGGAGGAATGCACAACCCACAAGCACGCCCTCCGGGTAAATTAGGGTGAGAATCGACCTTGAGACTTCTTTTTGCATATTTCCTTCCATTTACACGACACTCGCCAATCGGTCTACACCTCTGCCAGCTCAATATTTTTTATTACTATTATTTACATCAACTAGTTATTTTTTATGCTGTAGATTGTTAGGTGAATTTTTCTTACCACTGTAAAATAATTTACCTCGCACATACCGAGAGTTGTGTGCCATTATGAACGATATTGGAACAGAGTATCAGGCTATTGATGCATGTCCGAATGATCATATTATATATTATGAACAATATGCATCGGAATTGAAATGCATGCAATGTCAAATTAGTAGATATCGAAGCGATCAAGTAACAAAAAAGGTGCCTCACAAGGTTCTTTTTTATATTCTGATAATTCCACTTTTGCAACGATTGTTCATGTGCCAAAGAATTGCACAATTTATGGATTACCATGCATGACACATAAGCGAATATGGTGTTCTTCGAATGCCTATAGATGGTTATGCATTTAGGAACATCGAAGAAATATGACCAATTTTTAAATAAGAACCTCGTAATGTTAGGATTTCATTGGCAACTAATAGTGTCAATCCATTTGGTGAGCTTAGATTTATTTACTCAGCGTGGCATATTTTTGTTATAAACAATAACCTTCCTCCTTGGATGTCAATAAGAGGGAGCACAGAATGTTGGCAATGATTGTTCCAGGTATTTGTTTACAAAATTGGTTTGAACGTTGCATTTCATTTTTATTATTCATTGCATAATTACTTATATATATACAAGGTAGTAATTATGTGTACTTTCACCCAATTAGGTGAGTACCAAGTGAAATATATGAATGTATATATTGAGCCTCTTGTCAATGAGCCATGAAAATTATGGGTTGGAATCACTATGTACGACATCTCTAGACCAATATGGATTTTTTTTTTCAATTCCATGGAATACTTACATGGAAAATTCACGACGCCCAAGGGATAACACATTTTTGTGGTATGTATCATATTGCTGCACTTTAGTAGTATATACTTTTATGAAAATATGATGCATGCTTCTTAAATATTCAATCCTTGTTATATAAATAATACTGACCTTAATCCATATCTTGCAGGTCTTCAAACAAAGGGTAAATTTGCATGTCTAGTTTGTGGTTCTAGGATGAAATCACGTCATTCAAGAAGTCTAGGAAAAGAGGTATTTGATGAGTATGGGAACTTCCTCCCTAAGAACCATAAGTATCGAACTACAAAAAAACATATTTTCAATTTGAAAGAAGAGACTAGAATAAAACCACAAAGAATGATACCCCACTTATGGAAGTAGGAATATAATAGAAATCATCAAGGTAAGCATTTAGTCTATGTGTCATACATATAAATTAATATTTTACAATTTTAATTTGTATTGAATTATGTTTATTGTATCTAACAATTATTGTTGTAACCTCATTAATTATTTTTCATAAATGTCATCAAGGCATTAATGGGATTCCACGAGGAATGAAAAGTTACCCTATAAAATTCAATAGGTTTCCCTACTATGAGCACCTACAAATAGATCATTTGTTTGATGCAATGCATATCGAGAAGAATGTAACCACAACATCGTGGTGAATCGTAGATGGAAGGAGTGACAAAGAAAAAATTGTCAAAATTTGTACTGACATTCAGGAAGCCAATCATGCACTGCAAAATGTGATTTATTCAAATAGAAATGGACATCAAAATAGTCTTCCATGGTTATTTATAGAGAAGGGAAGTAATGTTGTAAAATAGGTCATTCGGAAAATTAAATTTCCCATGGGATTTGCTTCAAACATAAAAAATATTTTAACGAAGAAAGGTGAATTTGGTGGGGTGAAAACTCATGATTAACATACCTTCATTAAGGTAATTATTTTGGTAGATTTCTATATTGGTAAATATACGACTTTTTAGTATTATAATTTGGTTTTCTTTTCCTAAAAATTAACGATCCCTTTGTTGTTACAATATGTTCTACCTCTATCTCTCCCTGACAGTTTTGACAACAATGTAAAACACATTATATATGATCTTGGAAAATACATGAGGTAAATATTAATGATTTATATGCAAAATCGTTGT
The DNA here is from genome assembly GCA_009831015.1 of Picea engelmannii. Taxonomy (NCBI): domain Eukaryota; kingdom Viridiplantae; phylum Streptophyta; class Pinopsida; order Pinales; family Pinaceae; genus Picea; species Picea engelmannii. Next base: position 227,799 of record ML780993.1, on the reverse strand, counting down.
TGCTCAATTTGTTTACATCTGTTTTACTTTCAATGTATATACGTTGTTGTTGAAACCTATGATATGATTTGTTATATCATGTGTAGGTGGTTTTCATCTAAAGAAATCCATAAAAAAGATATAAAATATTGGAGGAGAGAAATTCTCCGGCTAATGTGCGAAATGAAAAAAGTATCTACCTCTGACATTTTTCAATGCACAAGAAAACTACGTCATAAACCAAGTTGAGGAGATTGAAATGTGTGGATTTGTGCACACAAGGTCAATGTGGATGGTGGAGAGGCACTTGAAGTTATTGAAGGCTTTCGTTAGACAAATAGAACATCATGAGGGCTCTATGTTGGAGGGATATATGTTATATCATTGTTTGGTGTATATTAGTAAGTATCTTCCTAAATTAACAACAAAAATCATGAAGGTGCCTCGAATTTGGGATGTCAATTCCATTAACAAATTTGAAGGGGAGTTCTTGGTCGTGAAAGGTAGAATGAGGAAAGTGAAAGGTAACTAGATGGTAGAGATCTATAATACTTTTCATTAATATTGATTTATTTCTATATTGTACTTATTTAAGTTTTATTTAGCTTCTTTGATCAATTATTAATCTTGATTCTAATTAGTATTTTTTATTCTTTTTTCATACAGTTGGTCGAGAGTGGGATGCATTACATTTACACATCACAAACAATCTTGATTGTTTGAAGGTATGGATAGATCGATGTATACAATGTAATGGTAGGTTATCATGGGAAGGGGTGGCTAATTTTCTTAAAGAATCTCATCGTAATCAATATACTAATCTTACTAAGAAGGAAATTGATTTATCATATGGTTTAAAAGATAAACATGCAAGCATATTATTCACCCACCTCATGTTTTAGTTTTTTCCCAATATATTAATCTATGTGGTGTGTTTTTTAATAATTTTTTCCTAAATATAAATACATTTATTGATTGATAATGCATTTTTTACGTGTCAGACATATTACAGTTGACACACCACAAGGCTATGTGGTGAAATGGTCATAAATTTTGCATCAAAAAGTTGGATGACAAGAGGAAAACCTCTGATTGTGGGATAACTGCAGTCTTTCAAGTCACTAATATTTCCTCAAGAAGTGACATGCATCCAACAATATCCAAAAATAGATACTATGAGTATTTGGATGATATAATTGAGTGTGACTTTAAATCATTTTAGTTAGTTCTGTTTGAGGTAAAATGGTATATGTTACAGATGAATGAACGTGATCCAGATAGAACTGTTATTGATCATGCCAATGGATTTACCATGGTTAATACAAGGATGTTTGATCTGGGTACAAAAACTTATGTTCTTCCAAGCCAATGTGAGCAAGTATTTTATTCAGAGGTTCCAGGTAAAGTAGGTGTTATAATATAATGGATGTGCTCGTTTAACCATAGAAAATATAGAAATATTGTCACCCAACCATAGGCTGAAGCCAACCCCGAGCACCTTAATCTTGACAGAGAATGATTTCGGAAGAAAACCAATAGACAATCAAGGAAAATGCATAAAGATAACCAAGATTGATCAGAAAGTCCAACCATAACCGGAAACCAGATTGCGGCAGCTACCAGCTGCAGCTGCTCCCCAGACTTGCGCACTAGCCCAATTCCTGTAGTGCGCACTTCTTGCCAGCTGCAATTCTGAGCAGTGTGTGCAAAATGAGGTCTGACTACTTGTATTTATACTATTTCCTGAGTTGTTTGGGACAACTTCTCATTCTGGAGACTAAATACTTAATATTAATTATTTCCTTGAGTTGACTTGTCTTCTAGGGTTATGTTCAACGCTTTAAGGTTACTTCTTGCTTCCTGGAATATTCTATTCTCGTCAGGGTTACACGTGGAGGTAAATACCTCCCGTAACTACCATAATATCAACACTCCCTCCTAGCTAGGGAGGTATTGAAGGAAATGGTCTTGAGCACAAACATACCATTCAACCGGTAGCATCATCATAGTCGTATAGACTATCTCATGATTAGATCACGAGCACCATCATCACTATCAATGTCATCTGAAAATATCAACTGCATCATCTCTCGAAACCATACTCCATTTGAGTAATCAAACACGATGCTGAATAAGTCTATCAACTACATCATCTCTCGAAACCATACTCCATTTGAGTAATCAAACACGATGCTGAATAAGTCACTCACTCTAAGGAGTGATACAAGGACCATTCTTCTAATCTGGACATACGTCCTAGAAGAATGATTATCCCAACAGATGCTAAAAGCTGCGCCATGGAATACAAAGACCATTCCTATAGAAATGCCATTCTAGGACTATTTTATAATCACGTCATAGAGATCCGTCTCAACCTATATGCCATCTCAAACCACTTTCCGAACTAGAAAGGAACTGCTCATCCTGGACCATTTTTCGAACTTGAAAAATGACTGTCCATAAATCAATAGCACATCGGTGCTCCCTCCCAACTTGGGAGTCATCTCTTCCCTTTTAATAAGGAAGCCGTCTCCATGAGCTTTAACTTGTTTCTTGAGTACTCAAACTCTTTCATCTTGGACAGAGGCTTTACCAAAATGTCTTCTATCTGCTCATTTGTGGAGATAGATATTGGAGAATCATTTTTCTTTTCTGGACTTCATCACAGAGAATATAATGCTCGATTTCAATGTACTTCGGTCTTTCTGGAACACTGGTTTTCTCTGAAGGCTTCATATAGCTCTGATCATTATAGTATATCATAGTTGGATTCAACTATTTTGTTTCCTGCTATCTCATGACATCGTGGCAAGGCTCAAACTGGAACATATCCAAGTGGTACTTCTTCTGTCATCATGAGAGTTTATCATGGATTAACAAACCATCATCCTGGACTTTTGAGTAACCATTCTGATACAATATCTTTGTTATAGAAAGTTTACACCACGCTTTTGCTGTGCATTGGAGGCTCTGCACCAAGTTGTTTGAATCCATACAAGATCTTCTTCCATCTGCATACAAAAGTCTCTTTCTGGTATACCTCAAAACCTTGAGGTTTCTCTACATACGCTTCTTGTTCAATTACTCTGTTTGAGAAGTACATTCCTTACATTCATTTGATGTAAACTCCAACTCATGGATATTGCTGAAGATATAATGGCTCACGTAGAGGTATGTCTGGTTTACTGGAACAAGCAATCATCATAGTCTTCTCCCTCTATCTGGGAGAACCTCTAGTTTTGAATCTCGCAATGCTTCTATTCATAAGTCTTTCATACATTGTTCTTCATTACAACTTCTGTTTCTTCTGCTTGATTGCTTCTAGTGGGTTCAAACCAAGATGGTAGTCTTGTGATTCTTGATATAATGACTGATTGTTCTGGATTTTCTTTCTCTCTTGTAATCTTCATGTTCTTCCCCATGTTTCTCTTTAGCTCTTCGGTCCATGGAGTTTTCCATAGATTCCATGCCATGAAGTTTCCAACTTTCTTCCTTTCATCATAGGATCATGGATGTGGATGGACAACCGATGATACTTTAAGGCTTCTTTTCAAAGAAGACTTCTTCTAAATTCAAATTGAACACATGTTTCTTTTTTATGGTTGCTACCATTGATGGGAACATGGATAGATACTTCATAATCTTCAATGGATCATATTATCTAGGATTAGCTCCCTCATAATCCTTGCTTCATGCATGAATGCATGCTCTTCTTTTGGAATTATATAATCGAATCCCTCCATCTAAGAGAGTCCACGCTTCTGTTTGCATCCTTATTGCCTTCTGCAACATGTCACAAGTATTTTCCTTTTGATTGTTGACTTCTTTCGATTTTTACTTCTTCTAGGCTTCTTCAAGTTTGATTCTGATTTCGACAGTTGTAATAGCTTCCACATGAATTGTTACCAAGGATTGTCAATGTACTTCATCTTTCCATGTGTATTTCTTGTCTTAGAGTCATCCTGATATCAATCCTTATCTTGTTATTCTTCCTTAGGTATTGTTTCTATTTGAACATCTTATCTTCTAAGAAATAGATATGCAAGACATGTACAGAAACTATGTAAACATGGTATGTACAAGAACTATGAATAATATTGTTACTTTGTCTTAGAAGAAGAAGTATGTTTTATTCTTCTTGGTCTTCTTTAAGGGTTTCCTTTCTTCGACAATTGATGCTTCATGTGTTTCCTTCCTTTTCTTTAGCTTGGGACAATGATTCTTGTAGTGACCATATTTTCGACAGTTGAAGCATTATATTTTTGACATATCTTTCTCTTGATTTGGCTTCTTCCTTGAGCCAAACTTCCTTTTATTCCTGAAATTGTTGAACCTTGCTGTGAAGGATTGATCATCATATTTCTTTGGGGTTTTTCTTTTGCACTAATCCTTGATTCTTCTTATGCACAACAAGTCCAAAGTTCTTCAAATGTAGGATACTCCTTCCTTGTGTTCATGCTTGCGGCAAATGCATCCCATGTCTTGGGAAGACCGTTGAGTACTATATTTACCAGTTCCTTCTCTGAAATGATCTCTTCAATATCTTGTAGTTGATCTCTTAACTGAGAGATTCTCACAAAGTATGATGTTATGTTGTCATCATCATTCATTTTCATGTCACAGAGCTCATTCTTCAGACTCATTACCTGTCCAATGTTTCTGACTGAGAAGAGGTTTGTTAGGTCATCATACATCTTCTTAGATGAGTCAATATGGGAGATGTAGGGTATCAAGTGGTATTTTATATAATCCACTATGATACTCATGACATTGATGTCATTATATTTGAACTTCTCCATAACTGCAACGTTCTAAGGTTCCTTCTCTTTTCCTTCTTCGAACCGTGGTTCCATGATCTTTCCTTTCACGATGTCCAACACCTTATTCTTGGAAAGGATGAGGTCAATCCTTGTCTTCCACGCTCTAAACTTAGAAGCCCCTTCTAACTTGTTTTCTAACTTCATAGAGTAAGTCATAACTGCTTTGACTTGGTCAACCTTTGACTTTGACTAGAAACTCAAACTCGACATCTTGGCTTGCTGAGAATACTAGGAGGTGCGCTAGGCTAGGGCACACTAGGCTATCCAAAAATTAGGTAAATCTCTTCACTTAAGGTGCCTCAACAATAGGGTTAGGGTTTCGTTGCTGCATAAAAAATTGGCTGCATATGCAATTGTAACTTAGAAAATCCTCCCAATCTATCTTCCAGCGGTTAGACTGTACAAAGATAGTGTGGGCCCATAACCTATTAGAATATAATGGATGTGCTCATTTAACCATAGACGATATAACAATATTGTCACCCAACCATAGGCCGAAGCCACCACCAAGCACCTTAACCTTGACAGAGAATGATTTCAGAAGAAAACCAATAGCCAACCAAGTAAAATGCATAAATATAACCAAGACTGATCAGAAAGTCCAACCATAACCAACAGAAAGTTCAAGCCTAAACCAGGAAACCAGATTGCGACAACTGCCAACTGCAGCTGCTCCCCAGACTTGCGCACTAGCCCAGTTCCTACAGTGCACACTTCTTCCCAGCTGCAATTTTGAGCAGTGTGTGCAAAATGAGGTCTGGCTACTTGTATTTATACTGTTTCCTGAGCTTTCTAGGTCGACTTCTCATTTTGGAGACTAAATACTTAATATCAATTATTTTCTTGAGCCGACTTGTCTTCTAGGGTTATGTTCAACGATTTAGGGTTACTTCTTGCTTCCCAAAATATTCTATTCTCGTCAAGGTTACACATGGAGGTAAATACCTCCCACAACTACCATAATATCAACAATAGGTTGGTCGTACATTTTCATATATGATACAAGAGGAAGGCCTGTAAAGTATAATGTACCAGAAGAAGATGATATTGAATAAGAAGAAGATGCAGAGGAGCATGAGTTAGATGTATCATCAGATGAAGAAGTCGAATAAGTTGAGCTAAATGTAGATGAAAATTTTCTCGATGATCATATTGACGATGATATTATCCAAAATTACTTTGATGATGATGATGCTGATATGGAAAATCCTTTCAACGTTGATTCTAAACCATATGATGCAGATGTAGACTTGGATGCAAAAAAATATGATCAATGATATTGCAGAAATGATGAAATGTATGAGTTATGTGATTACATATTTTATATTATTTATTCTCTTTATTTTTTTTTATTTAAATGGGTTAATCATCGTCTTCCCTGTCACCATTTTCGTCATCATAATAAATATTTTCATCCTCCTCCTCCTCCTCATCGTCATCGTCATCATTATCATGATTTTTGTCATGGTGTCATCATTATTGTCATCACCATAATCAACATTGTCGTCGTCATCATCATCATCATTGTAGTTGTCATCATCATCGTAGTCGTCATCATCATCATCATCATCATGGTCATCATCATCATCATCATTATTGTCTTCATCATCATCATCGACATTGTCATTGTCATCATCATCGTCATTGTCGTCATCATCGCCATCATCATCATTTCCATTGTCATAATCATCGTCATTTCCATCATCATCATCATCATCGTCATCGTCATCGTCATCGTCATCGTCATCGTCATCGTCATCGTCATCGTCATCGTCATCGTCATCGTCATC
>ML780993.1:96493-221160 GCA_009831015.1 Picea engelmannii | reverse complement strand
CGTCATCGTCATCGTCATCGTCATCGTCATCGTCATCGTCATCGTCATCGTCATCGTCATCGTCATCGTCATCGTCATCGTCATCGTCATCGTCATCATCATCGTCATCATCATTGTCATCATCATCATCATCGTCATTGCCATGGTCATCATCATCATCGTGATCGTGATCGTTGCAGTCCTCATCATCATCATCGTGATCGTGATCGTTGCAGTCCTCATCATCATCATCGTCATCATCAAGGAGCTACTAAAGTTATGGGCTAGCATCACTATGTATGACATGGATCATCACTATGTAGTCGTCGTCATCATCATTCTTGTCATTTTTCATTGTCATCACCATAATCAACATTGTCATCATCTTACTCCTCCTCCTCCTCCTCATCGTCATCGTCATCATTGTCGTTGTCGTTGTCATCGCCATCATCATGATCGTCATCGTCATTTTCATCATCATCATCATTTCCATTTTCATGATCATCATCATAATAGACATTGTCATCCTCCTCCTCATCATCATAATCGACATTGTCATCCTCCTCCTCATCATCATCGTGATCATGGTCATCATTGTCATTGTCGTCGTAGTCATTGTCATCATCGTCATTTTCATCATCATCATCATAATCATTGTCATCACCATAATCAACATTGTCGTCGTCATCCTCCTCCTCCTCATCATCATTGTCATTGTCTTTATCGTTGTCATCACCATCATCATCATCGTCATCGTCATTATCATCATCATCGTCATTTCCATCGCCATGATCATCATCATCATCATTTTCATCAGCATTGTCATTGCCATTCATGTCATGATCACCATCATCATCATTGTCATCATCATCGCGATCATCATTATTGTCATTGTCATCATCATCGTCATTTCCATGGTCATCATTATCATCGTCATCATGATTGTCGCATTCCTCATCATCACCATTGCCATCCCAATGAACTACTAAAGTTATGGGATGGAATCATTATGTAGTCGTCATCGTCATCATTGTTGTCATTTTTTATTGTCATCACCATAATATTCAACATTGTCACCATCTTACTCCTCCTCCTCCTCGTCATCATCATCGTCATCATTGTCATTGTCGTTGCCATTGCCATCATCATCATCGTCATCATCATCGTCATTTCCATTGTCATGATCATCATCATAATCAACATTGTCATACTCCTCATCATCATCATGATCATGATCATCATTTCATAGTCATTGTCATCATCGTCATCGTCATCATCATCATTGTCATCATCGTCATCACCATAATTAACATTGTCATCCTCCTCCTCCTCCTCATCATCATCATCGTCATCGTCATCATTGTTATTGTCATCGTCGTCGTCATCATCATTATCATAGTCATCATCATTGTCATTGTCATCATCATCGTCATTGTCATCATCATCATCATCATTTCCATTGCGATGATCATCAACATATCATCATCATCATTGTCATGATCACCATAATATCATCATTATCATCATCGCCATCATCATCATTGTCATCATCATTTTCATCGTCATCGTCTTCGTCATCATCATCGTCATCGCCATGGTCATCATCATCATCACCATCATGATTTTCGTAGTCCTCCTCCTCCTCATCAACGAACTACTAAAGTTATGGGCTGACATCACTATGTACGACATGGATCATCACTATGTAGTCGTTGTCATCATCATTGTCGTTATTTTTCATTGTCATCACCATAATCAACATTGTCGTCATCTTACTCCTCATCGTCATTGTCATCATTGCCATTGATGTTATCATTGCCATCATCATCATCGTCATCGTCATTTTCATTGTCATTGTCACCATCATAATCATTTCCATTGTCATGATCATCATCATAATCAACATTGTCATCCTCCTCCTCCTCCTCATCGTCATTGTCATCATTTTCATTGTCACCATAGGCATTGTCATCATCGTCATCACCATAATCAACATTGTCATCGTCATCCTCCTCCTCCTCCTCATCATTATCGTCATCATTTTCATTTTCTTCATCGTTGTCATCATCATCGTCACTGCCATTTCCATGATCACCATCATCATTGTCATCATCATCGTCATTTCCATTGTCATGATCACCATCATATCATCATCATTGTTGTCGTCTTCATCATCATCTCTTCATCGTCGTCATCATCGTCATTGTCATCGCCATCATTTTTGTCATAGTCACCATCATCATCGTCATCATAGTCATCATTGCCATCGTCATCGTCATCATCATCATCGTTGTCATCACCATAATCAACATTGTCATCCTCCTTCTCCTCATCATCATTTTCATTGTCGTCGTCATCATCATCATCATCATCATCATCATCATTGTCATCATGAGGGGCCAAGTGGACATTTTTGGCATGTGAATATGTGTTGTGTTGACACATGTACATCTTACACAAATGATTGGAAAACTTTTGTTTCCGACCAACTTATTGAAGTTGAAGGTATTCTAGTTTTTAGACATGTTGATGATGTACATTTTTCTTTGCAAGTATTTGGGCCAAGTTAACGAGTCTTAATATTATCATCTATCGTCCATCCCTTTTATATGTATTATTGCTATCACCATCACCTAATAGATTGAGTGGCCTAAAATTTTCTTTTAATACTCTTATTTTAATGGCCAAGATAGATATTGTTGACATATGTTTATTTAAATAAATGCATTGGCTTATTTTCAAGAAGGGTATGATGAATACAAGTGTGTCTTAGTTATTTGAGTTGATTATGATTGATTGAAACTATGAACATTAATATTTGATTGGTTGTTTAAGGTTTATTGTAGAACATTGATTTACAAATATTGAGGTTAGTTCCATGACCCAAGAGAGATTTGACCCTCTATAAATGCTTCACCTTCAAAGCTCCAAGAATGATTCAATTAGGAAACAAAAGGGAGTAAATCAAGGGATCATATCACCCCTCATGAATGTGACTAAACTAGGTTGCTAGCTCAAGGAGACAATGTTTTAATCCATGAGCAATTCAAACCGTCAAAATTCAACCATGTTTTCATGAACTAGAACTAGATATAGGAAGCAAGAATAAGTCTCTAGACTCAGCGACGCTGGGTGGAAGAGTAAACTAGGTAGAAAACACCTAATAATCAAGGATCTAATTGATGGAGTTAGTTAGAGATGCTTAATGCAATTCCAATATTTATAGGACTTAGAATAGAAGAACTTAGTTCCCAATTGTATTTTTATTTTTATTCCCTTTTAGTAGACTAGTTCAATCTATCTTAAGAAGCAAAATTTCAACATTGTTCTAATATATGCAATTTGTAAATATATTGTGAATAATAAGTGAGTTCAATTTTGTTCTAATAGTATTTATAGGGTTCCAAAACTCCCTTTGGATAGGGCCCACTCAAAAAAATATCATAGAAACCTTTGTTCTTCTTTGTCCCATTTCCATTTCTATTAACTAGTTGTTTGCATTCATGTAGATGTTTATTTGCACCCATGGAAGTTTATTGTTAATGATATTTTTGTTTAATATAGTACTCTAAATTTGATACATTTTATGTTATTTCCGTTCCTTTCAATTGCATTAATCAATGGTGTGGGTTGCAATCCTTGTAAGTGTTAATGAGTATGAGGGTTTTTTCTCTCAATAATTTTACATGTTGGATATCTGAATCACAAATATTCATTTCTATCTACTCTCCCCATTTCATAAGCATTAGTATCTGATCACATCTTACTTCCAACAAACTGAAAGAAGAGATGGAAATCAAAACCTAGGCTATGTGTAATGGATTTAGGGTAGCTTATAATTGGAAACCCATATTATTTTCTTTACTACAACATTACAAGCTAGGACCTTTAGCATTATTAAACACCTATTTATAAGCAGAATGGATATGTAATATAAATATAATATAAATATATATATATATATATATATATATATATATATATATATATAACATAATTCCCATACTAAAATAAAAAACAACAATATAGTGTGTATCGAGACCACTGCGCAAGGAGATCACAACGCATGAAACATAGGCTGGTAAGGGGATAGATCACTGCGCGGAGGGTAAGGAGATCAATACTGCACACGAAACCAAGGGCAAGGAGATAAAATGCAATGACAAGGAGATATAGACACAGGGAAAGGAGATAGAATGGTGAGTACTCCTAGATCAAATCCAGTAACAATTGTCATCTCCTTTTGGAAAATTTTCATTAGTATTCATAATAATTATCTAAATATCACTTAGAGGAGAGTCAGAATGAAGAGCCGAGCTTCTACTTGGAGCTAGGGTTTTTATCCCATTGGTTAGTGTGCCCACATTCTCACAATCAATGTCATAAAACCTTAATTGCTTGATTCTGTCTTTGTATACTTATGGATTCAGAGAATCCCTTTTTCAAAAACATCTAGAGTTGTATTCAATCTATAATCAAAACTAGAAATGGGTGTTGTTCATCAATGAACCCCAATTGATTTTCACCTTTTCTTATTACCTGGGCATTACACAGGACTGGACACATACTTATTGACACAACCACAAGTGTGTATTTGGATCACTCATTAATTTCAAAGCCACAATCCTCCTTGGATCCAATTGGGCATAGACCAATATGACATTCCAACATTCATACCATAGTGTGGAGTTGTATATGAGCAGAGAACAGAGAACCCCCAAATTGTTCTACGCAGACTCACTTCAATACTTTTCAATCTGCACTTCTATTAGGTTTGGCATATTTCAACTTATCAAGAAATGACAATAACATTCCAATTGGGCATATTGACAATAGATTGCCTTAGTATTCGTTCTAATATGGTCAAAATAACAGAGAATATATTTTATTCAATTACAGAGAGTTTTGTCTCCCAAATATGAGAGTTACTACTCTGTTCATAAACACAACTGTACATATCTCCTCACTCTCACGGCATGATATTCGATTTCTTGGCCACATTTGGCCTTGGCCTCCTCTCTCTTCACTATTCTTCACTATGCCCGTAGGATTACAAACTATATAAGAATAGAATTGACACCAGAATTGGTTCAGATCCTAAATTATTTCCTAGATCTCCATGATCCTTAAATATCTCTATGGGTCATCCCTATAATTTCTCTTATCCTCAAAATCTGCTAAGAATGCAGTTTCGTTTTCATGACTAAACACTTGAGTCATCACTCATCTAGGACCTTCTAGACTTATTTATAAAGTATAGGAAAATTACAATATTTGTAAAGGAAACCCTCTTCCTTTCGTAAATGTCAAGACCCTCCTTGGGACCAATCAACTAAAATTGAATTGAGAGAGTATGCTCCTGCATCATATCCTTAATATATGATTGCTAAAGCTTATGCAATTTAAGCTCGATGTGAATAAAGAAATGGATTTATCAAAATAGAAATTGAAATATAGTTTTTTTTAATAAAATGATGTGTGGACCAAGACGATTGTCAATCCATTGGGCAAGTGGAGTCAAAGGATACGACTAGGAGAGTTGTTTTTTCATTGTGATAAGGAAGCATGTAACCTAAATAAAAAACATATAGCAACCCTATCATGTTGTCCACTAAAACATAAAATTCTTATGAGGACTTTGGATGAAAAAAGACCTTCAAACATGCATGAGGGTGTGTCACTAAATGGTTCTCTATAAGTATTTGTAATGACAGAAACGAGCTTTAAGAGTCACTCTATAAATATTTGTAATGAGAGAAATGTGAACTATATTGAGCTATACATTCAAAATCTAGGACCATGTCAATTTCAACAACAATATGCACCATAAGGAATGACCATGTGAGTTTTAGAAACATAGGAAGAATGTTGTTGAACATGCTTTGTATTTTCACTCAAGCTATCCCAATGAGAAGTATGCATCACTAATTTCTTTAGAAACTAAGTAGCTATGTTACATGTTAACATCTTGTCTTTTGTGTGTGTATGGACTACAATTTGTCAAGTAGAGTAATATATAACACCTTTTATATGCATTTCGATTCTTATGAAAATGCTTGTTATTAAGGTTTTTATCTACTTTAATTAATTGTGTATTATATGCACCAATACTTTGATATTGATTACCAATATAATTTAACTTAATAGCTTGTTAATACTACATGGGAAAAATGTTTTTGTAGAAGCACTTCTCCTTGTTTTTCTTTTAGAGGAGGTTTCTAACATAGGTGGGTCAACAGAGGTTTTAGTTGAGGTTTTATATTTGGAAAACCTCAAAATAGTTCAATGCACTAGTACTCTATGATAGCACATGACTCATGCACCTATATCAATAAACACACTACCATTACTACATTTGGGTGCATAATCTAACATCGTTTTTCAACGTTGATGGAAAAATTTGATTGTGATGTTGGAATTGATTTAGAAACTATTAAAATTTACACTTATTTTTTCTTCTTGTGCCCTAATAAATGTCACAATTCCAATGTTTTTCCCATAACATTGGAATTTTGACATATTGACATCAAAATTATGACGTATTGTTCATTCGACCGAATGACAGTTAATTATGTTACACTGCCTAGGGAAAACCTTCAAGTACTTCCTCTCATTTTGAGGATGGTACCTAGGGTAAATCCTAGAATATTTAGGGCACAAGGTTGGTCAACAACAAGGGTTGAATCCATTACAATAATATACTCATTAAGAGTTCAACATGACACTTATAGGAATTGAATGTGGGTGGGGAGGATAACAATCTTTCCTTCCAACCACTCAAGCTAAACCTAATTGACGTAACCATGTGAATCACTACTATCAATTATGTCATATCACTGCACAATTCATCCATCCATGTCTATCATAGAAACATTAAAACAAAAGTCATTAAAAATTCAATTACGTCTATTAAATCCAATCCAAAATAGTGAAGAGTTTAAGTTTCATCATCATAACATATGTCAATAAGATATGCAATGTCCTCTTCATGCATCGCCATCCATTTCATATATGAGATTTCCATGAATAAACTAACAATCCATGCCCCATCTATGTCTCCTAATCACAAAAAGAGTTCCCACACCACCGTCCTCTTGGCCTCCATGTCTCTCATCACATGAGCTAGTGGGAGCACTTGCAATTTCTTATTCTTCCAAGGATTTCTCTACAACGTTTATCCTCTTCAAATTATCATGGGATTCATCATCAAATTTAGACTTTTGAAAAGGAACATAACCTTCCAAACCCTTGTCTTGGATGGAGGATGTAGTGGATGCTTGAATGCCTTCATGCAAGTGTACAACATCATCACAACATGCTTCTTTTGTAATAAGAGGGAAAACGTCAAATTAGAAAGATAGTGTCAAATTATTCATCGTTCATTAATTCTCCCCTTTTGCTAATTACTTTTTCTCATTCGATGGAGTTTAGGTACAATTGAATAGGTACCTGTCATACCTATCATCCTCGAACGAGGAAATTTTTGGAGGGAAGGGGGAAAGTGTTACATCCAACACATATAACAAGGTGAGATCAACTAGAGGTGAAAAGGTCAGAAGAAAATTCCGTAGGCACATGGAATTATTTCTTGCTAAAGGAGGTTCATGTTCTTATGACGATGAGAGAATAAGTGACATTGAGGTTCCTTTGAGGTACAAACATCTAGTGAGACGATGGGTACCCAATGAACTTCCTCAGTTGGACACTGACTTTTTTGTCATTGAGAGGATTTATCGCATTGCTCTGTCGTCCATACATGATCTAGGTCTATACTCCATGGATGGCATAAAGGTGAAATATGGAGGACTTGTTGAGTTGATGGAGTATGTCAAACCTGTTGATATTATGGTAGCTACGGGAGGTATTAACCTCCACTTGTAACCTTTGACGAGACTAGAATATTTCGGGAAGTAAGAGAAACCCTAAATCCTTGGATAATAACCCTAGAAGACAAGTCGACTAAAGAGAATAATTAATATTGAGTTTTTAGCCCCCAGGAAGAGAAGTCGGCCCATACAACTAAGGAGCAGTATAAATACAGAGCGCTAGAGCTCATTTGGGACTCCCTCACTCGCAACAACATAAAACTAGTTGTGCACAAGTTTGGGGAGGAGTTGCAGCTGCAACTACTGCAATTTGTATTTTCGATTTTTCTGGTTTGGACTTTCTACTTAGTGTTTGGTTATCTTTTCTTGGTATGCTAGCCTTGGTTGGCTATTGATTTGCTACTGAAATTATTCTCTCTATCAAGGTTAAGGTGCTCGGGGGTGGCCTTTGTGCCTATGGTTGGGTGACAATATTGCTATATTGTCTATGGTTAAACGAGCACACCCACTTTTCTAACAGGTTATGGGCCCACACCTCCTTCAGTCAGTCTAACCACTGGAAGGAAGCTAAGCCATAAGATTATAAATCTTGTTGAAGAACTGCCACTAGGGTTTCTAACAGGTGCAATTACTGAAGCACCAATAGGGTTACTAGCAGGTGTAGCTGCAAACCCTAAAAACTCTTGCCCAACACCTTATGATGGAACACCTTACTCAAGGAGAATATATTGTAGTGCGCCTTAGTCCAACGCACCTATTGCCACTCTCAGAAGGCAAAAACGTCAAGGTTGAGATTTTGGGTCAAAGTCAACATTTGACCAGTCAAAGTCAAAGTTTGACCAACTATCAGTCAACAAAAATCATGTATCATCTACACTATTCAGCTCTTATAAGAACTCTTGAATATGACATGTGGATAATTGAAAGTGGAGCTTCCAGGCATATGACAGGAGACCAGGTTAGAATCTCCAGTCTGAATGAAAAGAAGACATCCTACAAGGTAGAACTTGGAGATAAGAACACCTATCTAGTCGAAGGAATTGGTCAAGCCTCCATCAAATTAAAATCAGGTAACAATGTTCATTTGAGTAATGTCTTATATGTACCTGGTTTAGAAAAGAACCTTGTATCTATATCTTTCCTAGAAGATAAATGAAATAGAATAGCTTTTGTAGATGGTGAAGTACTATCTTGGCTAAGAGAATCTAGCATAAAGAATGCTAGAGTTATTGGAACTCATGAAGGCAGATTATACAGACTACTAGAACGTAATGATGAAGCTCTTATACATGATGAAGTCAATCCCAGTTAACTTTGGCATCGAAGGTATGCTCATCTTAACTATCAAGCATTACCTTTCCTCAATAAAATGGTTTAAGGAATACCAGAACTACAATATACACATGAAGGAATTTGAAGAGGATGTGTACTTGGTAAAAATGTTAAGAAGCCATTCTCAAGTAGCAATAATAGATCTAAGGAAATCCTAGATCTAATACATTTGGATGTTTGCAGTCCGATGCCAGTGAAATATCTAGGAGGTTCTCTTTATTATGTAATCTTCATAGATGATTACTCAAGAAATATTTGGTTATATCTCTTGAAGACAAAGGCTGAATTTTTCAGCAAGTTTCAAGAATTCAAAGCAGAAATAGAAAACCTCACAAGCAAGAAAATCAAGACTTTGAGAACAGATAATGGAGGAGAATACACATACAAAGAATTTGTTGCCTTTTTCAAATCAACATGGATTAGGAGGGAGCTAAATGTTCCTCATAATCCTCAACAAAATGGTGTAGCAGAAAGGAAGAATAGATCCATTGAGGAAACCATGAAGGCAATAATGAATGATCAAGGTTTATCACTGTATTAATGGGGAGAAGCAACCATGAAAACAATGTATGTTCAGAACATAAGTCCCCACTGCATACTGAAAGATATGACTCCAGAAGAAGCCTTCTCAAGAAAGAAACCCAATGTGGAACACTTAAGAATCTTTGGGTGCCCTGTTTACATTCATATCCCCAAGGATAAAAGGAAGAAACTAGAACCCTCAGGAAATAAGGGCATGTTTGTTGGAGATAGTGAATCATCCAAAGCCTGCATAATCTATATTCCATAACAACATAAAATTGAATTCAACAGAGACATAACCTTCAATGAGAAGATGGATTTCAAGAAATCTATAGAAAAATCCACGGAAGAAGAAGAATATGAAGAGACTAAAGAATAAAGCACATGTATTCCAGAAAGTCAGAATGAAGAACCATAACAACTCGATCATCCAATGAAACCATGTGAACTTATTGAATCAGTCATTGTACCCAAAAATAGAAAACGTCCAACTTGGCTTGAAGCTACTCTACAAGAAGCAGAAAGAGTCAAAGCTCCAAGTGGCACCTTCAGAGAAAACAAAAATCCCAAAATATTCTGCAGCTATGCAACATGTATGGAAAAACTTATAAATGAAGAACCCACCACATTTGAAGAAGAAACAATGGAAAGAAGCCATGATAGAAGAATACCAGTCTATCATGAAAAATGACGTGTGGGAAATCGTGCCTAGACCCAAGGAAAAATCAGTGGTAACTTCAAAATGGGTCTATAAGATCAAACATACAATAGACATAAGCATGGACAAATACAAGGCAAGGTTCGTAGCCAGAGGGTTCTCCCAGAAGGAGGGAAACGATTATGACGAAACCTTTTCTCTTGTTGCGAGATATACTTCTATTAGAGCCATTATGTCTCTTGCTGCTTCCATGGGATGGAATATACACTAGATGGATGCAAAGACAACTTTTCTCAATGGAGCAATTGAAGAAGAAGTATACATTGAACAACCTCAAGGTTTTTAAGTACATTCCAGAGACACTCATGTTTGCAGATTAAAGAAATCCCTGTATGGACTCAAGCAAGCTCCAAGAGCTTGGTATGCCAGAATTGATAGTTAATTAGTAAGACTTGGTTTCTCTAAGAGTCATGCAGATCCAAATCTATACTACAAGGTTGTGAACAATGAACCTATGATTCTACTGCTGTATGTCGATGACTTATTCTTGACTGGTGCAGAGTATCTCATCACCCAGTGTAAAAAATAATTAGCTTCTGAGTTCGATATGAAAGATCTTAGTCTCATGCACTATTAATTGGGACTAGAAGTATGACAGAAGCATGGTGAAGTCTTCCTTGGACAAGGAATGTATGTAGTGAATATTCTTCAACAATTTGGAATGATGGATTGCAAATCCACAACAACTCCTATGACCACAAACATAATAAAAGTAAGAGATTCCGACTCTGATCCAATGGACCCGTACCTATACCGGAAATTTATCGAGTCGTTGATTTATCTAGTGAATACTCGACCAAATGTTTTCTTTGCTGTAAACACCTTAAACCAGTTCCAGGTGGAACCCAAACATGAGCATTGGATATCCGCAAAGCATGTTGTGAGATATATTCATGGGACAATAAACTATGGTTTAATATACACCTCATCCAGTGATATACAACTTCATGGATTCATAGATTTAGATTGAGCAGGGAGTGAAAAAGACAAAAGGAGTACTTCAGGGATGTGTTTCGGTTTGGGCTCTGCTATGATATCATGGGATAGCAGGAAAAAAAATCCTGTCACACTCAGGACAACAGAAGCATAATATATCGCAACATGTGAAGCATGTACCAAAGAAATATGGCCAAGGACGCTGATTTCTGGATTATTTGATCAGGTATCAGATTCAAGCGTAATATACTGTGACAATCAAAGTTGTATGAGGCTATCATAACACCCAATGTTTCATGACCGATAGAAACATATTGAGATCAAATACCACTTTATTCGTGATAATGTCCAGGAAGGAGAAGTGAAACTCCAATATATCTCCACAAATGAGCAAATAACAGATATTTTGACAAAGCCTTTGTCCAGGATAAAGTTTGTGTACTTACGTGACAAGATGGGGCTCATGGAGATAACTCCCTTAGCTGAAAGGGAAGAGATGGATCCCCAAGTTGGGAGGAAGCAATGATACATATTATTGATTCATGGGCAGTCATTTTCCAATTTGGAAAATGGTCCAGGTTGGCCAGTTCCTTTCCAGTCCAGAAAGTGGTTCGAGATTTTTGATGGACATGCATTTTCCAGTTCGGAAAATGGTCCAGATCGGACAATCATTTTCTTAATGAAAATGGTCCGATAAATTGATGATGTACCATAGACATCGATTCCCCTTATGGCCAGTGTGGGGGAATGGTATAGGACACTCATTCTTCTTGGTAGTCACTCTGAGTAGTGGTCAAGTAGAATGGTCTGCCTTGCCGGGAAGTCATTCTTTCGAAGTTCACAGTTGTGAGTAGTTTCAAAGAATGGTCTGTTTTGGAGTTTGGTGAAGGAAAATTATTTCCTTAGGAAATGGTCCGGACAATCATTCCCTAGGGCAGACTCATTCTCTCCAGTTTGCACTATGATTAGTGCCGGAGGAATGGACCAGTTAGGTGAATGGTCCAGGTTCAACAATCAAGGACAAGCATTCCATAGGGCAGACTCATTCTCTCCAGGTTGCACTATGTTAAGTGCTAGAGGAATGGCCCAGTTAGGTGAATGGTCCAGGCTCAGAAATCATGGACAATTATTATTCTATGTTTGGGAAGAATAGTCCATATAGCCCATGGTTGATGTTTTATTTTTCTAAGGGCAGATGCTCTTCCAGATCTCACAAATGTGAGTGGAAGAATGATCCATATGACTTAGTTTGTATCATGATAATGTTTATGCAGATTGATATACGATGATATGATTGTTGTAGAGACTATATGTCTCTGAACAATAGTTGTATGCTACTGTGGTGGATGTGATCCACTGATAGTGACCATGGGTCACTGGTTAGTAGCAGTGTGCTACCGAGAGTGGTTATGTACCACCAAATAGTAGTTGTATACTACTATGGATAAACACATTAGTGTTCTATTGGATGGCATTGTTTTGATTTCCATGGATACTGTCCAGTTGAATAATCATGATTGTGCTCATGATTTGATCATGAGATAGCCTGTGTGGCTATGTTGATGCTACCGATTGAATGGTCTATTTTTTCTCAATACCATTGTCTTTTATACCTCTCTATCTAGGAGGGAGTGTTGATATTATGGTAGATGCGGGAGGTATTAACCTCCACTTGTAACCTTTGACGAGACTAGAATATTCCGAGAAGTAAGAGAAACCCTAAAGCCTTGGACAATAACCATAGAAGACAAATCGGCTAAAGATAATAATTAATATAGAGTTTTTATCCCTTAGGAAGAGAAGTCGGTCCAGACACCTAAGAAGGAGCAATATAAATACATGGCGCTAGAGCTCGTTTGGGACTCCCTCACTTGCAACTGCAGAAAAATAGTTGTGCGCAAGTTTGGAGAGGAGCTGCAGCTGCAGCTATTGCAACTTGTATTTTCGGTTTTTCTGGCTTGGAATTTTTGCTTGGTCTTTGGTTATATTTGCTTGGTACGCTAGCCTTGGTTGGCTATTGATTTGCTACCAGAATTCTTCTCTCTGTCAAGGTTAACGTGCTCGGGGGTGGCCTTTGTGCCTATGGTTGGGTGACAATATTTCTATATTGTCTATGGTTAAACGAGCACACCCACTTTTCTAAAAGAACCATGCTACAACTATGGAGATTGGTTGAGGCTGCTACGCTATATGCCAAGTATGAAGAGATATACAATCGCTGCAAATTATATATATCTAAAAGACATTGATCACAATACATGAGCGACAATGTATATTGATGGAAGGCCAAAGGCGTTGGGGAATATTGCAGGGCTTATTAAATGTACAAGACTCGAGTCAACAAGAAAACAACCCAATTGTATATTTGAGGGGCGTGAAGGAAATCAAATATTCATATGTGCAGTGAAAACAATAGTTGCATGGAAATAATTGTTTGCCGATTATTATTTGAATCAAATCGATGGAAGCACTGCTATTATGGGGGTAAATATGCTCTACGAGTATATAACCAAACATGTAATTAGTGTTTTCCTTTTTATATCTTTAACATACATTTTAATAGCTCATGCTTCTTAGATTATTTTCTAACATTCTAAATTGTCATGCATCTTATAATGTGGTAGGGTGATAGTGGGAAGGCACATGCTAGCTCGCAGTAGGTATAGCAATGATTTTCATATCAATTCTTTCTTACAATAATTGAATTAACATGTTTATTCGTTGATGTAGACAAGCACACCATCAGAGCACGATGATGTGTGTGTTGAAATATATGATTCCATCAACCTGATGGAAACAATTTGAAAGGCCTTGAAAAAGGAAAATAGAGAATTCATTGAATTGGCTAGGTCTAAGGCACTTGCAGAGGAAGGAAAATAATTGATGAAAATTTTAAGGCATGATATAGAACAATTTGGGGTAAACAAAATTAAAAAAAAGACAATTTTTGACATATATTGATTTATGAAATTTTGTCTGATACCATTATATGAGAAATACACTAATATTTTATTTCTATTGACATATTTGGATCCGACGGGACAACCTGGTCACGGGGACACTGTTGGTGGCAATGATGCACAAACACCACAACGTCCTAGCACAACCCACATACCCGTGAGGTTATTTTCCCTTCCATCTGTAGCTCAGACAACTGAAACTCATGGGGCCTATGAGACACCCCCACTGCACACACTAGATCATGCACGTGAGGGTCTATAAGGCAAATCTCATGATGATATTGGTTCTACACAACCAGAGCATTGTTATCCTGGGGCAACATGTGTTCAAAGCTCGAGAACACTCTCCATCATATTTTTGGTGGACAAAAACTTGGTTCCTTTGAAGATACAACAAATCCCAGGTGTTTTTGAATATGTTAAATAGTTCCTACCATTTGATTGAAACCTACATCTTTCATATTATTTTAATCTAATTATTAGATCATTTTTTCAGGAAACAATATTTTTTATAGGACCTTGCACAAAAAGGATATAGATATTTTTGGGCCCACCATTCACACACGGTGGAATGCCCAGAATAAAGATTTGAAAAAGAATCTTATAGACCATATGGTCGGCCTGTTTGGTGATTTATTAAACAAGTTCGAAATCACCTCGAGGGCTGATACATATTTGAAATATGTTAGAGATCAATATAGGGTTCAATTGAAAAAGAATCCCAAGTATGATCGTCCTCTGGCCATTCACGAGAGGGAACGAAAAAATATACAGGAGGATGCAAAGGAGTGTGCATTGAGAAATGAAGGGAAGACACCACCTGGCCCTGGAAGGTAATATATGATATTTTGAATTGAATATGATGAATTTTGTTTAGTTCTATAGAAAAAACCGTGATATCTTATAGCATATTTGAAACTTTTCGTAGGCTCCCAGACACATCAAAAGCAACCAAGGAAAGACTGGAAAAACATGGTTAACACAAACTTGGTCAAGGTGGTTACTTGAGATTAAAAGATCGAATTGTAAGTACCAAATACTTTATTCATATTATACATATCATCAAGCAAATTTTATCTAATTGTAGCTAGTAAGAAAAAAATCATATCTTATGCCATGCAATGCAGGGGGATACATTCAACACTGCTACCACCAAAGAAGACTTGATTCTCATGTTCAAGTTCGACTTTCAAGCTGTGGTGGAAAATTGACTAAGGAAGTGATCACAGACACAATCCGACCCTTCAAATGAGTTGGTAAATAAAATGACAAGATTGTAGTTGTTGATTACTTGTCAAATATATTGACGATTTATTCAACCCATCAATTATTTGTGTTTCTATTTGTTTTAAGAAGGCAATCAACACCGGTTCATTTGACGGTGGTGGACAACAACCCCATGATACTAGTGGTTCACAAACCCATCACAATATGCATGTATTTAAAATAAAATGTATAATATGACGATTATAAATATTTTCTTCAGATGGTGTACTTATAAATTTCTTGGTTTCAATGGAAGAGCATGTAGATGAGGGTGCTTGGAGAGGAGAGGAGCAGACGACAATCCAACCAATGGCGTCCATTACTCCTCCAAGTAAAAAACATAGCAATGATATTCGTACTAATGAAACACTGCTATGAATAATAACTAACCATGTCCTTTTAATGCTTTTTGTTATTGTAGTGGATGCCCCTGTAGTGCATGATTGGTACACGTGAATTTTATAAAAAATAAGAAACAAAAAAAGAAGCGACTATATATATTTTCAGGACAAATTTATTAATACAAATTATTGACTATGCATTTTTTTGTTTTGCTAGTTGTGCGTGAACCTTATATGTTCTATATGCATGTACCTGCTTTCTTTAATTTACCTTTAATTCTTGTTTTGCTACTTGTTATGCATGATTGAGTATGGGGAATTGAGAGTGATGTGCGGGGGAGGGGCCAACCGAGCTTCCACCTTCACGTGGTTGGTTCTATTTAGTAGATAATAAATTGTTCTCAAAACCAAGAGGAGCTCATTCATGAGGTGTTCCCCTTTAGTATTTCTAGAGCGTCGTACATGTTTAATTATTATTTAGTCATATAATGTTTAATTATCTTTGTCAAATGCAAGCTCATAGATGTTTAGTTATTATTCAATCATTTAACTTATTATTGTCTTTGACAAATGCATGTTTGAAGGGCGGTCACCTCCATGATCCACAACACATTTCTGACAAGGTACAAATAATTTACTTCTCTTCCATCATTAGTTAGTTACATTGTTAGTTAATTAGTTAGTTACATTGTGTAGTATTTATTTCATGCATTAGTTAGTTACATTAAACTCAATAATGAGGCTTCTTCCAAATCTGTACATAAACAATTTTTTTATAATTAATTTCCATACAAAACCCATAGACATCAAATTGCCTTAGTATGAGCTAGGATGAAGATTACATGTAATATGAGTGATAAGTAAGAGATATTGAAATCTGTACAACTTCCATGTTTACAAGCAGTAGATCCATTAATAAGAACCCCTTTGATGGTTGTGTCTCACATACAATTATCATGAAGCTTAGATTTTCTATTTGTACTAGATATTGATACATCATATGGGTCATCATCCATGTATGAGACCCAAGTTACCTAATGAAACTAGTTACATCATGCTTTGAATTATGGCTTATAATTTGTTGATATTTCTTCCTATTTAAGTGATTGATTCACCTCATCTTCTTTTCATTAATTTCACATACATGTCGATGAAGGTTTAAGTACTTGATTTGTACATATATTGTTGTTTTTATAACATGTTATTTTTATCTATCTCAGGGTACCATCCTATTCTTAGGCTTCACATGATTATGCAAAGGTATTGCAGTTGTATTTGTGATTGTATATGTCCAATGAACAACTAGTGAATCAAAAAATAAAAATCACTAGTTGTGATTTCAAGGATATGAAAGGTTTCACCAACCACCATGTCAAGGGAAATTACAAGGACAACAATTGCCTTATCTTGGACAACTTGAAGGGCATGAAATTTTTTTTCAGCAATTTCCATATCTAGGGTAGGCACATGATATCCCAGATCAACTTCATCTCTCTTCTTCAAAGCAGGTCAAGATACCTCCAATGTCTTCAATGCCTCAACTTCAACCAACTATTTCTTCGAGTATGCCATCTCTTGTGAGAGGACATGGTCAGATACCGCCTCAACCAATTTTTTTTTATTTGTTGTCCCTTTCCCATTTGTATGCTCCAAACTTGGGTCCTAGATCCTCACAAGGAGAGTCAATGATGGGGTTTCCATCAAGTCTAAGTCTACCCCCAAGCATGCCTCATCACCTGAGCTCTTTTGAAGGTCCAAGAGGTTTTATGGAGAGGGGTTTGCAGTTTGGTAAAACATTGTAGTAGTCAACTATTTCTAAATCGATGGACCACACAAACATTTTGGGAAATAAGAGGCCTGGAAATTTTGACAATAAGCAAAATGAACAACAACATTTAAGAAGACCTTGATTCCCAATGGGACATTCCTAAAGTTTCCAACCAAATACTACCAAAATAAATGGTGGAACAAACAAGGGGCATATTGAAGGAATGCAAACTCCTTCATTTCCTCCAATAATAGGTGAAGAAGGTGTATTTCAGTCTATGCATCAAGAATATAATAAACATGTTGCAGACATGAAGGAATTTAAGGAGAATTCAAGAAAATATAAGCATGGATAGTTTGATAGTCAGTGACCATCGAATTTTGATGATTTGTTTCCTTCAACCCGCCATCAAAAGAGTCATCCAACACCCACATCAAAGTTTGATCAAATTAATCCTACATCAAGGACTCTTGAAATGGGTCCCCATGGTTTTTTTCCTGATACCAACTCTAAATATCCTTTTAGTGTAGCAGGAATTTGCACTGGTGGTCATTCGAAGTTATTTCCTCCATACTAGACACTTGGCTAATTTCCATCAGGCAGTGGAGGGCCATTGTTATGCACATGGCTATGTTATTTTGAGCAGAGATAAGAAATATCATAGAAATTACCAATGGAACAACAAAATATAGAGAAGAGCACACAAAAAATGATACCTTTTATTGAAACAGGAGCAATGATTACTTGCCTCTTCAAGGGGGCAACCTCCAAGAAAGCAACTCTCTATTACAATAATTCTCAAGACAACCTTTCTTATACCGCCTACTCTTACTTATACTAATTCTATCTTCTAGAGAACATTCTAGAGGAATATATTTCTAGAAGCAAAAGCTTCTATTAGATCTTCTTACATTGATTTATTCACATTTATTTAATAGGAATTATTAACTAATGTCGACATTTATTACATGGAAAATATATTCCACTAACTAATTAATTACCAAATAAGAGGGGTTAGAATCAAATCCTAACATGTCCCCCCCTTCAAAAGTATCCTTTTCCTCAAGGCTGAAGATGCGAAAATTGTTGCAATATGGCAGTTGGTTCCCAAGTCGCATCCTATGGAGACATGTCCTTCCACTTGATAGTTATTCCATGCAAGTGACGCTCACACATGTTGAGGACTGATTCTGGTTGGAGCCAAAGAGAGCATTCTTCATTTAATTTAGGTAGGATGGTTTGAACCCGACAATTCTGACCCACCACTTTCTTCAAACAAGAAACATGGAACACGAGATGTATTTTGGAGGTAGTTGGAAGTACCAATTTTTGGACAACTGGACCAACATGTTTGATGATTTGATAGGGGCCATAAAATCTAGGTGCCAACTTGTGGTGGACATGTTCTTTGAGCGATGTTTGTTTGTAAGTTTGGAGTCAGAGAAACACCCGATCACCTTCTTGGAAAACCCTTCAGAACGGTGCTGGTCATCCTGTTGCTTCATACGATTTTGGGCCATGTGGAGGCTATCCTTCATAGCCGCGAGGGTAGTTTCTCTACCTCACAACAACTTATCAATGTCTTGTACCTTTGATGTGCATGGAAGATATGAAGTTACTGTAGGTGGTTGTTGGCCATATACTATTTTATATGGTGTCATTTTGGTGGATTTATGATAGGAAGTGTTGTACTACCATTCGACCAAAGGTAACCATTGCGCCCAATGATGTTCTGTATTCAAAGAAAAACATTACAAGCAAGTTTCCAAACATTTATTGACAACTTCCGTCTGACCATCCATCTAGGGGTGGTATGTTATGCTCATGCTTAGTTGCGTGCCATGCAATTTAAACAATTCTTGCAAAAATGTGTTGGTGAAGTTCGGGTCATGATCATACACAATGGATGTTGGCATGCCATGCAATTTGAAAATATGATCAATGAAAACTTGCACTACCATAGTTGGTTTAAAAGGGTGTGGTAAGGCACAAAAATGCGCATACTTGGAGAGGCGATCTACCACGACCATGATGATTGACTTGCTAGCTACTTTTGGAAGGCCCACTATAAATTCCATGGAGATGTCAATCCAAATGGAGTCCTGAATGGGTAATGACTATATAGCTCCAAGGGTCTTGACAATTTCACCTTTATTGCGTTGGCAAACATCACATTCGGTGACAAAGGTAAGGGTTCCCTTCTTCATGACTTCCTAGAAAAAAGAACGACGAACAAATGCATATGGATTTTGGAATCCTGAGTGACCCACTAGAGCATATGAGTGCAACTCCTTTAAGATCCGAGGCTTGAGGGTTGAATATGGAGACAAAACCAAGAAATCCTTATACCAGAGGATATTGTCTTTCCAAGTGTAGTCGGGGGGAGGGTTAGGGTCCTCCTTAAGTTGTTAAATTACATGTGATATGGTTGGGTGTGTTAGCCACTCTTTTCGCACTTCGTCAATCCAATTAGGAACATGTATTGATAATGCAAAGATGGAGCCTTCATCCTCATATTGTCTAGATAAGGCATCAACCACTACATTGTCTTTGTATTTTTTATATATGATCTCAAAATCATAGCCCAACATTTTTTTCAACCACTTGTTTTGTTCCAGGGAGGCTCATCGCTGCTCCAACAAATATTCTTAACTATGGTGATGTATTTTAATATGAAGATGATGTCCCAATATATATGGTTTCTATGTGTGCACAACATGGAGAATTTCCATCATTTCCTTTTCATATGTAGATTTTCCCAGATTGCGACTACTCAAAGCTTGGCTAGTGAAAGCAAGAGGTCTACCATCTCGTGTGAGAACTGCGCCAATACCAGTGCCATAAGCATCCGATTACACCACAAACGTTTTGTTGAAGTCGGGGGCTACTAATATGGGGGTAGTGCACATGACCTACTTTAACGTCGTGAATGATTTCTCTTCTGTTTGTGTCCAATGAAATGCATTCTTCTTGAGAAGGTTTGTCAATGGTCTGACAATTTTTCTATAATGGTGGACACATTTCCGATAATATATTGTGAGGCCTAAGAAACCCTGAAGGCACTTCAAAGTCGTGGGTCTTGGCCACTCTTGCATGGCTTGAATGTTTTTGGGGTCCACCCTTACCCCATCATAACCCACAATGAGTCCCAACCATTCGACCTCACTTGCTCCAAAAGAACAATTGGTATTTTGACAAACAATTGATTGTCCTGTAATAGTTGAAGTACTTTTTCCACATGGTGTAGATGGTCATCCAAAGTGAGGTTGTAAATGAGGACATCATCAAGGAAAACTAGAACAAACTGTCGAAGATAGGGCTTCACGAGTTTAGTCATGAGACTTTGGAAGGTAGATGAGGCATTGTAAAGGTCAAAATGCATTACCCAAGAATTTATAATTCCCTTCATGAGTTCTGAAAGAAGTCTTGGGAATGTCTACTTCATTCATCCGAATATGGTGATAGCCTGAGCGAAGATCTAGTTTGGTGAAGAAATAGGCACCCTGGAGTTCATCCAACATATCATTAATGACATGAATGGGAAACTTATCCTTAATGGTAAATTTATTGAGGGCGTGAAAATCTGGACACATGCATCACGACCCTTCCTTTTTTAAGACCATCACAATAGGGAATGTATATGGGCTTGTACTTGGGCGAATTACCCCTGCCTCAATAATTCTTGCACTATTTTTTCTATTTCATTTTTTTTAGCAAATGGATACCTGTAGGGATGTACATTGGGGGGATGATTGCCTGGTAGGAGAGGGATGTAGTGATCATGCTTACCCCTGGAGGGGGGTAGGTCCGTGGTTGTTTCAAATACCCTATGGTGCTTATCCAAAACCGGTTGCAGATCAATATGTAGTACTAAGGATGATTGATCATGTACCTGGATGGCATTAAGTTGAGAAATCACACCATGGTGGCCTTTCTTCAAGAGTTTCTCCATCCGATGAGAATTGATAATTTCTTGGGAGCCAACTTGTAGGCCTATGAGGGTATAAGTGTGAGCATATTGAGTAAATCTCATATATAATTCTTGATAATCCATGCTAATCGATCCCAAGGTGTGAATCCATTCAACACCTAATACAATATCACAACCACCCATGGAAATGAAGAGCATGTGCATTTTCAAGTGATAATCACCCATTTGGAGTTTGACATTCTCGCAGAGGCCCCCACATTTCATTGTACCACCATTAGCAATGAGAATTTGAAAATTAGAAACTGGTTTGATAAAACAATTGACCTCCTTAACTATCTTGCGATGAATAAAAATATGGGTGCTACTACTATCAATCAACACCAATACCGACCTATGTTTAATGTATCCCTTGATTTTTAATGTTCGTGGAGCAAAAATACCTGCGAGGGTATGGAGGGAGATTACAAGTTCCTCCAGTTCCACGGGAGGTGGGACTAGATCTGGGATGTGGAAAGTTGGTTGTGTGTCCTTTGTTTCAGTGGCCTCATGTGATAATATGTCCTCGGAGGACGTGGAAGCTGACGCATCAATTTGGAAGAACTTTTGTTCACGACATTTATGGCTTGGCGAAAATTTTTCATCACAGTAACAACAAAGTCCTTTCTTCCAACGTCCAACCATTTTTGCCAGAGATACCTTTAGGACCTTCAAATTTTGTGTCGGAGTAGAGGTAGCCACTGGATGAGGGTAGTTGGTAACATCATAACGAAGGGGTTGGGCCTGCATAATGGTCCTAGATTCCAGAGCTAATGTGCATGCCTGCAACTAGGTAGTCAGATGTTGCATGCAAACATGAGCCCGAATGGCGTCTTTTAAGCCACTGAGAAAACACTCCAGATAAAACTCATTAGATAGCCCTTATGATGGCCAATTGCTCAAATGCAGAGATGAAATATGCTACTAGCCCTGTTTGTCACAACTTGGTGATCCGTCCCAAAAATTGAGATTCCCTATCAAAACGGGCATAAACTGCTTTGGTGAACATGGTCCAATTTGGTAGTCCTGGATAGCATTTCCTATGCCATTGCCACCATTGCCATCGTTATTGATCCAAGTACATAACTCTCACATGCATTTTGGTCTCATCGTCTTGTATATCATGGAGGGAGAAGTATTATTCCATTTGAGATACCCATCCGGATGGGTTTGAGTCATCAAATTTATGCATATCAACTTTGGTCACCCTATTCTAAGAGTTGGGAGAGCCCCAAGGGGAGTGGGGAATATGAGGGTTCTCATAATGGGAAGAATGAGAAGTGTGAGGGTGGGACTCCAGTTGCTGACCATGGTGGTGCGTCAAAAAGTCTTGAAAATGGTTGGAGACAGTGTTGAGGCTCTGACATATCTCCTCTTGAAATTGTTTGGAGAGGGTGTCCAAGCCCTAGGTTAGCTCCTCGAACAATTTGGTTACCTTAGTGTCCAATTCATCACGGGTTTGAGTGAGGGTGGTAGGGGTCATTGTGGAGGCTTTGGTAGAGTAATACCTCAATGAACAACACAAGATATAGAGTATGTTGGTCTTGATAGAAAACAAGGGTGTCGAGAGAGGAATTTGGTCCACATAAAATGATAGGTACCAATGTGATTAGGATGAAGAGAGGAATCCAATGGAAGATGTCTCAAATAAGGGTGCCAAGTGTTAGAATAAAATAGATGTGCTAATTTTTCCATAGACAATATAACAATATTTTCACCCAACCACAGGCACACAACCACCCCCGAGCACCTTTAACCTTGTCAGAAAAAATAATTCCGGAAGAAAACCCTAGAACCAATAGCCCACTGAAGTAGCATACTTCTCTCCAAAGCTAGCGTACCAAACAAATAATCCAAACCATAACCAAGGCAGAAAGTCCAAACCATAACCAAAGACCAAAAATCCCAGTTGCAGTAGCTGCAGCTGCACTCCTTCTCCAAACTAGTGCACTTTTTCTGGTTTTCTGGGTGAGAGAGAGTGAACAAATGAACCAAGACAACCTCTATTTATACTATCTATCCAATGACTTTTCTGGCTGGGCCGACCTGACTTTCTAGTAATTATATTTTATGTTTATCTTTTTTCTGTGGAGCCAAATTGTCTTCCTGGAGTATAATACCTTAATATATATATTCTACTGATTCGACATGTCTTCTAGGGTTCTCACACATCTATTTATGGTTTCTCTTGCTTCTCGAAATATTCTAGTCTCATAGAGGTAACACGTAGAGGTTAATACCTCCCACAACTACCATAATACTAACACTCCCTCCTAGCTAGAGAAGTATTAAAAGTACTGGTCTTGAGCATAAACAAACCATTCAACTGGTGGCATCATCATAACCACACATGCTATGTCATGATCACATAGATCAAATCACGACCCACAACACCACGATCAATATTATCTGATATCATCAACTGCATCATCTCTCGAAGCCATACTCCATCTGAGTAATCGAGGATGATGCTGAGTAAGTCACTCTCTCAATCAGAGTGATGCAAGGACCATTCTTCTAATCCAGATATATGTCCTAGAGGAATGACTGTCCCAACAGATGATGAAAGCTACGCCATGGGCTACAGAGACCATTCCCACAGGAATGTCAGTCTCAAACTATTTTCTAATCAGGTCATATGTACCATAGAGATCCATATCTACCCATATGCCTTAGAAAATATCGGTCCCATATCAACCACCCTAATCAAGACGTCATGTCCTTAGGGGGAGGACTATTCAACCTGATCGGGCCAATAATTGTGCCTCAGGAGAATATCGGTCCTAAACCATTTTCCTAATCGGGCCACAACCTATGCCTTAGGAAAATACTAGTCCATGATACGTTAGAAATCTATTAGTTTGGAACATTCTCCACAGGGAGAATGTCTGTCCACCAACACACTGACTATCCATCTAGCTGGCAATCAAATAATATCACGAAACTGCTACAATTCCATCCAATAGAACACAACTGTGTCTATCCATAGTAGTACACAACTACTACCCAGTGGTAAACAACCATTCCTAGTAGCACACGACTACTAACCAGTGACACATAGTCACTACCAGTGGATCACATCCACCATAGTAGCATACAACTATTGTCCAGAGACATGCAGTCTCCACAACAATCATATCATCTCATATGAACCTGCATAACAAATATCACGATACAAATTGAGTCATCTGAGCCATTCTTCCACTCACATCTATGAGATCTGGAAGAGCATCTACCCTCAGAAAGTAAAACATCATCCATGGGCTATCTGGACTATTCTTCCCAAGAATAGAAGAATAACTGTCCCTGATTATGAGCCTGGACGATTCACCTAATTGGGCCATTCCTCCGACACTAATGATAGTGAAACTTGGAGAGAATGAGTCTGCCCTAGGGAATGGCTGTCCATGATTGTTGAACATGGACCATTCACCTAACTGGGCCATTCCTCTGACACTAATCACAATGCAATATGGAAAGAATGAGTCTTCCCTAAGGAATGACTGTCCGAACCATTTCCTATGGAAATGATTGTCCTGCACCAACCTAAAAAATAGACCATTCTTTGAAATTGCTCACAACTGTGAAATTCGAAAGAATGACTGCCCGACGAGGCAAATCATTCTACTTGACCACTACTTAGAGTGATTGCCAAGAAGAATGACTATCCTAGACCATTCCCCCACACTGGATAGAAGGGGAATCATTTTCTATGGTACATCAACAATCTATAGGACCATTTTGATTACAAAAATGACTATTCGATCTGGACCATTTTTCGAACTGGAAAATGACCGTCCGCTAGAAATCTCGAACCACTTTCCAGACTGGAAAGGCACTGCCCAACCTGGACGATTTTTCGAACTGAAAATGACTATCCATAAATAAATAACATATCAGTGTTCCCTCCCAACCTGGGAGTAATCACTTCCTTTTTCAATAAGGAAGTTGTCTCCAAGAGCCCCAACTTGTCCCTTAATTATGCAATATTTTCATCTTGGACAGAGGCTTTACCAAAATATCTGCTATCTTCTCATCTACGAAGATATACTGGAGAACCACTTCTCCCCTATGGACTTTATCACAGACAATATAATGCTTGATCTGAATGTGCTTTGACCTGTCATGGAACACCGAATTCTCTAAAAGATTCACATAGCTCTGATCATCACAATATATCATGGTAGAATTCAACACCTGATCAGATAGTCTAGAAACCAAATTACAGAGCCACACTGCTTACATACAAGCATCACAAGCTGCAATATACTCTGCTTCTGCAGTGCTAAGTGCTACATACTTCTATTTCCTACTATCCCATGACATCGTGGAAAATCTCAAATTGAAACATATCCAAGTAGCACTTCTTCTGTCATCTGCACTCCCTGCCCAATCCATGCAACTGTGTATAATTACTCAAACGTCCCACAAGGAAAATATCTGGCTGAGTATTCTCCAAATACATTAACGAGCCAATCAATTATCTATATAGAGATGGGTCTACTGGATCATATTCTCTCAACTTCTTCAGATCTGTCATCATGGGAGTTTTCTATGGATTCACAATCCATCATCCCAGACTTTTGAATAACCATTTCAATATACTTCCTCTATCATAGGGAGTTTTCACCACACTTTTGTTGTACATGAGAGGCTCTGCACCAAGTTTTCTTGAATCCATACAAGGTCTTCTTCCATCTGCATACAAGGGTCTCTTTCTAGTATACCTCAAAACCTTGAGGTTTCTCTACATACCCTTCTTCTTCAATTACTCTGTTGAGAAGAACAATCTTTACATTCATCTGATCTGAACTCCAACCCATGGATATTGCAGGAGATATAATGGCTTAGGTAGAGGTATGTCTGGTTACTAGAACAAGATATCATCATAGTCTTCTCCCTCCTTCTGGGATAACACTCTAGCCCTGAGTCTTTCCTTGTATCTACAATGATCAAGTCTTTTTCACAATTTCTCACATACATTGTTCTTCATCACAACATCCTTCCATCCATTCTGCTTGACTGCTTCTAGTGGATTCAAACTAGTTAAATTGGTTGTTCTGACCTTTCTTTCTTTCTTGGAATCTTCATGTTCTTCAAATTTGGGGTTCATAGAGTCTTCTATAGATTCCATGCCCTTCCTTCCTGAAGATTCCAACTTCCTCCTTTTGTCATAGAAATGTAGATGGACAACCAAGGATACTCAAAGCTTCTTTTTGAATGGATTCTACTTCAAATGAAGAACATTGATAGATACTTCATAGTCTTCATGGATTCTTCTTTGATGGATCATATCATTGGGGATTAGCTCCCTCCTAATCCCAAATTCATGCCTGAATGAGAAATATGCATGCTCTTCTTTTGGAATTCTTTGATCATCTCCCTCCATATGAGAGAGTCCATGCTTCCGTCTGTTGCAACTCTCTTTGCTTTCTGTAAAGTGTCACAAGCTCATTCTTACTTCTTTTTTATTACCGACTTCCTCTTAGTCTGACTCCTCTAAGTGTCTTTAAGTTTGTTTCTATCTGTTTTGATTGTTGTCCACCTGGTAGTTGTATCATCTGTATAAACTTCTTCTATAACAACTTTCACAAATATTGTTCATCAAACATATTTCACAAGGGTAGCTTCCCGAAACAAGAACAACAAGAGCACACAAAAAAATATATCTCTAGAGGAGATGTTAGCTTATCTTGCAAACAAGTACAATAAGTATCTATATCAATGGTATTCATATGCAGTCATGTATTCATTTCACCTAGCAATAATAGAACCTTTTAAAGACTATTTTCACAATTTGTAATGTAGCAACTATCACCCTTGATATAATCAAATTTGAAGCTTAACAATTTGATCAAACTTGGAACCTGAAGCCTCGACTGCCATGGAGGGTGTGCTTGTTCTCTTGAATGCACTCAATCCAAGATTACAACTTGGACAAGGTCTCTAGTACTTTCCATGCAAACACATTCATGTTTTTCTAAATGGTATTACTTGGATAACATATACAAGTGCATACCTTTGAAACCTTATAGCATTGTCCAACTTGTCTTCCAATCTGAAACTAGATACCATCTTGACAAGAAGATATTAGAAAATCAATTAGAAGATTCGATGATTAGATCAAGCTATAAACTTTAAAGTTTCAACTTTGATCACAAAATCAATTTGAACAGAATTCAACCTTTGACTTTGACCAGTCAACCTTTGACTTTGACTAGTCAAACTTTGACTTTGACCAAAAATTCAAACCTGATGTTTTTGCTAGATGAGAGTACCAAGAGGTACGTTAGGCTAGGGTGCACTAGGATGTCAAGGAATTAGGTCAAATGCTTCACTAGAAGTGCCCGAACACAAGGGTTATGGTTTGTTGCCGCTGCATAATTAGAAAAACTTAGTTGCAGCTGTAACTGGTGCCACAACGAGATTTAACAAATAACTTACCAATATATCTTCCTATGGTTAGACTGTCTGAAGATAGTGTGGGCCCATAACCCGTTAGAATAAAAGAGATGTGCTCATTTTTCCATAGACAATATAACAATATGGTCACCCAACCATAGGCACACAACCACCCCCGAGCACCTTTAACCTTGACAGATATAATAATTTCGAAAGCAAACCCTAGAACCAATAACCAACCAAATTAGCGTACGTCTCTCCAAATCTAGCGTACCAAACAAAGAATCCAAACCATAACCAAGGCAAAAAGTCCAAACCATAACCAAAGACCAAAAATCCCAGTTCCAGTAGCTGCAGCTGCACTCCTTCTCCAAACTTGTGCATTGTTTTTGGTTTTTTGGGTGAGAGAGAGTGAACAAATGAGCTAGGACGACCTTTATTTATACTATCTGTCCAATGAATTTTATGGCTGGGCCGACCTGACTTTCTGGTAATTATATTTTTTGTTTATCTTTTTCCTGTGGAGCCGACTTGTCTTCTTGGAGTATAATACCTTAATATTATATAATCTTCTAAGCCAACATGTCTTCTAGGGTTCTCATGCATTTGATTATGGTTTCTCTTGTTTCCTAGAATATTCTAGTCTCGTCAAAGGTTACACGTAGAGGTTAATACCTCCCACAACTACCATAATATCAACACCAAGAAGGGGTCGGGTCCACAGGAAAAAAACAACAACTTAAAAATGAAGGGTACCACTGTGATTGGGACAAAGAGAGGAATCCAATGTGATAGGTCTCAAATAAGGGTGCGGGTGGGACCACTATACTTTTTTATTTTTTTACTCCCATAGAGTTGTACTCCGATATGAATACTTCTACAGCTTTGGAATGCCCAAATTCTACCGTAAAAAGTGTGTAGTCAATTCACAACCCAAATGGAAGAGGCAAGGTTGAGTGGCCAAAACATTCTGTTTGTAGCTTCTCTGAGATGTTCCCCCCTGGTTAGGGTCTGTAGGGTGCCTATGGGAAAGGGTTTTCCTTGTGCTATAACTCTCTGATATACGTGCATGGTCGAATAGTAGTACTCTACCTATATCTCAGGGCACCGACTAAGGAGGCTCGATCATAACCTTATCCGAACTACCCGAGTACCTAGGTACTAGAAAGTATCTTCCCAAGTGATGTTCTCGGTGGCACTATAGCAGTCAGGCGGCCGATCGATTGATCTATGGAGGGTTTCAGGATACCTAGGCTAGTCCATATACATATGTTGTCTGATGCACTACCAATCGAAGGGGTACCAACAAGGGTTACAAGGGTGTCCAACAATGCGAGCTTAAAAAACTCTTGTATTCCCTGCGTGTGTGCTTACCCGACCATGGATTTATGTATTGAACGACAAATCATTGTAGATTAAAGACGTCGGAATATGTCTCTACCCTGGAAATAAATTAACCCACAATTCTTGCCCAGGAAAGAGCTTTGACACCACTTGTTATGCACCTGGTTATGTTATTTTGAGCAGAGACGAGAAATATCACATAAATTACCAATGGAACAACAAAATACAAAGAAGAGCACACCAAAAATGATACCTTTATTGAAAGGAGAGTAGTGTTCACTTGCCTCTTCGAGGGGGAAACCTCCAACAGAGCAACACTCTATTACAATAATTCTCAACACATCCTTTCTCATACCTCCTACTCTTATTTATACTAATTCTATCTTCTAGAGAACATTCTAGAGGAAGATCTTTCTAGAAGCGGAAGCTTCTATTAGGTATTATTACATTGACTTTTTCACATTGATTTAATAGGCCTTATTAACTAATGTTGGCCTTTATTACATGGAAAATATATTTTGCTAACTAATGACCAAATAAGAGGGGTTAGGATCGGATTCTAAAAACCATCAATGCTTTCATAAAAAATTGGAGATGAATCAAGGCTTCCTGGAATCCATGAACATATGATGGGAAGGAGACCTGAGGTAGCTGGAACAAGGTATGATTCTATGGGATCTAGGTTGGTATTTGGCCGTAGTCAAGTGGATCATCTAGATCCACCAAGAACTCTAGGGAAATATTACATGGGTCCGTCATCAGGTAGAGCAAATATTGGTCTAACAGGTGGTCCAATGGGTGGTCGAACAATAGGTTTTGGATCTGGAGTTGGATGACCTTCTTTCCTTTCACACCCTATAGAGGATTTTAGTCGAAATCCACTTGGATTTGATGAACAAAGAAATAAATATTTTGTCTTTCATTCTAGCACAGTGCATAATACCTTCCAGCCTGGACAACACCCGATGGGTGTTGGAAACATGATGTCGCGTTTTCATTCCTTTAGTCCAGCCCCAGGTGGACCTGGGCCATTAGCCAATCACATGATGATTGGTGAGTCGGGTGCCAACTTTGGTGCCAATGTTCCTATGCAAGGATTTCTTGGTGAAAGTAGATTTCACCAAATTCTAATCATTTAAGTTTGTTATGAATAATTTATGTGTTATTTTTTGGAGCATACTCTATTATTTATTTGTCGGGATTTGATCTACGTGTTCATATTTTCATTACTATCTTGGTTTAAATTTTGGTGATAAGCAGGGTCAAATGCCAAATGATCTTGAACCTATGGATCTCGAAAGAAAGAGGAAACCATGAAGCACTCGGTGGTGTCGAATATATCAAATTGACTACTATACTATTGAAGGACTAGATCGACATTCACAAATATGAGAGCACCAAAATACAACTATGGACATGATTTTGAGTATAAAGCAGGATAATGCCCAAAAGCAAAAGTAGTAAGGACAAATTTGTTTATCTAATATTAATATGTATTTGGTGTGGATTTTTTTCTTCTATTTCAACATGTGCGACATTTGAAAATAATAAGCTTGTTTTTTAGCCTATGTTTTTCTTTCATTATGCATTCAAATGTCGTTGTTATGTATGCATTAGATGCAATTATTATTTTGATGATAAAATTATGTGTATTATTGATTTTTTATTTAGAAGATTCATGATTTAATTTGGAGCACTGGACTAAATAAAAATAAAGCTCGTAAGGGTTGGATATATAATTGCCTAACATATGACACGAGTTTATATATTTCCCCAAATCAGTTCATTTAAGCCGGGTTTCAAACATTTTAACATGTTAATATTTTTAACCATACAAGTCAATATGCCATGAAACTAACTACTAAAGCATCTTAAATGTGTGTCATTGGTTGTAGTTGTAATTTTCCTCTGCATAAATAGTCTTATGATTTGAGGTACTATACCTTTCACCTATTTACCAAGGGCTAAATCCTAACATAGAGGATTTGTGTTTAATTGTACTATTTCTAAAAAAACTTATGCTATTTTCTTTTGGTGGAGGTACATAATGTGTAATAATTGCAATTTTTTCTTGAAACATTTTCTAATTTAAGAAGCCTTTTTCTAGTTTAATGTGCTTATGTTTTGTTCTATTTTTAAATGAGTGATCTGACTATAGTATTCATGATTCGAAAAATTAGAAATGAAGTAATTAATGGATATTATGCATGTTATGGTTACCAACTACTTGTTTAATTGTCTTTATTTGTCCATGATAAACATAAAATTGATACTAGTAATAATGTTGTAAACACTTCTGTTGTCCATAGCTTAGTTAACCCAGTGTTCCAAACAACTTAAATGGACAATGAGCACATCATAGTTTTTCAACAATATTGACTGTTGTTGATTTAACTTGACCTTCTTAATGATGTATGAACAAACAATTTGTGGTTTTATTGGGTTAACTCATGCACTTGTATCTGTTTTGTATTCAAATGTAATAGTACACAACAATTGCAATACATACATAAATAACATGTTTCTTAGCCATGTTATACAAATTTTCTTATGGTGAATATCCAATATTGACTGTTGTTGATTTAAATTGACCTTCTTAATGATGTATGAACAAACGATCTGTGGTTTTATTGGGTTAACTCATGCACCTGTATCTGTTTTATATTCAAATGTAATAGTACACAACAATTGCAATACATACATAAATAACATGTTTCTTAGCCATGTTATACAAAGTTGCTTATGGTGAATATCCACTAGACATCTTACTGTACGATGATCAATTATAATTGTTTCCTTTTTCCAATTGGATGAAAATATGAAGGATACACTAAATTTATTTGATGTGTGCATCTTCAACATGTTCATGATTGATGGAGACCATATAGTTTGGAAATTCCACAATCGACATACCTGAGTTTCTTTTCTGGGAAGCTTATACGAACGACGTAATTCTTTAATAGTTTTTCTATAATGTTTTAGGCTTTATACAAGCTAGAGATACTTTCTATACATCATCTGATAACATAACAAGTAAAATGATTGCCTACATATTATTTATAGTTTTGACAACATTGCACCATGCATACTAACAATTGAGCTTCATATGTTAGGATTGGAATATGGAAACAATTTTTCAACTTCTTGTAGTATTCTTTATCATGAAATGGGTTTTCAATCTCAATTTTGGATCAACATGGAGTGGTAATTCTCCTCTTGATCAAGGGAAAAATATGTAGTTTTCCCATCAATCCCACAACCTTTACTGTTTTGTTGTTGTGCACTCAAAATTCTATTTCTTACTCCAGTGACACTCACTATTAAAATCTCTCACTATTGTGCTAATGAACCAACAACATGACCAATGCATTACGACACAATTGTTTCCTTTCTCCTGTCAATTGTCAATCTCTCCTACCAATTTTTTTTCCTTGTCAATCATAATTCTCTCCTACACTACTCTTTGACGGTCCATATTTGTGTGCATTATTATAAATTCCATCATACATGTTAGTCACCTGATAATATATGTCATTTGTGTAGCTAATCCTTTTGCAGAACTTAGGTGGAATTGGAATCCAACTGAAATCCCTATGCAAGTTCATTGTTAAGACTTACGAGAACAATACATTGGAAGCAACAATACATATATTTTTATAAATAATAACCCTTCCTCGGACCATCAACGATCCAGTTCATTGATGGTTCGATTAGCTTAGTGTTTTCTTCCTCACCCAGTAACCGTCAGAAATACATTCGGTTTGTCGGTACCCTATCGATAGTTCGACGAGATTCTGATGATCTTTTGACGAACAATCATCGATGGTTTTCTGTAGCCTCGTTGCTCTTCCGATAGACTAGAGACGCAAACATGTATGATTTGTTACGAACTGATGGAGCACATTCATCGATGGTTTTTCGCTCTTACGAAAGACATTAGTCAATATTTTGATGTATTAGTGATGGTAACATGATGGATTTGAGATGAATTGATGGGGCACGTTTGTCATAGGTTAGTTGCGCTTACGATAAACCAACGGCGAGAACAACCTAGATTTTGGAACCATATCAGTTGATGGTAGGATGAATGTGTTCATCTGTATTGTGAAAAAAATTTGATCGTCGTAATTGCAACAGAGGTGACATGACTAAAAACGAGTTGTAGCCTTCATCGTACTTGTGACATTGTGGCGATGAACATGCATCGGTAAATTGTTGGAAAATGGGCCCAATGTAGCAGTGGAATTTGTACTATAAGTCTCAAGAATCTCCTTCAACCTATTCACATCCCTCAAGGAACCATCTCAAAACAATAGGACACCATCAACAAAATGTAAATGAGTTAGACTTAGAGCTACCATTGGTTTTGTCAATGATGCCCTAGAACCACCACTAATTTTAGTTTCTTGAGACTAGTTGCAAATTGAAAACCAATGAAATCCTTGAAGCCCCATTATATCTATTCCAATCTATCTTTACTAATTCTAAAAATTCCTCATCCTCTAGCCAAGAAGGATTTAACTTAAAAGGACTAAGAGGCTCAATGTCCTCTTTTTCGATTTGAAGTAGGATTGAGAGATGGTTGGAATCACCTCCATACTCCACCCAAAACTTGATTCTCATAGGGTTTGTTATAATGTATTCTCCCACAAGAAATATGCCCAACCCCTTAGAAACTCCTTCCTTTCCAATTCTATGATTCCTCCATGTTGGCTTTAGCTTGTTAGGCTCCCCATCAACTAGCACAACTTCCTCTATTTTTATGAGTGAAAAAATCAGCCAAAGGATCTCTTCTTGTTGTAGTTTCCCATACCTATACCCTTTTGATAGTGAAGTTTAAGTCTCCCCCTACAATTAACCTTTTATTCTTCGAGAAATTCATGGATAGTAAGCTTTCCCAATAAGACACCCTCCCTTCACACGGGCCATAAATATTGGCTACTACAAAAGGCTCCCAAGTTGCAAAGAAAAAAGTTTCATACAATTACTTGAAACAAGTGATACAAAATTCCTCAATTTGACAATTTGTTTCTTCCATACAAATATTAGCCCCCCAAATAAACCTATAGAGGGGGTGCCTAAGCCCCTAATGTTTATGGACAAAAAATCATTGGATAATCCTCTTTGGGGCTTGTCTTACTCGAAGGGCCTCTACTATTGTTTGTTGCTTCCCCCCCTGAATCTCCCTATTAAATTTGTCTTAAGCATAAGAAAGGAATGTAACCCTCCCCAATTGTGAATAAGACCCTTCCCTCTCTACTACACAACCTAATCCCCCCTTCAATTCGTGCTTCCTCACCCTTGCTATATCCTTCTTTGATCTTAGAGGGTAGATATGTTTTTCTTGACCAACTATTACTTCATCAAAGGAGGAATTAAATCTATTTAGATGAGCTTGAGGGTTTTCTTTTAGATCCTTAATTATCAAAAGGGATGTGACGGGGATATTTTCTTTTCGGGCCTCCTTAAAACCTGGAGGGATGAAATTCCTACCCTTTGACCCTAAATTCCCCTAGCTTTAGACTTTTTACAGGTCATTCTTAGTCTCTCCCCTTACATCAACCAATTTTCTTTTGATAAATCCAAAGAGTTCGTTTCTTCAAGAAAATCACAAGGAGGAGACGAAATAAATAGTTTACTTGAACATTGAGCATCTTGAAACTTGCTTGAAGCCATCTTCATTATGTCCATACCAAGTGATGGGTATTCTATATGCACTAAATCCCTTGATTAAATTGTCAACTCGGGGTAAGTAAACTTAGAGTTGTAGCACTATATGTGCTAAGGCAGAAAATTTAGAGGAAGTATAGTCTAACTAAAGAGATGGTCTATCTGAGGGCTAATCTACTTAAGCAAAGACTATCAATGAGAAAACCCTATCAAGGAACTTAAACTATTCACTCTAAGCAACTTTTAAACAATGGATCGATGGATTGCTCCTAAAGAAGCAAATGAAAACCCTAATTTGAACAAGTTAACTTAATCAATCTAATGAACAAAAGCAAGTCATCTATTTAATCTATTCAATTTTAATGAACAATAGAAACAACAAATTAATCTAATCAATCTATTCAAATTAATGAGCAGCAGTAAGTAAGCAAGTAAACAAGCAAACAACTAACCTATTAAAACTTATGCAACAAGTAAACTAATCAAAACTACTCAACATGTAACTAATCAAAACTATTCAGCAAGTGAACTCTATTCTTAAGATAAAACTCATAATTACTTCTCATTTGCAAAGGAAAATCTTAATCTATTTAATTGAAAGCATCATGACAATATTCAATGATTAATCAACAACTATTCTTGATCTACAATAACAAAAAACTTCAAATATGATGATTATGCCGTCGATGTATTATGACATCATGATGACATCTAACGATTAGTGATAGCTCAAGAGGAATAATTTCAATATTAACTTCTATGGAGAAATGAAAGGTATGAATCAAACAATCTAACGAGAGCTTAGCCATCATAGACGAAATATCAACTATTCTGAAAAATCCATGTGATCTCTCAATTTATGCGTTAATCATCAATAATAAGAAAACACGATTCTACTTAATTCAAATGCACTCTTATGCTATTTAAGAAAATTCATACGATTAGAAACTCATAACTAAAATCTTAATTCAAACTCAAACTTTGAATTAAAATTGCAATTTAAATCTAGAATGAAAATTTCATAAACTAAACTAAGCTAATCCTATTATTAGAAACTCAAATTGCAAATTGGAATGCTTAGAAAAACATAATTCAAATTCTACTTCTATCTCAACATACTACAACAAAATTAATAAGCAAACTAGATAAGCAAACTGAGAATAAAATTCACAACTACTAATCCATCGAAACTTTGCCAAAGAAACTCTGTATTTTATGTTAACTTAATACTCTGTTTTAGCTATCTTATTTTAACCTGCAGAAATTCAAATTAGCATTTAACATACAACAAGGTTAAAAGCTTTCAATCTATTTTCTAACGATTAAAAGACACAACATATTAACAACTATCTCAAGCAACCTGCAAAAAGGAAATTCAAACAATTAATTGATGGACAACAAACACACAGTATGTAAAATGATAAAAACACATATAACAAAAAATGAAGGAAATAACAATTGCACAACTGAAATATACAAGCTATCTATCTAAGCATTCACCCAGACCATTGGTGCCCCCCCAAACAGGTCGTGGCTACTCATCAACAGTAAATCGTGAGATAAATCAACATGGTTCTGGTCATTAAATAAAAAACCGTAGTCGAGCACAAGTTTATGGAAATGTATGAGTTTACACAAAAAAATATTTCTAGCAATCCTTGACACTTTGTCCGACCAATACGATGGTATTTATAATAGTTACAATTCGAGAGGTCGACCACTGGAAGGGTCGACCTCCTCTAAAAATGGCGAATTCCATTAAATAGGCTATAACTGCCTTTAGCTTCTAGAAACTGAGCGAGCCACTCAACGCTCAACATAACTACTTGATCCAAGATGTCAAGAGCTTAGTAGTTGGAGGCCACGAGGGTGAACAAAACCCAAGTTGCCAATCCTCCTAGCACAAGCCGCCAATATAGAAACCGCGAACTCGCCCATGTTTTTAGTGATGGATGCAGTGCCGGATGGAGTACCAGATGAGCTACTGGATGGAAAAATGCCTTACGAATTTTCCCTGTGACACACAAATCACGCATTAGCTTCTTGTAATCATTAAATCGAATTGAATTAAACTCAAAACCATCACAAAACATCGATTTGCACATACCTGGTATAGCTATGATGAATTGATATAAAAATCCTTCAAAACTTCTTCAAAAATGGTTAAATACACATATAATATCGGTCAAAAAGGATTTAATCAACATCATTAATTAACCAAATCACGAGCCAAACATTACCCCCACACCTAAGATTTTGCAGCTCCCACTACAAACAAAAATGAATTGCCCAATATGACTAGAATTTCTAAACAGGGGATGGATTAGCTTTAGAAGATTTTTGCCCTGAAGACTTTGTCTTGGCCCTCTTGCGGTGTTTCAATTGTGCACGAAGGATATGATTTTTATTGGTCATTTGGTCAACCAATCTTTGGAGGGAATTCACCTTTGCTTGAAGTATTGCATTGTCATGGTGGAGATGTCTATCCATGGTCCTCCTCTCTTCCAATTGTTGCAACAACTGAACATTTTCCTGTTGTAACTTTTCAATGGCTGGAGTATGATCAGATATCTCAGAGGAGGGCTTGGATCCCTTGAAGGATGTAGAGAGTCTATCAGTTTTGGGATCTGGTATAGGCATCTGTGAGGTAGGAGTAACAGGGGGTTTATGAGGGGAAATAGGTTTAGATTTTGTCTCTCTATTAGGCTCCAATTCTTCTGCAGACACTTATCTAAGTCTTTTATGAGGGATTTCGAGATCGAAAGATACTTGGATAAGGTCTGAAGTGCTTGGGGGTTTTTCATAAGGTTTTCCTCTTGTATTTCATGCACTTTTGTGAAAAGATCCTCTCTTGAATCGATTAGCTCCTCTCGTATTTGTGGGGACTGCAGGGAAGTCTTGTTGAATTACCTCTTGTAAA
Organism: Picea engelmannii; assembly: GCA_009831015.1. Classification (NCBI taxonomy): domain Eukaryota; kingdom Viridiplantae; phylum Streptophyta; class Pinopsida; order Pinales; family Pinaceae; genus Picea; species Picea engelmannii. Next base: position 183,209 of record ML780993.1, on the reverse strand, counting down.
TTTTTGGGTGCAGGATCAATAGATGCTGAGGGCATTGGAGGGTTATTGACATGCTTCTTAGTCTTCTTGACCGATGAGGCTGCAGGGGTATCAACAAGTTTCTTGGTCTTTTGTTCCAGTAAAGGGATAGCTTGAGTAGGAGGGTTTGAAGTCTTCAGAGAATGGGGTTTGGATGGAGTAACAGTCCCTAGATCAAGTGTTTTCTTGCTGATCTTAATTGTAAGATGGGGGTTTGAAAATTAGTAAATGAACTCGTCCCATGTCCTCCCCTGTTTTTCCAACTCGACTATAACAAGCAATTTGATGATGCCATGGTGGAATAGGCTGTTATGGGGATTGTCCACATTCTTTCGTACTTGGGAATGCATATTCTCAAGATTTTTTAAGAAGTAAAAAGGGAAATTCAATGGCTTATTGAATTGAAAATTAGCTAATAATAAAAAATGGCAGGCTTCACAAGTGATGATTATGGTGATGACTATAAGAGGGTTAATTATCTCATCCTTAATCCACTCCTTGGAGTATCCCTTAGCTCCATAGACATTTTGAAACTCAGGTTTAAAGACCCTGTTGTAGCTCGCTCGTGGAAACTGGTGGTGTTTGAACTAATGGTCTCCAACCCTTGGAAGATTTGTGGCTGAGGAAATTGATTCCTCAAATACCACGAAGGTGAGAGACCCCACGCACACCATACTTCCATCGAATCCCAGGGAGAATTACAGAGAAACGTCGTCATCTTGGCCCTGCAGATGGGCCAAGAACGGTCCCCACCCTGTGCGAAGGAACACCTCCCTACACCATGCGAACTCGAGGATAGCAAAGAGGTCAGCATAGGAGGAAGAATCATACCGTTTGGCATGGTGATAGTGTGGAGAATGAATAGAGGGTGGAATTTGACAAAGGACAAGCACAATCAGGCAGAGGATGAGCGCGATTAAGTAGAGGGTGAAAACAATTGAGTAGAGGGTGCACGCAATGCATAAACGGGATAACAATTTGAGTGGTCCCCCTGTTTTTGAATGTGCCTAAGGTGGAAATGGTTGAATTCATCACACACGAGTTTCCATGTGTGAGTGTGAGTGCGTCGATTTCGAATTCGAAGAGCATATTTTGGGAGGCAATCCTAATGATGGAGTTAGATCAATGTCCAAGTATTCGACTTGGACATTTGATCATAAAAATGTTTTGAGAATTGTATGATTTAATTCTCAATTGCCATTTAACTAAATGAACAACCAAATAATTCAAATGATTCCTGGTTACCTGAAATCGTGTTCATTTACTATGTGTATAAATCTCATCCGATCCTTCATATGGTGCGCCATCCGGTTGTCCATCTGGCACCTCATATGGTATTTCAAATGGCACCCCATACGACACTCCATATGGAACTCCATATGGTACTCCTGTGCGAAATTAAATCTATTCATCCTGTAATGGATGTTTTATCCATAACATTCCGTCTTAAAACACTTTTGATAGTCACAGTGAACAGGATCAGAGACAGGATAAGAGTGTTCCATTATTATTTGTTTTTCCATCGTGCTCACACAATTTGTTCCTCTATATTGCATATTATAAGGTATGTAATCACAAATATGTAATGAACAGTTTGTAAAGAAAAATCAGTCAAGTGGTCTGTTAAAGAAACGTACAACAATTTATAACACACAGGGAATATTTATCATTTCAAAATAAAATAACTGCTGAGATAATAGTCTGTATCATGAAAACAACATTTTTTTTTTTTAAGATTCCACTTCTTCTTCTCATGGCTCATAGATAGGAAGTGTTGTCATTTGTCAACTCATGAAACCCCTCCCCCACTCCTAAGTATTGTGACACCTCACAATAAAAAATATAGGAAACCAGTCAATTCTCCCAATAGCCGAAGATTTACAACTTGTTAAGTGTAGAGATAAATTTCACATATCGGTCTGACGAGACGGTTAGAATGTGGGCCCACCTATATGATAAAATATCCTACATATAGATAATAAGAGGCATGCAAGAGAGTTTCAAGATAGTCTCAAAGTTAGTTTCCAATGGAAGATTTATGGAGTTCATTAACCTTAGCTTAACCATACATACTTCGTGTCAGCTTTGTCTACAAGTAATTCCGTACATTAGGACAAGTTTAAGATTTAGGAATTTCTTATTTTTTGTCAGATTATTATCCTTGCTAGGTAGAATTCCCCGCTGCCAGCAAACCTGTTCATTACTCCGACGGATTTAACTAGTCATACCACAGGCTGATACCCGCTGCCAGCAGACCTGTTCGGTATCCCAAAGGTTTAACCTCTTACACCCTCAGAGACTGGCCCTCCATCTTTTGAGATTTTAAAATAAGATTATTTTGTGCAAGAAGATGGGGGGACAGCTCTGATTTTTTTTTTTTTTTCTCGATTAGGATGGTATTTATGTTAGAGGATGACATTCCTTTATATATTCCTTATAGATTGTCCTGATGTAAGGGGTACTTAAGTGGATGTGGCCTATCTAAATATATGATATAATCAATCATTTTTAGTGTGTAGTGGATGGTACCATTGGGAAAGACCATAAATGTATCTTTAGGCTCAACTCACTTTCTTCTTTTTTAAGTTATTGTGATGTTTCCATGGCTAACCGCTAATCAAGCCTCCTTGTTACTCTTTAATAAAGATATTTTAATCACTTACTCAGGGTTCTTGGGGAAATTGTATGAGTGACCTCTAAGTTTGATGGTTACGATATCACTTCCTTATATAGTGGTGAAGATTTAAGAGCAACTGATTTTTAAGATGCCTTGAGAAAAATAAGATGAAAATCTTTGCAGAAATGTGGCTAATTACATCAAGTCATTATTCAATTGATGATTAGACAACTAGGTTCAAATATAGCAATATTTTGAAGAAAAATCCTTCCTTTAAATTACCTTGAAACTGTCTACTCCTGGTGAAATAAATACCTACATAAATCTCTAAAATTGTCTATCAAAATTCAAAATTATTTACATATATACAGTCGAAAATTCAGAAAAAAAATTCAAGAACAAGGGGGGACTTCCCCATCTACTAATGCCAATGCCTTGTTAGTTGACATGACCTGTAGAGAATCTTCTTTGGAGACGGGCCCATGATAAAGTTTGAGTTGGTGTCCATTTACTACAAAGGAGACTTGTCCATCGTCAATTGTTTTGATTTTCATAGCCCCATTGTCATACATGGTGACTACCTCATAAGGAACCAATCACCGAGTGGTAAGTTTGCCTTAGAAGATTTTAAATCGAGAATCAAACAACAAAGCCCAATCACCAGGTTGGAAGTGTTTCTTCTTGATAAACTTGTCATGCCACTTTATCCTATGGTTTTGGACTAATATTGTTCGTTGGATAGCATCTTTCTTGATCTCATCCAACTCATTTAATTGTAGGGATCATTGTTTCTGAGCCTCATCTAAGTTTAATCCCAATTCTGCGGCAATACGGAAGGTCCTTACTTGGAATTCTATTGGTAGAAGCATTTGTTTCCCATATACTAGCTCATAAGGGGTATGCCCAATGGTGTTTCTCTAGGTGGTCCGATATGCCTACAAAGCCTCTGGAATCCTATCATCCCAATCCCGATGATGCAATTGAACAATCTTGGTTAAGATAGCTTCTAAAAATTTGTTTGTGGACTCTACCTGACCATTATCTTGTGGGTGGTATGGAGAATACTTGCAGTTCTTAATCCCATATTTCTCCATTAGTTCTTTCATCAGCTTGGAAGTGAATTGAGTGCCTTGGTCTGTAACAATTTCACGAGGAACACATAAGTGGGTAAAGATGTCTTCATAAATGAATTTGAAAATGGATTTTTCTGTAGCTGATTAGGGATTTTGACTCTACCCACTTGGTGACATAATCTGTACAAACCAAAAAATATTTTTTCTTACAAGACATGGATGAAATTGGTCCTACAAAGTCAAGGGCCCATTTCTCAAAAGGTTTTATCATAACTTGGGCATGCAAGGGAATCTCATCAACTGACGTGGGTCTTCGTATTCTTTGAAAACTATCGCAACTCCTCACATACTTGGCAACATCCTTGAAAATGCTAGGCCAATAGTAACCTGAATGTAACACCTTATATGTTATATGTTTTTCAGAAAAATGGCCACCACATGGTCCATCGTGACAACTTCATAGTATTTTTTGTATCTCATCTTCTCGGACACACCTACGAATGATCAAGTCTGGACCAATACGAAAAAGGTCATGACCAACCCAAGAGTAATTGACACTTTGGGTAATAATTCTACGCTTTTCATGAGGTGACAAATGAGATGGTAACTTCCTAGTAGCCAAATAGTTTTCCATATCTGCAAACCATGGGGTATTTACAGAGAGGGAAAAAGGTTCTCATCTAGGAAACTATCATCAACGAGAATATCATCATCCTCATTTTTTATGTGTGAAAGAAAATCAACTACCAAATTCTCCTTTCCAGGTTGGTCAATAACGGTGATATTAAACTCTTGCAATAGCAGGAGCCACCTAGTCACTCGGCCATTAGTAATGGGTTTATTCATGAGAAATTTGATGGAAGAGTGCTCTGTATGTACAAATACTTCATAACCTATGATGTAGTGGAAAAACTTATTTATAGCATGAACTATTTCCAATAATTCCTTTTCGGTAAGTGTATAATTTAACTCGACAGGGGACAAGTTCTTGCTCACAAAATAAATGGCATTGGACTGCTGGTATTCTTTCTACCCTGGTACCCCTCCTATTGTAGTGCCAAAGGAATCAATGGATATGTGAAATGGGAGAGCCCAATTGGGTCCCCTAAGAACTGGTGCCACATACAACTTAGCTTTCAAGGTTTCAAAGGCAGTTTGACACTGCTCAGTCCAAAGAAAATCGACATCCTTTATTAACAATCCAAACATGGGTGCAACAATATTTGTGAAATTTTCAATAAACCGTCGGTAGTATCCAACATGTCCAAGAAAGCTTCTCACCTCTTTCTGAGTCTTGGGCGGTGGAAGTCTAACGATGACCTCAATCTTCACAAGATCAACTTTAATCCCTTCAGATGAAACGTGATGTCCTAGAACCACTCCTTCATTCAACAACATTTTACATTTTTCATGACTTAAAGATAGGTTCATTTCTTGGCATCTGATAAGGACTTTTTCTAAATTATCTAGGGCTTCCTAGTAAGTATTTCCATATACTGTGAATTCATCCATGTATACCTCCACGCAATCATGAATAAGATCAACAAATATCCCTAGTAATTCTCGTTGAAATGTGGCAGGAGAATTACATAATCCAAATGGTAAGACCCTATAGGTATAGGTGCCCCAAGGAAAAGTAAAGATAGTCTTGTCCTGATCCTCGAGTGTTATGAGAATTTGATTGTACCCGCTATATCCATCTAAAAAGGAGAAATATTTCTTTCCAGACAGGGTATTCAAGACTTGGTCAATGAAAGGAAGAGGAAAATAATCCTTTAGAGTGGACTTGTTAAGTTCCCAGAAATCAACACAAATCCTCCATTTCCTGGTCACTTTCTTTGGAACCACTACAAGCGAAGATACCCACTTACTGTCGGAGATGGGATAAATAAATCTGACATTTAATAACTTTTTGATCTCCTCTTTTACAATATCTTTGAGTGTTGGGTTCATCCTTCTCTGGGGTTGCCTAACATGTGTTATTTCCCCCTGGGTATATATGTGATGAATACATGTGTTAGGGTGTATACCCTTCATGTAAGTGTATTCCCAAGCGAATTCCCCTGATTTTTCTTTAAGGATACTTACTAACTGTTTTTATTGGTCTGCATCTAGCCCGGAGTTTATATGTAGAAATTTTCCTGGACTAATATCGTAGGGCATGGTATAAGATGTGACCGACTTGTCTATCTCGAAGATGAAAGATGTTGAAGAAAACATCGATGGGTCTAATTGTTCCTGAAATTATTCCCCAAACATGTACTCAAATTGGGGAAAATATTGTGGAAAATCAACACATGTGATAGCATAAATAAACTGGTTTATCACATTTTCCGTTGTGTGTTCCTGAAGTGCCCAGGAATGATCACTTGGAAACATGGGTTCTTCCCGGTCCTCATTTTCGTATGGACATTCGAGCCACCATAGATTCTCCATGATAGGTTGAGCTGGAGGATATATGGTGATATTCTAGATAGAGAGTCCATTTGAGATGGTCATTTCTCCCTCTCTACAGCCAATAAATGCATTGGTTGTGGCTAACCAAGGTGTTCCCAAAATAACGGTATGGCCTTTGGTAGGATCCTTTGAGTGGATGACAAGGAAGTCTACTGGGTACTCCCATGAGGCTAAAGTAACTATGATATCATCCAAAATTCCTTCAGGTATGACCCTGGTCTCCCCGACAACGATGCCAAAAATGATGGGTATTCTATATGCACTAAATCCCTCAATTAAATTGTCAACCTAGGGTAAGTAAACTGAGAGTTGTAGCACTATATGTGCCAAGGAATAAAATATTGAGGAAGGATAGTCTAACTAAGGAGATGTTCTATCTGAGGGATAATATACTTAAGCAAAGACTATCAATGAACAAACCCTATCAAGGAACTTAAACTATTCACCCTAAGCAACTTTTAAACAATGGATTGATGGATTGTTCATAAAGAAACAAATGAAAACCCTACTTTGAACAAGTTAACTTAATCAATCTAATGAGAAAAGGAAAGTCATTTATTTAATCTATTCAATTTTAATTAGCAATAACAACAACAAATTAATCTAATCAATCTATTCAAATTAATGAGAAGCAGTAAGTAAACAAGTAAACAAGCAAACAACTAACCTATTAAAACTTATGCAGCAAGTAAACTAATCAAAACTACTCAACATGTAACTAATCAAAACTATTCAACAAGTGAACTATATTCTTAAGATAAAACTCATAATTACTTCTCATCTGCAAAGGAAAATCTTAATCTATTTAATTGAAAGCATCATGAAAATATTCAATGATTAATCAACAACTATTCTTGATCTACAATAACAGAAAACTTCAAATATGATGATTATGTCGTCGATGTCTTATGACATCACGATGGCATCTAACGATTAGTGATAGCTCAAGAGGAATAATTTCAATATTAACTTCTATGGAGAAATGAAAGGTATGAATCAAGCAATCTAACGAGAGCTTAGCCATCATAGAAGAAATATCAACTATCCTAAAAAATCCATGTGATCTCTCAATTTATGCATTAATCATCAATAATAAGAAAACACTATTCTACTTAATTCAAATGCATTGTTATGTTATTTAAGCAAATTCATACAATTAGAAACTCATAACTAAAAGCTTAATTCAAACTCAAACTTCGAATTAAAATTGCAATTTAAATCTAGAACATAAATTTCATAAACTAATCTAAGCTAATTCTATTATTAGAAACTCAAATTGAAAATTGGAATGCTTATAAAAACATAATTCAAATTCTACTTCTATCTCAGCTTACTACAACAAAATTGATAAGCAAACTAGATAAGCAAATTGAGAATAAAACTCACAACTACTAATCCATCGAAACTTTGCCAAAGAAACTCTGTATTTTATGTTAAAATTAATACTCTGTTTTAGCTATCTTATTTTAACCTACATGAATTCAAATTAGCATTTAACATAAAACAAGGTTAGAAGCTTGCAAGCTATTTTCTAACGATTAAAAAACACAACATATTAACAATTATCTCAAGCAACCTGCAAAAAGGAAATTCAAACAATTAATTGGTGGACAACAAACACATAGTATGTAAAATGATAAAAACACATATAACATAAAATGAAGGAAATGGAAATTGCACAACTGAAATATACAAACTATCTATCTAAGCATTCACCCAGACCACTGGTGGGCTCCCCAACAGGTCGTGGCTACTCCTCAACAACAAATCGTGAGCTAAATCAACACGGTTCTGGTCATTAAATAAAAAATGCAATCGAGCACAATTTTATGGAAATGTATGAGTTTCACAACAAAACAATTCTAGCAATCCTTGACACTTTGTCTGACCACTACGGTGGTATTTATAATAGTTACAATTCGAGAGGTCGACCACTGGAAGGGTTGACCTCCTCTAAAAATGGCGAATTCTATTAAATACGCTATAACTTCCTTTAGCTTCTAGAAACTGAGCGAGCCACTCAACGCTCATCATAACTACTTGATCCAAGATGTCAAGATCTCAGTAGCGGGAGGCCACGAGGGTGAACAAAACCCATGTCGTTGATTCGCCCAACACAGGCCGCCGATATAACAATCGCCAACTCGCCCATGTTTTTAGTGTTAGATGCAATGCCAGACGTAGTGTCGAATGGAGTACCGGACGCAATGCCAGATGGAGTATCAGACAAGCAATTGGATGGAAAAACGCCTTGCGAATTTTCCATGTGACACACAAATCGCGCATTAGCTTCTTGTAATCATTAAATCGAACTGAATTAAACTCAAAACCATCACAAAACATCGATTTGCACATACCTACTATAGCTATGACGAATTGATATAAAAATCCTTCAAAACTTTTTCAAAAATGGTTAAATACACATATAATACCGGTCAAAAAGGATTTAATCAACATCATTAATTAACCAAATCACAAGCCCAACACCAAGAACATCCTTGGTCTTTTCCACTTCAAAGGACATTGTTTACATTGTTTGAAAGTAGAAATTCAACATCTCTGCCTCCTAATCTATCGACTCCCTGAATCAAAATAATGCCTTGTGCTTGTGGACTTGACCCAAAAGATTTATTAGAACTAATCTTTGTAGGGGCCTCTTACCTCCAACTCCTTGTTATCACATCCATTTTCCCCATAAAAAAACTTTCTTAAAGTGCACAAAACCATACATCTTACCTCCAACTCCTTGTTATGACATCCATTTTCCCCATAAAAAACTTTCTTAAAGTGCACAAAACCATACTTCTAGTTTGTCTTTCTCCTCCATTCTCCTTTCAAAAAACTTTGTAACCGTTCTTTAACTAAATGTCCATAAGAATGGCATCGAGCACATTAAAAGTGAACCTTTATGTAATCTAGAAGTTGCAAGTATTTTCGTTTGCCCATCTTAATATCTATGGCTTCCAATAAACCCTTTTTAAAATCTAAATCAACCAAAATACAAATCATTTCCCTTATTAAATGATCACAATCCATCATAATTTTATATCCACAACACCCATACAAAAATAAAAATAACTCAGGATATATAAACCCTCTCTAAGATCTAAATCAACCAAAATACACGGAATTGCCCTTGAAGGATCAAAATTTTATATCTATAATAACCTAATTGAAAATATAAACTATCCATAACACCCATAAAGATAATTGAAAATACAAGTCTCAATTCTTGTCATTATTCACCGATTTGGAATATTCTTTAGGCTCTTTGAACTTTCTTCACCTCTAGTCACATGAATTGGCATCACACCCCATTGTGGCTCACTTTGTCTTTTTTTTCAAACTTGGCCTTCACCCTAATTCTTTTCAGAGTTCCACCCTATGCTAAGTTTTGGATAACATTTACTTTTGTGGTGTACATTCATAAACTCCCACGCTATATATGATCTATTGAATGGTTGCATACAATTACCATTCTTTAATTTGTAATGATGAGTTGCTTGTCTTTTTAAGAAAATCAATACATTGATCATAATGTTCTTATTTTTTCCAAAAATAAGAACATTGGATTCTAAAAATGGAATATTGATCATAATGTTCTTATTTTTTCCAAAAATAGTTTTATTTTTGCGCAAGAAAGAATAATTTGAACCACGTTATTTCTATTTATGTTTTTGCTTTTTAATTTTTTAAAAAATATTGAAACTTTTCATATTAGTGTTAGATCAAACCAAACATTTTAAAATCTTTACTCATGTTTTTTTGGTTTGTTTTAATTTAATTACTCATATTAATTAGTATACAAAAAAAATATATTATTGTTAGGTTGTTTGTCAAATCTCTAAAGATTTTGTGTTGGTATTCAATATTAACACATTTGTTCATAATATCAATATATCTATCTAGTCTATGTGCTTTGGATATAATAATAGGAAGATAATAAAAGTCCTTTTCCTCTTCTTTTCTATATTTATGCATTCCAGATTTGCAAATTTGCACAGAGGCTTGTTGCTTTGTCTTTTTATGGTCGAGTCCCTGCATTGTTGAATTGTCACATTTGGTGAGGAATGTGGAGCAAAGTTTTTGAGTTGTTCTTCCCTTATATGCATTTATGCATTCCACATGAGGAATGTAGAGTGTGGAGAGTCTTGTTTCTCTTTTTCCCCATTGTTGAGTTCCACATTCCTACATATAGTGCGAAGTGCGGAGCTGAGTTTCTGTTTTGTTCATCCCTTATTTGTATTTCCACATTTCCACATTTCACTTGCAGAATGTTGAATGCAATCTTGTTGTTCTTGCTCCTCATGGTTGAATCCCCACATTTCCAAGTCACCACATCCGATGTGGAGTGTCATTAGGGGAAATTTGAGATCTAAAATGGGCCTTCTAAGGAAAATAATAAAATAAGAGTTATGAATTTTCAAAGGGAAAGAAAGAAAACTACGTTTTTAAATTGCATTTTTGACTTATCTCCTTATAGGTTTACCAAAATTTCAAGTGTAGGCACTCAACGGATGTAGAATTAAAGTTTGTATCGAAGGAGTACCCACTCTGCATACTTTTGATAGGCCCACAATGAGATAAATTGGAAATACAAGAAAAAAACATGTTTCCCACCTCTAGGAGGTACTCACTCATTTGCTTGAATAACTCTCTTATCAACCATTGTATTTTGCTCAAAGTTTGCACACTTATTCTTCTTGGTCCAACACACTTTTTGGAAAAGTTTGAGGGGATTTTAGTGGCTGATTTTCTTGCTGTAATACATTGAATGTTACATCCATAAGGATGATATAATTTGTTGTAAACAAGTGTTTCAATAGCCTTATATTTTTATGCTAAAATATTGGTTTTTCATCTTGAGTTTAGCTAGTCATTTACTAGTCTTTCTCTTGCATTTTCTACTTAATCTCTAGCATTTATTGAGAAAATTATTGTACCATATTATTTATGATATATATTGTTATCCATTGCTGAAAATTAGGGACAACAAGATTAAATTGCTGATCCAACCAACATACATCATTGCAAGGTATCTTTTCTTGTGTCTTGGGCAGGTATTTCACCATTTGCAAGTTACTCAACATACTTGGTATCCCTTGGACCTTCCCAAGACTTCATTCCACACATTTCAATCCACTTAGACTTGACCTCTAGGGGCTTCACTTCCATTTCTCTCCATCTCCATCTCAATCCCCCTAGGGTCACCGAGATCGCCTCCCTAGAGTGACCTAGTCACCCTTGAAGTGCGAGACCTACATTGAGGTGACATTGGGTGTAGGATTCCCAAGTTGTAGCACTTTTTTTGTGTGGTTGGATTGGTCTTTGACCAACCTACAACTTGCGCTATAACATTTTAGCATCATTGTCGGGGAAGATTTTGAATCTTCTTCGTACCCTAACGTCACTTTGGTAAGCTATCCCAAAGCATTTCCCTTAGCTTTCCTGGCGACTCCACCCAAGGGACGTTCCATTTCCACCTTATCGAAAAAAAAATTCCTAAAAGCTTGTCTGGCGACTCCACCGTGCCACCAAATAAATGTGAAACCAACAAACCCTCCAAGGGTTGTAAAGAACCATCCAAAGGGCATAGTACCCCTAAATCCATGATCCCTTGTAATTCCTCTTCTACCTCTCCTAGCCCTCCATCCTCACCTGCTATTTCAACTCCTCCGCCTTCACCCATACCCACCTCGCCGAGCGTTAATTCGAGCCTGCAAAACAAAGAGCCACAAAAACCTTTGGACATAACAAAGATCCCTGAATCCCCTCATAAAATCCCAAAGGACTTGAAAGAATGGCTACCCATCGTTTTAGGGGAGGACCTTACTAAACCCGAATATCACTTATATATTTTCCTGCATAGTTTAGAATCCTATGACCAATATGAGGATATCCTGATGAAAATTTTCTCTTACACTTTTGTTGGGAAGGCCAAGGATTGGTTTGATAACATTCCCCAAGGAATAATTACAAATTGGGATTTCTTTCAGGAACTTTTCACCAAAAGATTCAAGAAAAAGAAAGATTACCAATCCTTATGTTATCAGCTCCACAACTGTAAAAGAAAATCAGGGAAATATATAAGGGACTTCAATGATAGTTTTAACACCCTCATAAGATGTTTTCCCCGGGAGCTGAAACCTCCCAAAGCTGCCATTCTCAAGCTATATATATCAACTATGAAAAATCCGTATGGGGCCCTGATTAGGGAACATCTTACCACTCTGTTTGAAGCTCATAAGAGAGCATGCAAAATAGAAGAAAACTTAGCCATCTCTCTCATAAAAAGAAGAGAACCCCAAGGAGGCTCTTCTGATTAATCAGATTGATGACTTTGTTTCACCAGAACTTTCCTCAGATATCAGAATTTACCTACAAGAGGAACGAGAGAAAGCAGCTGAAAAGGAATCTTGTGTCATGATCAACCTTTTAGAAGAAGAGAGAGAGATAACTTTAGAAAAACACCTTGCCCATCAAATGAGATCTTGGAATTAGAAAAGAAACAAGCCACATAGCTTCCCGAAGTGAAATTCTCACAATAATTTCAACAAATCTTTGCAGAACCTCTAGAAAAAACGAGGTGTGAGATCAACAAAGGTAAAGAGAAAGTATCTCTCCAAGACAGTACCAAAAATTAAAATGCTATGGGTCATGACAACATAAACCATCAGGTTCTGGAAGAAGGAATAAACAACATGTTTATTTTGGTGGATTCCCCTTTCGTAGATGAAGAAAGAAAAGAAGGGTCTTGGGGCTTGGATTTTGATGGTGCACACTCAAGTACAGACTCAGGTGCATGAATAGTCTTAAGGTCGCTGGATAATGAGACCGCCCTTTTTTCATACAGATTAGAGTTTGACTGCAAAAATAACATTGCTAAGTATGAATCCCTTATCCTGGGCATCAACCTGGCCATCGATTTGAACATCAAGAACCTGCATGTAAAAGGGGATTCCGACCTAATTGTTTCACAAGTCCATAGGAAGTTTGCTGCAAAAAACCCAAGGTTAAAACAATATAGAGATGTTGTTTAGGATGCCATAAAAAGGTTTGACAACTTTTCCATTGAGGCCATCCCTAGGTAAGAAAATCACTTGGCAGATAGTCTTGTTGTTTCTGCTTCAAACTTACAAATTTCCAAAGAAATCGGTTTCTACAAGGTGGAAGTCAACTTCAGACCTTCATTACCTGACAACTTGGAACATTGGCAGGTTTTTGAAAACGACAATCAACTTCTCCACTTTCTACAGAATGAGGGAGAATTCTTTGAAGCCCAAATAAACTTATTGGTTGAGAAGGAAAGCATCGAGATCATCGATGTAGCTGATGGGACCCTACCCAAAGGAATTGTTCCTTTAGAAAACCTCTTTGACCGAAATGATATGTATAAAGGGAAACCTTCCAACAAAATCGGTGAAGAGATTATTGAATGCAATATTGGAACCGAAGAATCCCCAAAGTTAATCAAATTTGGTAAAGGAACAACGACTGATGTGAGGGAAAATATGACAACACTTATAAGAGAATTCAAGGGTGTCTTTGCTTGGTCTTACGAAGATCTAAAGGCCTACCAGGAAGACGTTATACAACACACAATTCCCCTCATTGATGGCACGAGCCTTTCAGACAAAATCTCAGACAGATGAACCCAAAGGTTTCCCCACAAGTGCAAAAAGAGTTACAAAATATGGTTGAGGTAGAAATAATTGAACCAATTAGATATTCATCATGGGTGTCTAATCCAGTTATTAGAAGGAAGAAGACTGATGAAATTAGGATATGTGTAGACTTTAGAAACTTAAACCAAGCTTCACTCAAGGATAATTGTCCCTTACCAAACATGGAATATATTTTCCAAAGAGTAACTGGTGCAGAGATGATGTCCATGCTTGAAGGTTTCTCAGGGTATAATCAAGTTTTGGTAAAGAAGGATGATCTACTCAAAACTTCTTTTACCACCCCTTGGGGAATCTATAAGTATTTACGAATGCCTTTTGGACTCAACAACGCAGGGGATACCTTTCAACGAGCCATGGACTATGCTTTCAGAGATCTAATCAGAAATCTCATAGAGATATATCAAGATGATATAACCACCATTTCTAAAAAGAGGGAATGACACATTCAACAATTAAGAACTATCTTCCATAGATGTAGGGAATATGGCATTCCTCTCAACCCTAAGAAATCATTTTTTGGTGTTGACAAGGGTCAGATACCGGGACACATCATTTCTAAAGATGGAATCACGATATATCTTGCCAAGGTTGAAGCCATCAAGAAAATCTCTCTCCCTAAATACAAGAAAGCCTTGCAATCCTTCTTCAGCCAGATTAACTTTATCAGGAGATTTGTCCCAAACTTCGTCGAAATTGTTAAACCCCTTAACAAGTTACTAAAAAAGGATGTCCGTTTTGAGTGGGAAAGTGAAGGTAGGATGTCTTTCGAACGTATTAAGGAGGCAATAACTGTCGCACCAATCTTAGTTAGCCCAAATTTTTCCAGGTACTTCATCATTTTCTCTTTTGCTTCGAAAGATACCATTGCAGGTGTGTTGTTACAAAAGAATGATCAAGGGGATGAACAACCAATTGCTTTCATGAGAAATAATTTTAGGGACTCAAAACTAAATTACACCATTACGGAAAAACAATCTTACGCTTTAGTCAAGTCTCTCAAACACTTTCGAATATATGTGGGATACAACAAGATCAAGGCCTTTGTCCCCTACCCCGTTGTAAATGATGTTTTATCCCAACAATATTGCCTTGGATCAAGGGGAAAGTGGGTATAAAAAATACAAGAATATGATTTGGAAATCAAGCCAACTAGACAATTAAAGGACAAGGGCTGGAAAAGATGATGACATAAAGAAATCAAGAGGCCATTGAGGTAGGAAAAAAGGAGCAAGTCAACATCGTCGTAGATGAGATTGAAAACAATGAATGGTATTAAAACATCATTTATTACTTGACAAACCTCACATGCCCTGATCATTTGGTGGAACATAGGAGAAGAGCCCTGAGACTCAAAGCTATGAAATATTTCCTAACAAAGAATGGTCTCGGGTGGAGAAACCTAGATGGGGTAATCCTTAGATGTGTTGATAAATAAGAAGTAGATAAGTTAATGAATGAACTTCATGCAGGACATTGTGGAGGCCATTTTGCAACATGCACCACTACCTATAAGATTTTAAGAGAAGGATACTATTGGCCTACTATCTTATCTGGAACACATCGATATGTTAGATCTTGTCAGCCATGTCAATTTTTTACCGACAAGCAACGCCTCCCTGCCCTTCCCCTTAAACCAATCATTGTGGAAGAACCCTTTCAACAATGGGGACTGGATTTCAATGGTGAATTCAAAGACAATTCTAGTAACAAATACCAATGGATTTTTACCACCACTGATTACTTCACCAGATGGCTGGAAGCTATCCTAACCAAGAAAGCAACAAAAGAAGTCGTGATGAAATTCCTTGAGGAAAATATTATTACTAGATTTGGTGTCCTTGCTAAGATAACCACCGACAAATCCAAATCCTTTAGCTCAGTGGCACTCAATGAGTTTTGTTTCAAGTATGGGATTGTTTTATCACACTCTTCAAATTATTTTCCTCAAGGGAATGGATTGGCAGAATCCAACAACAAAAACATCATGAACACTGTGAAAAATATTGTTGGGGAGAACAAGAAGAGTTGGGATAACAAGATCAAGTATGCCTTGTGGGATGACTGCACAACCACCAAGACTTCCACCAGAAGGACTCCTTTTGAGTTGGTGTATATATTTGAGGCTCACTTGCCTATAAATATCCAAATTCTAGTGCTGCAAATGGCCCAACAATTCAATATACATAAATAAGCATTGCAGGGGCGAATAAATCAACTCGTAGAATTGGATAAGACTCGAAGAATGGCCTTCTATCAAATGACAAGGAATCAAGAGAAAGTAAAAGGAACTTTTAATCAGAAGGCAAGACAAAGAGACTTCAAGAAAGGGGATCAAGTTCTACTATGGGACAAAATAAGAGAAAAACCATGAATGCATCAAAAGTTTGATAGTCTTTGGCTAGGCCCCTACAAAATAGAGGAAGTGTCCAGACCAAACTCTTTCTACTTATCCGCGAAAGAAGGGAGGAAGATGCCACTATCAGTAAATGGATCTCTCCTCAAACATTATTTCCAAGATGGCACGTGACTCCTTCAGGTCTCGTGCCCCAGGTAAGTAGGTAAGTCAATTTGATTCCCTGTATTTGCATCTTGATTGCTCATACTAGTTTATATGCATTTCATTTTCATTTTTCTCCACTTGCATATTGATTTCATGCTTAGTTTAGAATTTTTTGAAAAAATGTCAAAATTTTCTTTTTCTAGCTTAGTTGGTTTTGATTATCATCATATGAGAACAAGGATGAGTAGGCCATTATGTGCTTGAAAATTTGATGTTTCCTTGCAGGCACAGGTCTACCAGAAGATGTTGCATTTCTAATGCACTCTACGATGAGCACATGTCCCCAAGCAAGAGCCATATGTTATCCCCATTTTGTGGATAACTAAGGATATTATGTCTCGAGGCCCTCAGGTTGCATATATGGAGTGTCGAGAGACTACATGACTAGCAGTACCCTTTTGCACAGATGAAAACCCACTAACCACCACAAATGGTCACAGGTTTCCAGATGGCATCCACCACACCAGCTAGCTTCTGGAAGGTAGTGGGCCTTGATCCATGAGGTACAAATCAGTATTATGGTGAGCATCATTTCAATATTTAAGCCATTTGATTATGTTGTCTCTTAGATTGCTCTAGATTTCATGATATATGATTGGACATTCTTAGTTTTTCCCTGCTTTACCTTGGTGGTTGAAATTGTGCCCTAGTAAGTGGTTTTACTTGGGGATGGGTTTGCTACTGGGAACTCCCTTAATGAGACATCATACCATTCATGACCATACTTACCACTTTCCATCATTGTTCCCCTCCATTTCCTCATCTCTTGGTATTTTAGGGTGTATTGACCCAAGAAGGGGTTGTCCCTCATTCTATGGGAAGAAGGGGTTGAAGGCCCAGAGGGGTTGATGTTGGGTAAAAGATAAAAGCTTTGTATAAACCTTCTAGATTCTTCTCCCAGGGATCACCCAAGAAAGCAATGAAACACTTATCTTTGAGTAAAGGGGACCCACAATATAATAAATAATGCTTAAAAGGTTAATTGAAGGATAGGAGGTCTCATCACGAGTTGACCTATCATGTCCATGAATATCTAGTGGTATGAAATTACCATCATCTGGTCACCAAACCAGGGTAATGGATCTTAGTTGCACGGCTGAGAGATAAGGGGTCTCATCACGATCCAACCTTCTCATTTCCACTAGGTTTTTGTGGATGACATTTCCATCATCTGGTCACCACGCCAGGAAAGTAACCTTCAACCTCTCCTTATGCTACATTGAAAGAAAATAAAGAAAGAAAGATAAAAGGAAATTGATGAGCTTGGAAAAAGTGCATTGTAGACAAAGGTACCACACACCCTCTACAAAGGAACCCATGAATGAGACACTATGACCCCTTGTATGTCATGAGCCCTATGCCCATTGAGTCTTGACCCCAACCACTTCATCCACTTTACATGGATTAGAGAGACATCTCTTGGAAACTCTCCTTCACCTAGGGCAAGATCTACCTAATAAGACACCTCGTCAACCCTCCCATATTCAAGCTTGACAAGTCACATAGTGTTTTTGAGAAATTAATTGTTTGATATAGTGATCTTTGATGCACATGCTTAGATGGATTATTTATTGATTAGATTCACTTATCATGATGTTATGACTTGAGATCCTTGGAGGGCGTGCTCATTTGTCTTTGCAGGACCTAGTTGGTGGACAATTTTGGGAGAACAAGCCTAACTTGGGCTTCCATGGGGCTACAATCCCACAGGATGGATTCCAAGGGCCCGCATATTAGATGATAAATATCATACTTGGAAGACCTTGATGATGACTTGGATGACATAACCCAACCCTCACTTTCCAAATGATTTGCCTAGGAGGGGAAAAACATCCTCTTTTTTGAGCTTGACGTCATGTTTGGGGGGTTAGGGCATGATGGTGAGATGATATGCTTTGGAAATTGGACATTTTGAGGGGTTTGAGGCTTTGACCATGAAGGAAGACATTTGGATGCTTGACACGTGTCTTTGGGAAGCCTTACTACCCTCCTACATCACCAACGACCTTCTCCTAGTGCCAAAACGTCCCCTAAAGGGGTGACGTCCATGTAAATTAGGGTTTTATTTGTGCAAAAAGTGAAATTTTAAATGAATTGTTTAATAATACTTTGTTAAGTGGGAAAGATTAGGATTGTTGACCCCTAATATTGTGGTTTACCCCTTAATTTGTGGACAAGTCATATTGGTGACATTATGTATAAATAAGAGATCATAAGATCTCATTTTAACATAACTCTCCCTCATTGTGAGAAGTATTGATCTCAAATTTTCTCTATCTTTGGCAATATTGTCTCTTTTAGCTCTTGTTTATGGTTATCTCTTGATGTTATGGTTGATGAGAGTGATGCGCTAGTCTTGGAAGGATTTTCTCTTGCTATTGTGGTGGATTATCTTGGCATTTTCCTTGAATCGGTATGGTTTTTACTCTCATGCCATTATTTGCTTCAAGTCAAGGTTATTTTTCTAGGATATAGGTGGGAAGTATAAGGGCATACACCCCCCTCATAGTCTTCATCATTTTATGCTTCATCTTATTGGTTAAATAAGGGTTTGCTAAGAGAAGTATAAGGGCATACACCCTCTTAGCTTAAACCCTAGGTAGAGAAACTTGCCTTGGGAAGTAAAAGGGATTACACCCCCAAGGAGGTATCTTCTCTAGATATTTCTTTTCATGACCCAATTAACCCAATAATTAAGAGCATTAGTCATTTATTATTGCATTGGAGAAATAAAATATTGCATTGGGAAACATGATTTTCGATCATTTTTGCTTCTTGCAAAGTGGATTGTATTCCTTGTGCCTTGGGCACCTCACAGACACTAAGGCGTCCCCATCAAGGGGCTACTTATTTCTTATGTTATAGAATTACATCTTCATCCATTAGGGCTGTAGAAACTCTAACTCATTTGCTTGAATAACTCTCTTATCAACCATTGGATTTTGCTCAAAGTTTGCACACTTATTCTTCTTGGTCCATTGCACTTTTTGGAAAAGTTTGAGGGGATTTCAATGGATGATTTTCTTGTTGTAATACATTGAATGTTACAGCCATAAGGATGATATAATTTGTTGCAGACAAGTGTTTACAATAGCCTTATATTTTTATGCTAGAATATTGTTTTTTCATCTTGAGTTTAGCTAGTCATTTACTAGTCTTTCTCTTGCATTTTCTACTTGATCTCTAGCATTTATTGAACAGATTATAGTACCATATTATTTCTGATATATACTATTATATATTGCTGCAAATTAGGGACAACAAGCTTAACTTGCTGACCCCGCTAAGATACATCATTGCAAAGTGTCTTTTCTTGTGTCTCGGGTAGGTATTTCACCATTTGCAAGTTACTCAACATACTTGGCAACTCTTTGACCTTCCCAAGACTTCATTCCACACATTTCACTCCACTCAGACTTGACCTCTAGGAGCTTCACTTTCATTTCTCTCCATCTCCATCTCAATCCCCCTGGGTTCACCGAGATCGCCTCCCTAGAGTGACCTAGTCACCCTTGAATTGTTGGACCTACATCGAGGTGACATTGGGTGTAGGATTCCCAAGTTGTATCACTTTATTTTGTGGTTGGTTTGGGATTTTCCCAACCTACAAATTGCGCTATAACATGTCACACATGACACACATGTGAGTTGTAGAGCACTTCTGTTGGGCCTGAGATATGATCAGTTTTATGACGGTAATTAGATACTTTTGCCGAATGTACATATGTGTTTTTCATGTTTTGGAGAAGATTTTTGAAGAATTTTGTGCCAAAACGTTATGATCCACACCAGGTATGTATAATTCGTGTTTTATGTTGATCTTGAGTATAATTCATCGTGTTTTTATATTTCCAAGGATCTAACTCACATTTTTTGGTGTTAAAGGGCAAAATCACATCACGTTTCTGCTTCCAACACTCCATCTGTCACTCCATCCAGTACTCGATCCGGTACCCGATTTGACACTCCGTCCAACACCCCATCTTGCAAAAAAATGATGGGCGATTTGGTAGTTATGGTATTGGCGGTTAGTGATGGGTGAATCAGGAACATGGGTTTTTCTTGTGCTTGCCCCCCCCAACTATTGAACTCTTGACAACTCGGTTTGGGTTGTTGAGCAGGGTGATTATTGGCTCGCTCTATTTCGGCAGTTAGGGCACCATTAATGTAATTTACTGTTTATAGAAGAGGTTCGACCCTCCAATGGTCGACCTCTTGATCTATAAAGCTTATAAATACCACCGTGGTGGTCATACAATAGTTAAGTAGTAGAAGAATTAGAGGATTAGAGACAAATGTGATTTTCCTCTTTTTTTGCTATTTTCAATTGCCAGAATTGTATAAGACTGTGTTTTTCAAGTTTTAATGGTGAAATCATTTTTTTGAGCTCGTGGTTTGCATTTGAGAAGTGACCACGACTTGTTGGGGGGGCCACCAACAGTCTGGTAATTGTTCTATGAGTTATTTATGCATTCCATAGCTTATATGTCTTTTATCTCATTTCCTGTACATGCATTGTTATTTTTCTTTGTTATATAATTTGTTGTTGTAGCTTAACTGTTTAGTTCTTTTGCTGGTTAGTATGAAGGCTTTTGTTAATATGCATTGATTTTGTAGTTAGTAGGAACGAGTTTGTAAACTCATACACTAACCCCGTGTGCAATTAAATATTAGATTGTATCTTATTTATGCTTTTAAAATCAAGTTTAAAACTGAGTAGAACAAAGTTTTAGTTTATCTTTTCTTTAACGAGGCTTCGGTGGATGGATAGGGTTAGTTTCAGTTTTTTTTGTAGATTGCCTATTCAATTGTTATTTAGATTTTTCTTAACTAGTTGTTGATTAATTTGTTCATTAGTTTACTTGCTATATGCTAGAATCATGTTTTAATTTCTGTTTATACGCATTTTCCTTTCCGCAATTTGAATTGTTAAAATAGATATAGCATAGTTTTATTTTATGAGATTTCTTTCCTAGAATTAGATTACAATTCCAATTCTTAGTTAATGATTGAATTTAATTATGAGTTTTGCTTACATAGCATAGAGTACAATTATAATCTCGTTATATTGTTGATGGTTAATGCATGAGTAATAATCACATGAATATGCAGGGTAATTGACGTTGTTTCCGTAATGGCTAAGTTCTCACTGCATTGCTTAAATTCACCTTTCACTTTTCTATTGAAATCAGTATTGAGCTTATACCTCTTGAATTATCTTTCCTTGTCAAGTACCATTGAGATATTATAAGACATCGGAGACATTCACACAACCACCAACACTATATTTGAGTTTTTATAGGTTAAAAGATAGTTTCTTGCTTTTGTAGATCAGAAAATAGTTTTCTTGTTGTTGTAGGATAGATAGTCTTTTGCTTTGGTAGATTAAAGAGCAGTTTGCTTATCATAGATTAAAGGTTAGTTGTTAGTTCTTCCTTCTTTCAATTAAATATATTTCCTTTTATGAATTAGAGATAGTTGTATTAAAAATAGAGTTCATTTGTCTCTTGGTTTAGTTAGTTGTTTATTGAGTAGTTTTACTTAGTTTACTTGCTATAGAAGTTATCCTAGGGTAGTTAACTGTTTACTTGCTTTAATAGGTTAAATTGCTTACTTGTTTATTCTTGCTTTGATAGTATAGTTGCTTGTTTATTTACTTGCTTTCATAGGATAGTTGTTCATTGAATTTAGGTAGGCTAGCTAAAGTAGTTTATTTTTGCTATTTGTTTATTGTTATGCTTAAATAATTTATTTTTCTTATTGATGAACTAGTTTGCTTCAAGTAGGGTTTTCACTTGTTTTCTTAGAACTATCCATCGATCCTTGGTTCAAAAGTACTTAGGTTACATAGTTTAAAGTTGCTTAATAGGGTTTTCTCATTAGATAGCTTTTCTTGAATAGATTACCCTTAGATAGCCACTTCCTTAGTTAGACTATACTACTACCAACCCTTCTACCTTGACATATATTTTACTACAACTCTAAGTTTACTTACCCGGGGTTGACAATTTAATTGAGGGTTTTTAGTGTGTTTTTAGTGCATATATAACACCCATCATTTTTGGCACCGCTGCCAGGGAGTTGTCTCAAGGTAGGAAGTATTTAGGAAATAGATCATTCTTAGAACTTAGCATTAGATTGGTGGCGGAGGAACTTTAAGACAAGAGGTAAGAACCTGTGCATCTGCTATTGCAGGCTCCCCCAAACCCAATGGTAGTTTTTCTTTTTCTTTTTCTTTTCTTTCATGAATAGACCTAGAGAAGGTAGATACATTAAATCTAAATTAGACCTTTCAACCAAGGTTCCTTCCGATATTTTTGGGGGAAGGGACGTTCCACTTATAAAATCCTCAGACCGATACTGAAAAACAGGAGCTAGCTCAACTCAAAGAGATAAAATAGTCTCTGAAGAGACTAACACATGGAGCACTATAGAATAAGAAATTGAAGCATCAATCATATTGGGACAGGAGGTAAGACCACTCGAGCCTTTCACAGAACCAAACAATACAACCTTTGCTTTTACACCACCACCAGGAGATCCTAATTTTGAGGACATCATAGACCCTAAGCAGGTGAATATTTTGTTTGGTAGTTCAGCCATTGTAATTATCTCTCAAACTGACACAGAAACTTTGGCACCAATAGTCTCAACCGACTCGAGTAGAGTCCCATACATCCAATCAGTAGGAAGACCTTTCCATCAAAGGGAAACCTTGTTCTCTTCAAAGATAAAACCACCCAGGTACTCTCTTTTTGGAAACCAAAACAACATGGATGATCAGGAGGATCATAACAATGTAAGACACGAGGAGGAAGAAGAAACTGGAAACCAAACCGAAACTACCTTCGAGTTTCCAATTTTGGACACCACTCCAAATGCCAACATGAAGAATATTCCTCTATCAGCACTGCCTACCTTTTATGGCAAAATCAATGAAGATCCATACACCTTCCTATTTGAATTCGACATCTTGTGTAGGAGCTATAACTACGTACAAGATGCCCAGAAACTAAAACTCTTTCCTGCCACCCTCAAAGACTCTGCACTAAGATGGTTCATGGGGTTGGGGGAATCTAGTATTAGATCTTGGGAAGCCATGAAAGACATCTTTCTTAAGAAGTACCAAGACTACTGCAAGACCAATGAGTCTCGTAGTGACATCTTTAAAATCCAAAAGTTAAAAGATGAGGCCCTCGAAGATTATATGGAACGATTTGGTTATATCTCCCAGAAGTCAAAATACCATGACCTCCCAGAGGATGCAGTTAGGGATCTTTTCCTTAAAGGAATTTCAGAAGAATATCTAGAGATGCTTAACCTAATGGCATCAGGTGACATCTCCCATAAACCATTTTCCGAAATATGTGAAATGTGTAAAAATTACTCAAGGAGTAGAGACAAATTAGGAAAGAATGTTCGAGACCCTTATAATAGAAGCTTAAAAATAGTTAGTTCAGGTGGTATCATGAGATCAGAGATAGGGAACCTTTTAGAGAACTTAAAGACAAACATCTTAAGAATAATAGGTTCCCAGTTGGACACCCTTAAAATTAAAAAGAAACAGGAGGAGGAAAATGCAGCAATGAGCATATATTGCCCAAGATGCAGGAGGAAGCATTCCTCAAGGGAATGCCCATTAGATAACATTTCAGTTTGTGGCTTCTGTACAGAAGACCATTCAACTAATAAATTTCCATCATTTCCCAGTTTATTAGCCATATATAGGAGTGGAGATCCTGGGGAGTCTTCTTATGCACCTAGGAGGCCATGGCAGCCTAGGAACCAACCCACATACCCAGATCTACAATCTCAAGTTCCACCCTATTATCAACAACAACAACGGTGGAACTCACCAGGTTGGAAAAACTGGTCCACTCAGTACCAAAATCCTTGTTTTCAAGGATGGAGAGGACATAATCAAGGAAACCCTAAAGCTCCACCTATCCCTATGTCCAACCATCATTATCCTCAGTTCCCACCAAACACTCCACAACTTCTGTCAGGTTTTGTTCCACCACCTTTACCTCCTATTCCACAACAACAACCACTACAATATCAAAATGCAAGCTCCCCAAGACCGACATTATTACCGACATAACTAGTGCCCAATCCCAATAACAAGCCCCCTCAACCTCTTCATAATGTTGAAATGCAGGCATTCCAGACATATGTTATTACTAGTCATGTTCCATTACAGGAAATCCAACTAAGATCGAGAATTTTTTTGGATAGGCAGAGACCTTCAATAGTCATCCAGGAAGAAGAAGAAGAAGAGACCATCAAACAACCCACGGATGTCACTAGGTGGGAATATGTTATTATCCCGAATAACCAAGAACCCAAGCTTCCCCAAAATGAACCTTCACAAATTACGAAGGTCCCTCCTTATCCAGATAGATTGGTAATAGAAAAACCTACCACCCGACCATAATTTGACATCTTGAATGAATTGAAGAATATTTGTGTCAAGATTCCCCTGCTTCAAGCCATTAAAGACATTCCAATCTACAGTAAGGTAGTTAAATAATTGTGTATTAAGAAGCCATGTAGGAAGCAAGAGGACCCTCCTACAGTACATTTGGTAGGAGGACTTTTTGAGTAATATCAGAGAAACCAAAACTAGCAAAATATGGGAACCCTGGAAACCCCGTAGTGACCATAACCATTAATGAGGTCTCCATTGGGAATACTCTCATATACTTAGGGGAAACCATCAATGTTATGACTGCTACTACCTTGGAGCAATTACAGTTACAACCTCTTCTTCGGCCTACCCCAACCATTTTGGAATTAGTAGATAAGACTAGGGTTATACCTGAAGGGATTTTAGAGGATGTCATGGTTACTTTAGCCTCATGAGAGTACCCACTATATTTTCTTTTCATTCACTCAAAGGATTCTACCAAAGACCATCCCATCATTTTGGGAAGACCTTGGCTAGCCACAACCAATGCATTTATTCGCTGTAGAGAGGGAGAAATGACCATCTTAAATGGTCTCTCTATCTAGAAGCTCACCATTTACCCTCCAACTTAACCTATAATGGATAATATATGGTGGCTTGAATGTCCATACGAGAACAAGGACTTTGAAGAACCCATATTGCCAAGTGACCATGCCTGGGCACTTCAAGAGAACACAACATAAAATGTGCTAAACCAGTTTATTTATGCTATCACATGTGTGGATTTTCCACAGTCTTTTCCCCAATTTGAGTACATGTTTGGGGAATAATTTCAATAACAATTGGACCCATCCATTTTGCCTTAGATATATTTTATCTTCGAGATAGATGAGTCTACAATGTCTTATACTATGCCCTACGAGATTAGTCCAGGGAAATTTTTACATATAAACTCTGGGCTAGATGCAGACCAACAGAAACAATTAGTAGATATCCTTAAAGAAAAATCAGGAGCATTTTCCTGGGAATACACTAACATGAAGGGTATACACCCTGACACATGCATCCATCACATATATACCCAGGGGGAAGTAACACCTGTTAGGAAACCCCAAAGAAGGATGAACCCAACACTCAAAGATATAGTCAAGGAGGAGATCCAAAAGCTGTTAAATGTCAAATTTATTTATCCCATCTCTGATAGTAAGTGGGTATCCCCGCTTAAAGTGGTTCCAAAGAAAGTGACCGGGAAATGGATAATTTGTGTTGATTTCCGGGAACTTAACAAATCCACTCTGAAAGATTACTTTCCTCTCCCTTTCATTGACCAAGTTCTAGATACCTTGTCTGGAAAGAAGTATTTTTCCTTTTTACATGGGTACAGTGGGTACAATCAGATTCTTATAGCACTCGAGGACCAGGACAATACTACCTTTACTTGTCCTTGGGGCACCTGTGCCTATAGGGTCTTACCATTTGGATTGTGTAATGCTCCTGCCACATTTCAAAGAGCAATATTAGGGATATTTTCTGATCTTATTCATGATTGTGTGGAGGTCTACATGGATGACTTCACAGTTTATGGAAACACTTACCAGGAAGAAGCCTTCGACAACTTAGAAAAAGTCCTCATTAGATGCCAATAAATGAACCTATCTCTCAGTCATGAAAAATGTAAAATGTTGTTAACTGAAGGAGTGGTTCTAGGACATCATGTTTCATCTAAAGGGATAAAATTTGATCCTGCAAATATTGAGGTCAACATTAGACTTCCATCCCCCAAGACTCAAAAATAGGTGAGAAGCTTTCTTGGGCATGCCGGATATTACTGACGGTTTATTGAAAATTTTACAAAGATTGCTACACCTATGTTTGGATTGTTAATAAAAGATGTTGATTTTGTTTGGACTGAGCAGTGTCAAACTGCCTTTGAAACCCTGAAAGCTAATTTGTTTGTGGCACCAGTTCTAAGAGGGCCCAATTGGATTCTCCAATTTCACATATCCACTGATGCCTCCGACACTACATAGTTACTGAGAAGGAATTATTGGCAGTTGTTCATGCTATCAACAAGTTTCATCATAAAATTACAGGTTACGAAGTATTCGTACATACAGATCATTCTACCATTATATTTCCCATGAACAAACCCATAACTAATGGCCGAGTGACTAGGTGGATCATGTTATTGCAAGAATTTAATATCATTGTGCTTGATCGACCTGGAAAGGATAATGTAGTAGCTGATTTTCTTTCACGAATAGAAAATGAGGATGATGATATCCCTATAGATGATAGTTTCCCAGACGAGCACCTCTTTTCCCTTTATGTCAATACCCCATGGTTTGCAGATATGGAAAACTATTTGGCTACTAGGAAGTTACCGTCTCATTTGTCACCTCATGAAAAGCGGAAAATTATTACACAAAGTGCTAATTACTCTTGGGTTGGTCATGACCTTTTTTGCACAGGTCCTGATTTGATTATTTGTAGATGTGTCCAAGAGGATGAGGTACCATAAATACTACGAAGTTGTCATGATGGACCATGTGGTGGCCATTTTTCTG
This sequence comes from Picea engelmannii, assembly GCA_009831015.1. Taxonomy (NCBI): domain Eukaryota; kingdom Viridiplantae; phylum Streptophyta; class Pinopsida; order Pinales; family Pinaceae; genus Picea; species Picea engelmannii. The sequence goes on along the minus strand of ML780993.1, from coordinate 155,825 downwards.
ACAAACGTACAACATATAAGGTGTTACATTCAGGTTACTATTGGCCTAGCATTTTCAAAGATGCTGCCAAGTATATGAGAAGTTGTATTGGTTTCCAAAGGATAGGAAGACCTACGTCAGCTGACGAAATGCCCTTGTGTGCCCAAGTTATGATAGAACCCTTCAAAAAATGGGCCCTTGACTTTGTAGGATCAATTTCACCCATGTCCCATAAAAAGAACTATATTTTGGTTTGTGCGGACTATGTCACCAAGTGGGTAGAGGCAAAAGCCCTATTCAGGGCTACAAAGAAGTCTGTTGTCGAATTCATCTATGAATACATCTTTACCCGCTTTAGCGTCCCTCATGAAATTGTTATAGACCAAGGCACTCAATTCAATTCCAAGTTGATGAGAGAGATAACAAAGAAATATGGGATTAAACACTATAAATCTTATCCATATCACCCACAAGCCAATGGTCAGGTAGAATCTACAAAAAACATTCTGGAAGCCATCTTGACCAAGAATGTTCAATTACATCATCGGGATTGGGTTTATAGGCTCCCAGAGGCTTTGTGGGCATACCAGACCACCTGGAGAAATACCATTGGGCATACCCCTTATGAGCTAGTGTACAGGAAACAAGTACTTCTACCTATATAATTCCAAGTAAGGACCTTCTGTATTTCCGCATAATTAGGATTGAACTTAGATGAGGCTAAGAAGCAATGCGCCCTACAATTGAATGAGTTGGATGAAATAAGGAAAGATGCCATCCAACAGACAATATTAGTCCAAAACCAGAGGAGCAAGTGGCATGACAAGTTTATTAAGAAGAAACACTTCCAACCTATCGATTGGGATCTGTTGTTTGATTCCTGATTCAAAACATTCAAAGGAAAACTCACCACCCGATGGTTGGGCCTTTACGAGGTAGACACTGTATATGACAATGGAGCTGTAAAAATTAAAACAATTGACGATGGACAAGTCTCCTTTGTAGTAAATGGACACCAACTCAAATTTTATCATAAGCCCATTTCCAAAGAAGATTTTCTACAGGCCATGTCAACGGACAAGGCATTGGCCATAGTAAATGGGGAAGTCCCCCCTTGTTCTTGAAAAGTTTTCTGAATTTTCTATTGTACATATGTAAATAGTTTTTTTTATATTTTGTTAATAAGGCAATTCTAGAGATTTCTGTAAGTATTTATTTCACCAGAAGTAGACAGTTTCAAGGAAATATAAAAGAAGGATTTTTTCTTCAAAATATTGTTACACTTGAATTTTGTGTCTGCTAAGCATCAAATGAATATTGAATTACTATAATTACCCATATTTTTGCAGAAATTTTCATTTTCTTAAGACATTCTAAAGCAGTTTCTCTTGAAACTCTTCACCACTGTATAAGGAGGTGATACCATAACCATCAAGCCTAGAGGTCTCTCGTACAGTTTTATTCCAAGAAAATTGAGTAAGTGAGTAAAGTGTCTTTATTAAAGAGTAACAATGAGGTCTAATTAGCGGTTGGTGATGGAAACATCACAATAACTACAAAATAAGAAAGTGAGTTGAGCCTAGAGATACCTTTCTGTTCTTTCTCAATGGTACCATCCACTACACACTAAATAGATTGATTATATCATATCTTTAGATAGGCCATGTCTGCTTAAGTACCCATTACATTAGGACAATCACTAAGTAATATAATGAAAAATCATCCTCTAACATAAATACCATCCCAATTGAAAAAGAAAGAAAAAGTTGTTTTCAGAGCTATCCCCCTATCTTCTTGCATAAAGGAATCTTATACTAAAATCTTAAAAGATGGAGGGCCAGTCTCTGAGGGTGTAAGAGGCTAACCCGTCGAGATACTGAACAGGTCTGCTGGAAGTGGGTACCGGCCTGTGGTATGACTAGGTAAACCCGCTGGAGTATTGAACATGCTCGCTGGCAGTGGGGCATTCTACCTAGCGAGGATGGTAATTTGACAAAAAATAAATAATAAATTTAAACTTGTCCTCATGTACGACATTACTTGCAGACAAATATGACATGAAGTATGTATGGTTAATCTAAGGTTAATGAACTGCATAAACTTTCCATTGGGAAATAAATCTAAGACTATCTTGAAATTCTCTTGCCTACCTCTTCTTATCTATATATAGGATCTCTTATCCTATAGGTGGGGCCATTTTCTAACCGTCTCGTCAGACCAATATGTGAAATTTATCTTTACACTTGACATACTATAAATCTTCGGCTATTGGGGGAACTGACTGGTTTCCTATACTTTTGATTGTGAGGTGTCACAATACTTAGGTGTGGGGGAGGGGTTCATGAGATGACAATTGATCATTACCTAGAGAAATAAATCTTTGCAAGAATTTTTGTATTATTTCCATGATACAGGTTATTACATTAATAGTCATTTTATTTTTGAAGTGATAAACTCATGTGTGCTATAAATCTCTGGACATATACTTAACATACCACTTTTATCAATTTATTTCTCGTTACAAGCTATACATTGTAGGTTTGACATTACATGTCTTATGCTTGCTATAACCTATTCATTTTAGGTTCTTTGACATTACATGCCCTATGCAAGAGAATTCATTGAGCATGGTGGAAAAATCAACAACAACAGAGCATTCTTCCTCTGCTCTTAACCACTGTGATTGTCAAAAACATTTCAATATTGCAGGCTATCCATTACAGGGAGTAAAAATGTATTTAACACAGAGGTGCCATATGAAGTACCGTATGAAATGTTGTATGAGGTGCCGAACGAAGTGCCATATGAATTACACACCAGTAACTGCCCTAAATTCCAGGTAACTAGGAATCAATGACATTCAATTAAATTGGTTGCAGGCAATTAAGAGTGAGGAAGCAAACTTTAGAAATGTTCATGATCAAATGTCCAAGTCAAAAGACTTGGACATTGATCTAACTATGCATCATTACATTTGCCCCCAAAAACGAGCCTTCGAAATCGAAATTGTCCACACATGGCAGCTTGTGCGCACATGTGTGCAACCAACTCCACCATAGGCGCATTCAAATTTGGGCTGGGTAATCTATTATCCCAATTCACATTGCAATTTTCCTTGCCCTGCGTTAAGAAATCGTGCTCAGCCTCTGCCATTTCTTCTCCTGTTCAAATCGTGTTCGACCCGTGCTCAATTCATGCCATCTCTTGGCCCAATCACACCCTTTCCTGGTGAATTTTGCCTCTACCACAATGCCCAATAGGTATAAACCCTCTTCCTATGCAGATATTTTTTCCATTCCCGAATTTGCACAATGCAGAGAGGTGTTTTTGTGCCCAGGCTAGGGGCCATTTTTGTCTAACTTGCAAGGCCACGATGATAGCCTCTCCATGCAATTTTCCCTCGGTTTCGATGGGAAGACAACGCGTGTAGGGTATTTTTACTTTGAGGTCTCAGAAGAGTCCATTGCTGCAGCCATGAAGCTTCCAAGAATAGGAGATAGATGGTTCAAAAACCACCAGCTGCCGCGCTCAAGTTATAACATGGTTTTTAAGCCCGAATTCCAGAACATGTCAGGAGCAAAAGGATATTCTAGGGAATGGATAAAGGAGGAATTGATCAACCCTCTCATCATCATCACAAGGCTTATTATATGCGAAGGTAGATATTCCACTTTCAAAGCCTGTCATTTCAGATTGCTAGATCATTTTTAGTGCAAAAAACCTTTGAATTTTTCATTCTACTTTCTAAAGAGCTTGGAGAAGATGTCCTCTCAAGTGAGGAAGAACGTAACTAACCCCCACAACAACCTCTTTCACCATGGCTTAATCAAACTCCTTGTTCTAGTTGAAGTAGAGAAACATGGGAAAACTTGGGATGCATTTATCTATCAATTTTCAAACCCTCACTTGACAATAAAGACCGGCAAAAATCCACTTAGCCTAAGAACTATCTCTCCATCCAAGCCCCACTCTCCAAGAACTCCAGACCCCCTTGCAAACACCATCTCTTTACCGGAACAATACAAAAATCTTGTTGACATCCCTGCTTCCTCATCGGGTAAAAAGACCAAGAGTAAGATCAAAAGAAGCCTATTGTTAACAAGCCTATTATTAACCCCCTAATGCCTTCAATCTCTCTTGATCCCACACCTAAAAATCTCCAAGAAGTGATTCAACAAGACTTTCCCATAGTTCCCACAAATAGGAGGGGATCCAATCGATTTGGTAAAGGACCCTTTCGAAAGAGTACCTGGAGCACAAGAACAAAACCCTATGCAAAACCCCTTCCTTCTTCGGATCCTATCCAAGTGTCCTCCGATCTTGAGAGCCCTACAAGAGACTTAGGGAAGTTTCTGAAGATGGATTAGAGCCACAAAGAAAGACACAATCAGAACCTACCTCTCCTTATCTTTTCCCTATCACTCCTACTTCACCCATGCCTACTCTGGATCCTAAGAATGATAGATTGTCCACATCCCTCAAAGGATCTAAGCCTTCCTCTGAGATCATTGATTCTGCCCCAGCCATTGAGAAGCTACAAAAAAGAGAATTCTCAGCTCCTCCAATAGTTGGAAGAAAGGAAGACAATAGACACACACCTTCATCATGATAATGCAATCCTCCAAGCAAAGGTAAACTCCCTTCAATGGTTGGTTGATGAGATGACCAAATCCAACCGCAGCCTCAGAGCACAACTGAAGCAACACAAGAGACATAAGGCAAAGTCTTCATAGCAAGAAAGAGAAGCTTCCAAAGATGATCCTCCTCAACAAGCTTAGTCACGAGGGGTAATTTCTTTCTGTTTGTAGCGGGACCTGCAAAATAGTAAGTTTGGGGGTAATGTTGGGCCTGAGATATGATCAGTATTATGACAGTAATTACATACTTTTGCTGAATGTACATATGTGTTTTTCATGTTTTGGAGAAGATTTTTGAAGAATTTTGTGCCCAGGTATGTATAATTCGTGTTTTATGTTGATCTTGTGTATAATTCATCACGTTTTTATGTTTCCAAGGATCTAATTCATGTTTTTTGGTGTTATAGGGAAAGATCGCATCACCTTTCTGCTTCCGACACTCAGTCCAGCACTCCATTCGACACTCCATATAGTACTCGATCCTGTACCCGGTTCGACACTCCATCCAACACCCCGTCTTGCACAAAAACGATGGGCGATTTGGTGGTTATGGTATTGGCGGTCAATGATGAGCGAATCAGGAACATGGGTTTTTTCTCATGCTTGCCCCCTCCAGCTACTAAACTCTTGATAACTCGGTTTGGGTTGTTGAGAAGGGTGATTATTGGTTCGCTCCATTTCAGCAGTTAGGGCACCATTAATGTAATTTATTGTTTATAGAAGAGGTTCGACCCTCCAATGGTCGACCTCTTGGTCTGTAAATCTTATAAATACCACCGTGGTGGTCATACAATAGTTAAGCAGCAGAAGAAGTAGAGGATTAGAGACAAATACAATTTTCCTCTATTTTTGCTATTTTCAATTGCCAAAATTACATAAGACTGCGTTTTTCAAGTTTTAATGATGAAATCGTTTTGCTGAGCTCGTGGTGTGCGTTTGAGAAGTGACCACGAATTGTTGGGGGGCCCACTGACAATATGGTAACTGTTCTATGAGTTATTTATTCATTCCATAGCTTATATGTCTTTTATCTAATTTCTTGTACATGCATTGTTATTTTTCTTTGTTATATAATTTGTTGTTGTAGCTTAACTATTTAGTTCTTTTGCAGGTTAGTATGAAGGCTTTTGTTAATATGCATTGATTTTGTAGTTAGTAGGAACGAAATTGCAAACTCATACACTAACCCCGTGTGCAATTAAATATTAGATTGTATCTTATTTATGCTTTTTAAAATCAAGTTTAAAACTGAGTAGAACAAAGTTTTAGTTTATGTTTTCTTTAACGAGGCTTCAGTGGATGGATAGGGTTAGTTTCAATTTTTTTTGTAGATTGCCTATTCAATTGTTATTTAGATTTTGCTTAGCTAGTTGTTGAGTAATTTGTTCATTAATTTACTTGCTATATGCTAGAATTATGTTTTAATATTTGTTTATACACATTTTCCTTTCCGCAATTTGAATTGTTAAAATAGATATAGCATAGTTTTATTTTATGCGATTTCTTTCTTAGAATTAGATTGCAATTCCAATTCTTAGTTAATGATTGAATTTAATTATGAGTTTTGCTTACATAGCATAGAGTACAATTATAATCTCGTTATACTGTTGATGGTTAATGCATGAGTAATAATTACATGAATATGCAGGGTAATTGACGTTGTTTCCGTAATAGCTAAGTTCTCACTGGATTGCTTAATCCACACCTTTCACTTTGCTATTGAAATCAGTATTGATCTTATACCTCTTGAATTATCTTTTGTTGTCAAGTGCCATCGAGATATTATAAGACACCAGAGACATTCACACAACCACCAACACTATATTTGAGTTTTTATAGGTTAAAAGATAGTTTCTTGCTTTTGTAGATAAGAAAATAGTTTTCTTGTTGTTGTAGGATAGATAGTCTTTTGCTTTGGTATATTAAAGAGCAGTTTGCTTATCATAGATTAAAGGTTAGTTGTTAGTTCTTCCTTCTTTCAATTAAATAGATTTCCTTTTATGAATTAGAGATAGTGGTATTAAGAATAGAGTTCATTTGTCTCTTGGTTTAGTTAGTTGTTTATTGAGTAGTTTTACTTAGTTTACTTGCTATAGAAGTTATCTTAGGGTAGTTAACTGTTTACTTGCTTTAATAGGTTAAATTGCTTACTTATCTATTCTTTCTTTGATAGTATAGTTGCTTGTTTATTTACTTGCTTTCATAGGATAGTTGTTCATTGAATTTAGGTAGGCTAGTTAAAGTAGTTTGCTTTTGCTATTTGTTTATTGTTATGCTTAAATAGTTGCTTTTGCTTATTGCTGAACTAGTTTTCTTCAAGTAGGGTTTTCACTTGTTTTCCTAGAACTATCCATCGATCCTTGGTTCAAAAGTACTTAGGTTACATAGTTTAAAGTTGCTAAGTAGGTTTTTCTCATTAGATAGCTTTGCTTGAATAGATTAGCCCTTAGATTGCCACTTCCTTAGTTAGACTATACTACTACCAACCCTTCTACCTTGGCATATATTTTGCTATAACTCTAAGTTTACTTACCCCGGGTTGCCAATTTAATTGATGGTTTTTAGTGTGTTTTTAGTGCATAGATAGCACCCATCAACTTCCTTATGGGACGATTTCATGTTTGAGCTTGTTTACTTCATCTTGGAGGCATCGTTGGGGGGTCTTAGAGACTTATGCACCCTTGTATCATGGATTTTTTTATGTATTGTTTCCTTCTCTCTAGGGTTTATGAGAGATAAAGGCATTATTTTATGTTTTTAGGGATTGTATTGTGTGAGAAGGATGCTAGATATCTCATATAAATAAGATAAACACTTGTCACTTTTAAATCATTGCTACTTGTGGAGATTTATCATTAGTTGTCTACTTCTACTTGTTCTCTCTCATGAAGAATGATATGGATGGTTAACTAGGGTGAAGTTTTTGAGAGCTATGCTTGTGGATTTTCTACTTCTGCTTGGATGACATGGAAATTAAGGTTTTGATGGATGAAATATGTTTGGAGTAAGTGTTCTCTTTTCATCTCGTGGTTATGTTTATGAATGAATTTACAGATTGATGTTTTTTTCTGCCACGTGTCCTTGCTGAGGTGATCTGCTAACCAACAACCCTGATCCAACGGTCATCGTATATCCTCCAGATCTGATGGTCCTTATTTATTTTGGATTTCGGGACTTCGGGTATTTCGACTTTTCAAGTTGCCAATTCTTTTGAAGTGAGATTCCCTGAAGTGTAACCTCCTCACATATTTTAACCCGAACTAAATGTTGTTTTTCGATCATGATATTAGATCGATGGCTTGATCTATCTACGATGCTGCTTTGCCTTCGATTAAATCCAAAGGCCTTCCAAATTTGCTTATCCTATTCTTCCACTTTATTTGATCCGACGACTGACGAAAATTTGGGTAATCGAGAACTCAACCTTTCTTCTTATCCTATCCTTCCACTTAATTTGATCTGTTAGTTGATGGGTATTCAGATAATCGAGAACTCAACCTTTCTGTTTATCCTGTCCTTCCACTCAAAATTGATCCAACGACTAACAACTATTCAAATTCTCAAACCATTTGCCCTTCTTATCCTATCCTTCCACTTGATTTGATCTAACGGTCAATGTGGACTCTTCGAAGCAGATTAACGGTCGGCGGTGATTGCAGAACCACAACTTGCGAGTGATTTAACTCGATACCCAAACTCCGCAATTTGAAGTTGTGCGTTGTTGGTGAGTCAACCACAATCATTGATCTTTGAAGCTGTAAGATCCGACGGTCCTGACTAATTACGGGATTGGAAATAGCACGATGTTTAATACTTATTACGATTTCCACAATATATCCTTGTCATTGATCTGGCGATTGCACATTAACGGTATTGAATTGATATGATAGTTGACTAATCCCCCATCGATTCTTCCAAGATTCATCGCGCCATCTCTTCTGAGCTTTGATATTCATTTGCTAACCCTCCTAAGATTTTATCTCTGCATACCATCCAACTGTTTGAGATCAGTCATTATATGCTAACTGTTATACTGTTGATATTAATGACAATTCATCATACCAACTTATCATCAAATCAAAGACATCGACTGTTGACATCAATGACAATACATCAATGACACTATGTCAAACACGTATGAAAGATGTAGACATTCCTAAGACTGCCTTTAGAACTCATGAGGGCCACTATGAATTTTTGGTCATGCCCTTTGGCTTGTGTAATGCTCCCTCCACTTTCTAAAGCCTCATGAATCATGTCTTCCGTCCTTTTCTCCATCATTTTGTCTTAGTTTTCTTTGATGATATCCTCATCTATAGTAAAACCTAGACAAACCATCTTTCTCACATGGATCGAGTTCTCCATCTACTCTCTCAACACCAACTTTTCCTCAAACAATCTAAATGTGCTTTTGGCGCCGCAAAAGTTGAGTACTTGGGTCATCTTGTTGGCAAGGTTGACGTCAGGGTGGATCCTAAAAAGATTGAAGCTATGCAATATTGGCCTCACCCAAACACTGTCAAAAGCTTGCGTGGATTTATGGGCTTAAGAGGTTATTATCGCAAGTTTGTTAAGAATTATGGAAATATTGTGGCACCTCTCACTGCACTCCTTTAAAATAATTATTTCACTTGGACTCCAACATTTTCTCAATATTTTCAAACCTTGAAGATGGCCATGCACACCACTCCAGTCTTGGCCCTTCCTGATTTCACAAAGACCTTTGTCCTGGAATGTGATGCTTGAAGGAAAGGAATTGACACTGTCCTTATGCAAGAGGGTCGGCCTTTGGACTTCACCAACAAACAAATGTCTGAGGGAAATTTGGGCAAATCAATCTATGAAAAGGAAATGTTGGCTATTTTGCATGCCGTGGATCTTTGGCGCCCTTATCTATTGGGGCAACGATTCCAAATTAAGACAGATCATCAAAGCCTCAAGTATTTTCCGAAACAACGCATTTCCTCCCCAGAGCAACAAAAATGGGTGACTAAGCTCTTTGGATATGATTATGAGATCATTTACAAGAAAGGAAAAGACAATGTGGTTGCTGATGCACTTTCCAGAAAATATGAAGATGGAGGGTCCCTTTTTCTCTCTCCTTCATTGTACCAAATTGGCATCCAATTCACATCTGATACAACAATTGCAATCCAATTGATCTCTAGTTTCCCCATGGTACTCTTGGCTCAATGATGAGCTTCAATATAAAGGACACTTATATTTAAGTAAATAGTCAAAACTTAAATCCACAGTACTTTATGAGCTTCATGCTACACCCACAACTGGGCATTCCGGGTTTACCAAAACCTATGACCGGGTCAAACATTATTTTTTTTGGGATGGTATGAAACATGAAGTTCATAATTTTGTAGCTAAATTTGATGTGTGTCAATGAAACAAGGGCGAAAAAACCAAATCTCCTGGCACACTACAACCGCTTCTGATTCCACCTGCTATTTGACGAGATATCTCTATGGATTTTATTATAGGATTACCTAAATTGGGAAATAAATTAGTCACCATGGTGGTAGTTGATCGTCTTTCCAAGTATGCTCATTTTTGTGCTCTTCAACACCCATTTGCAACATCCACTGTGGCTCAACTTTTCATGGATCAAGTCTTCAAGCTTCATGGCATGCCACATTCTATTGTTTATGATCATGACCCAACTTTCACCAGCAGTTTTTGGCAAGAATTGTTCAAGATACAAGGCACCCAATTGCATATTAGTACAAAGTATCATCCCTAAACTGATGGTCAAACTGAAGTTGTCAACAAGTGTTTGGAAACATATTTGAGGTGTTTTTCATCAGAACGACAACGTCAGTGGGCTCAATGGTTACCACTAGCTGAATGGTGGTACAACACTTCATACCATATAACTACCTGCTTGACTCCTTTTGAAGAGGTATATGGACAAAAGCCACCTTCAGTTCTCTCATATTTTCCAGGTGTCTCGAAGGTCCAGGCGGTTGACCAAATGCTTACAGTTCGAGAGGATATTCTTCGTACCCTCAAAGAGAATTTGGTCATGGCCTAGAATTGCATGAAGCAACAAGTAGATCAAGGTCGCTCTGAATGTCAATTTGCAGAAGGGGATCAAGTGTTTCTTCGACTGCAACTTTATAAGAAAAATTCCCTCAAGGATGACCATTGTCAGAAATTGGTGCCCAAATTTTATGGCCCTTATACCGTTCTCAAGCGTGTGGGACATGTGGCCTATCCATTATATTTTCCCATTCATTCTAAACTCCATCATGTTTTTCATGTTTCCTGCTTAAAGAAGGTGATTGGAACTAAGTGCCAAACTAAAACCAACCTTCCCGAGTTGGATGAAGAAGGATCCATTTGGCTACAACTACAAGAAGTTTTGGACTAGCATGAGCGTCGTCTGCGTCAGCGAACCATCAAGGAAGTTTTAGTCCAGTAGAAAGATACAACTCCAACAAATGCCACTTGGGAGCCAACTACCATTCTGCAATAGTTTCCACATCTCAAGCCTTTAGGACAATATTTCTTTTAAGGGGGAGGACATGTTAGGGACCTAACCACTCACGTAGGTAGAATAATATATTTCGGTGTAATAAACGTCAATATTAATAAGGCCTAGCAATAAGGAAGAATAAATCCATTGTAATAAGACCTAATAGAAGCTTCCACTTCTAGAAGGATCTTCCTCTAGATGGTTCTTTTGATATAAATATTTAGTATAAATAGGAGTCGAGGGTATGCAAACTTTTGTCTTGGATATTATTTTAATAGAGCTCTGCTCTGCTGGAGGTTTCCCCCTCGAAGAGGCAAGTGAACATTGCTCTCAGTAATCAAAGTGCTCTTTCTGGTGTTATTCTGGTATCATTTTGATATTATTGTGGTGTTGTTCTGGTTATATTGTTGTTCATCTGCCATTTCTAGCTATTTATTTTTGTTCCATTTACTTTTTTATATCTGGAATATTACATGTGGGGGCTATTATAGTCATCCTATGTGAGCCACATTGTACACATAAACCAATGAGGGTTTTTGCAGTGTGTTGTAAGTGATTTTGGTATCTTTATTTTATGTAAGATTGTGGCATTTTCCCTAGTACGGGAGACCTTTGTTCTAAGATTAAGAACAAGTTATTTTTGGAATTAAATTCATGTGTATTGTGTATGATCCAATTGTTTGTTTATTTTAGTTGTGCTAAGTTGTTAGGCATATCAATGTGTTTATGTTCATAGTTTGGAATATGTGATTTTCATGTGTGTTGTTGAGAACTTAGACCAGACTTGAGGTGTGTGTGCACCTAAGTATAAGTGCACTTCTAAATCTAAAATGGTTTCAGAGCTTGAGGTATTGAGATGGAAATTGGATCTGAGTTATTTACACAGGTGACAACTCTGAGAGGGAGTTGTAGTAGTGTTGAAGTGCTAGCTTCGAGAGGGAGCTATATTGACTGTTGTAGATGACAATAGTGTTGAGAATACATGGAGCAGACCATTCAGACAAGAGTTGTGGACTATTGCAGCTTGGTGGTGTGGCAGGTTGGGAGTTTTGATGGATTGGCAAAGATATAGGTTCAAAGAAATATGTTGTGTGGTGGGTTTCCAACTCTGTGGATGGGCTTTCAGTGGATTGTCATAGTGAGTTGTGATGGGTGCATCTTTGGTGCTTTGGCATGGACGAGATAGTTTCGTATGGATGGCAGTTTGACGAGATAGAGTCTTCATTGGTCCAAAGAGTTGCATGCTTGACAATCATTCGAGGTAGAACAATATATGAGGTATTTGACCCAGGAGGATGAGGACACTTGCAGAGATGAGTTGTGGAGGTCTAGAGTGGACTAGATTGGGTGTCCAACCGCAACTTGGGACTGTTTCATAGAGAGGACATAGGTTCAGTTGTTGCGTGTGCATAGACACTTAAGTTTATTGGATGGTTTGTGAATTGGTTAAGCTTGACGCTTGCCTTGGGAGGATTGCATGGTTATTACATAGTGGGAGCCACCAAAATATGATAGGAGCACGAGATTTTTTCAAGAGTTTTACAGAGTCTAACTCATGTATGCATGTGGAGCTTGGTATGGGGACCAGGCATGCAGTGCGGGGATCTGGAACAATGTCATTTCAGATGGAGTCAGGAGATGTGTTGAGGGTGAAAAATGTGTTATGGGTGCTAGGAGTGTGCTCTCATCCTCAACAATTAAGGATAAGGGATATGCATTTTTATTCTGGGATGGTCAGGTTTGTTCATGCCCAGAGGATCTAGTTCTGACACAACAAAGTGACAGTGAACAAGGAGTAGGTAGCTCCGAAGGTTGTGTAGACTTAGAGGGAGTTCGACTTCAGAGGGAGTCAACATGATTAGAGGGAGATACAAGCATTAATAGGGAGTATACCTTCAAATTCAGGTGTGATCCAGGTGGATATCAGTGGCCACCCACCTCTTCCAACTGGCTCACATTCAATTTTCATCTTGGCAGTTTTTCTTCTAGATTTTCGGGTCCTAAACTTCTGAGGTTGTTTTGAGTCCCTAAACAACGTTTTTTGGGCCCTCCATAGTCACACTATAGACAAAGTCAAAGTGTGATGACACAATATGTAGTGCTTGGATAGACCTTTCCAATGGGATATCGTGTGCCTAAAACATATATCGTATGCAAAAGTTACGACCTTGGGAAGTTGATGTACCAACTTACCCCATCGGGGCCCACATGACTTTTGGCACTTCATAGCCTCGGGTTAGGTTTTTGGATGTATAGGGTTTTATGATTAATTCTTGATGCTAAAAAGGCTTGGAGGCTGCATTGTAAGGTTCTCAGATGAATGCGTGTAGCTGCCACATCTCTTCTCAAAAATTAGCTACCACCATTCAAGCAAGATTGTTTCATTCTGCATTTTATAGTTTCAACTGATTTATTTATTGAATAGAAGTTAAGTTTCACTGTATCTATGCTATTTTTCTATGTATATATGTGTTAATGTTATAGATTTGTGTTTCATTTTGTTCCAATCATAAATCTGGATCAAGGTGGGAGAAAGGAGTCTTCCCAAACTATCAAGAAGGTGTCATGGGTTGATATGGCTAGGAAGGATGCTCATAAGCGTAAGGCTTCTAGGAGTAGGGTGTCTTCCAAGAAGGAACCATGCCACACAATTGGATTTACTTCGGTGACACAAGGAGCAACCAATCAAGTGGATTGGAGAGCAATTGTGGTAGCAAATCTAGTATGGGAAACAAAGCTACTTCTATATGGTGGCGAGAATACATCCCTTGGAAAGAGGGAGTGTTGATGTTTTTGTAACATCGGGAATATTCTAACATGTGTGGGGCTTTGTGGGCTTGTGATGGGGCCTCACTCTGGAATGTTGGGGCTTCACACCCACATGCAAGTCTTATTTGATGTTGAGTTTGTGGAGGGGCTTATGAAGTTAACTTAGGGGCTTCTAACTCAACACTAAAGTTGTATATAAAGGAGATAAGAGTGAGAGTGATTTTCATTCCTGTGTGGAAAATCCTTGGTGACCTCAGCCAACCATGGAGGAGGTCAAGTGAGGCCTCATACTTGAGATTCTTCTTTGGAGAGAAGGGACGACAAGGGTATTTTTCCTTAGTACTGCATTTGTGAGGAAACCAACAAAAGAACCCTCAACCGTAGTCAATTAGGAGTAATTTTAGGGGCCCGACCAATAAGGAAGAAAGTTTTGGGGTATTTTTTGTGGTAGCTATAGGAGGAAGGAGGGATCGACTTGCTGGGAATAGGTAGTTGCAGGCCCTTGTGGAAACTGCTGAGTTAGTAGAGGGTTTGACTAGCTGAGAGCATGTAGTTGCAGGAGTACAAGAGGCTAGTACAGTGTGTTTGGGGCAGCTTTTGGATAGTTGTGGTGGGTTGTTACTCTCAATTTTCACATGCAACTCTATGTGACTAATTTTCATATTTGAAAATTGCTTCCTAGTGAACTAACAATAAGACCCTAACTGTTATCACTGAACAATTTTACCTTGAAAATTATTGACTAAAATTTTATGCAACGGAAACACAAAAGATCAAAGATGAATCATCAACACATATGAGACACAAATTTATGTTTTGTAACCTTGTTAACTTCATAAATTATGAGGGAAAAACCCGTCCTCCAAACTAGTACAATATCACCAAATATGAGGACGACCTCGTCCTCTCAGACAATACAAATATCACCAAAAACTAAGGATAACCTTGTCCTTCAATAACCATACAAATCAAAAAACCAAACCTCAACAATTTACTAGAAATTTCCTCTACCCACAAATATGCTACAGGCCAACTGTATGACCTAATGATGTCACCTATCAACGTGTACAAACTTACTCTTTCCCAGAAAATTGTGTAGGTGATTCTCCTTACTGCAACCCGCGTACATACACACTTTTCTCCATTGCAACCCTCTTATAGGTGATTGTGCCCACTTCAACCTGCGTACATACGTGGTTCTACCTTTTGCAACCTGCGTACATACACACTTCACCTTCCTACAACTTGCATACAAGTACAAAAAAACCTTGTATGGAAACCTCCATACAATTCGCTCCCTGTGACTTATGTTCCTCTAGGCCAAATTTTCCACCCTAGAAAAATTTCCCTTCGCTAAAATCACCAAGCCTCCTAGCACAAGTGAAGACTCACTTATTCTAACTCTATTCTTCCAATATGAGAAAATGTCACAATGACCTCTCTCCTTTATATACAAGTCCATTGAGTGATTTTAGGCACCCCTTCTAAACTCAAAAATTAATTATAATATTTTATTCCTCTTTGTGGGTGTGACACCCCATCACAAGCCCACAAATCCCATCAACTTGCCCATGATGCCCTAGTCTCATTTCGAGGTTGATTTCACTAAAACGAAAGGCTTATCTGGTGCCAACAAAGATTCCCACGTGCTTGAAACCTTGGCCTCTTGTGGGAATACCTCTTGAAGCTACAACAAAAAACACTCCCTCTTAGCAAGGGAGGTATCCCATCCACCATCATCTAGATGTAACTCTATATCCCACTCTGGGAGTGACTGTGTCTCCTCTACCACAGCTGCACTCCAATCCGCCTGACTGGCTTCCCACTCTGTCACTATAGTGAAACCTGCTGAAACAAATAGATCCTCCATGGAGAGCACACAACTCCTAGAAGCCTCCTGCCTTTGAACCTTCATATGGCCTCCTCAACCTATGACACCTACCTATCATTTATTGGAATATTCCTCTCTCTTATATGGACATGAAGGTTGGATCCCACTGAGCGACTAAATCCCTCTAAGTCTCCCAACTCCCTCTAAATCCATTGACTCCCTTTGAGTCTGTACCACTGGGGGAGCTACCTGCTCCCTTTGAATCTGCGCTATTGGTGGGGTTGTCTGCCTCACCACTGGTGGAGCTACCTGCTCCCTTTGAATGTGCACTATTGGTGGGGTTGCCTACCTCACCACTAGTGGATCTACCTGCTCCCCCCCATCTGTCATCCATATCCTCCCTAAACACCAATCGAGTCTCCTCCCGAAAACAATAAGTCCATATCATATCAAACACTGACAACGTCTCTCATGCATAGATCCCCTGCACAAAAGGTTCCTAAGACCTGCGAAGGCCTACCAAATCAACATCCAATAACACTTGTCCATCCTGGAATAACACTCCATATCCCTAATCCTCAATCACTAAGGCTGAGAACACACTCCTGACATCCATAACACATTTTCCACTCGCAACGCATCCCCTGACTCCATCCAGGATACCACTGCTCTAGATCCCTATACTACATGTCTGGTCCTCATGCCAAGATTCTCGTACATACCCGAGTCAGACGCTGTGAAGCTCTGATACCATGTCAATTTTCACATGCAACTCTATGTGACTAATTTTTAGATCTGAAAATTGCTTCCTAGTGAACTAACAGTAAGACCCTAGTTGTTATCACTGAACAATTTTACATTGAAAATTATTGATTGAAATTGTATGCAGCAGAAACACACAAGATCAAAGATGAATCATCAACACATACGAGACACAAATTTATGTTATGTAACCTTGCTAACTTCAGAAATTCTGAGGGAAAAACCCTCCCTCCCAACCAGTACAATATCAACAAATATGAGGACAACCTTATCCTCTTATCCAATACAAATATCACCAAAAACTGAGGACAACCTTGTCCTTCAATAATGATACAAATCAGAAAACCAAACCTCATCAATTTATTCGAAACTTCCTCTTCCCAAAAATTTGTTGCAGACCACCTATATGACCTGATGATTTCATCTGCCAGCTTGTATGAACATGCTCCTGCCTAGAAAACTATGTATTTGATTCTCCTTACCGTAACCCGCATACATACACACTTTGTTCCACTGCAACCAACATATTCAAGATTGTGCCCACTGCAACCTGTGTACATATGTGGTTCACCCTTCTGCAAGCTATGTACATACATGTATCTTCTTACTGCAACTCGCGTACAAGTACCAAAAACCCTTGTATGAAAACCTCTGTAAAATTCGCTCCCTACGACTTCTCTTCCTCTAGGCCAGATTTTCCACCCTAGAAAAATTTCCATTTACTGAAATCACCAAGCCTCCTAGCACAAGTGCAAACTCACTTATGCTACTCCATTCTTCCAATATGAGAAAATGTCACAATGACCTCTCTCCTTTATATACAAGTCCAATGAGTGAGTTTAGGCACCCCTTCTAAAATCAACAATTAATTAGAATGTTTTATTCCTCTTTGTGGGTGTGACACCCCATAACAAGCCCACAAATCCTATCAACTTACCCATGAGGCCATAACCTCATTCCGGGGCCGATTTCAATAAAACAAAAGGTTGATCTGGTGCCAACGAAGATTCCCACAATCCTGACAACTTGGACTCTTGTGGGAATACCTCTCGAAGCAACAACAAACAAAAATTACAGGAAATGTAACAACAATATTTGAAGCTTCTCTTAGGGATATTACAACCAACATAACAACCATCCTAGCTGCAGAGAAAGGGGCCAATCCCTATGGTGGACAACATGAAGAAAGGGGCTAGTACAACCAACTTAACCACAATTTTGAGGGTTGATTGAGGGATGTTACAGGTGTGTAACAACAACTTTGGGACAATCTTGTAGGGGTTGTTACAGTCAACCTATGTGAGCAACATTGGACACAAAAACCAAGGAGAGTTTCTGCACTGTGTTGTAAGTGATTTTGGTATCTTTCTTTTATGTAAGATTGGGCCATTGTCCCTGGTACAAGAGCCTTTTTTCCGAGATTAAGAACAAAATTATTTTGGACATTAGATTCATGTGTAATGTATATTATTCAAATGTTGGTTTATTTTCGCTATGCTATGTTGTTACACATCTCAGTGTGTTTATTTTCACAGTTCAGAATGTGCGATTTTTGTGTGTGTTGTTGAGAACCTAGACCAGACCTGAGGTGCGTGTGCACCTAATTCTAAGTGCACTTCGAAATATAACAATAAGATGATAGGTTTCTTAGGACACAATTAGCAAGAATAATATAGGGTGCTTAGGACACAATTAACAAGAATGATAAGTGGTGTAGAGATGTCAAGATAACAATAAATCTTTTTGTTGTATTTGGACTTACAAGTAGCCTTGTAAATCCAAATAGAGCATGTGAGTAGGTGAAGTGGTTGATAAATGAACATTCGACATCAAAGGAAAATGGTATTAATGCCACATATTTTGTAAGATGTGGTGGTGTGGCCATTTCTTTTTTAAACATGTTTTCAAAGATTTAGATGACTTGTTATGCACGATTGTCTTTGATGATGGATTAGATAAGATGTTTGGAGTTAATATGAGACATGTATGTGGGTTTTGTGAAAATAAATTTTTGGTTAAGTTAGTGTGATTGACGTATCTATCGCTTTAAATTGATTTAAGGTTTGTGTTTAATCTTAATTGTTCTTGTAATTATTGGTGTATAATAACACGAGCATAATTATGAATGTATTTTAAGTGACACTTGATTTTTAGTGGGCCTTTAACATTTATTTGCTTCCATTGATCCAACAATCCATTATTAACTTGAAGATAACAAAGCTAAGGGTTCAAATATATTGCCATGTTTATTAAAGACCCATATTTTTGTCGTGTCTTGGGAGATATGGATCAATCAATTAAGAATTCATAATGTGGAAGTGATAATGTTTATGTTTATTTTTGACACAAAAGTATCCTTTGACTATTTATAAAATGAAATGAGAAAGTATTATATAGAAAAAAGTGTAGGTCGTGCATGCAACCCTCGTAACTAGAAAAATTTAAGAAAAACTAAATAAACAAGCCCCAAAATTGTCCATCAACAAACATAGCTTTAGATTGGGAAATAATCAAACTAAAACAAACATATAACCTTCGCTTAATAAAAACTTAGGCACTTACGAAAAGGTGCAGTGCAACCATGGGCATCTAAATTAGATAAAATCTCCCCACAAGTTGGCAATAGGGTATGTAGTGAATAACATAACTCCATGGCCATAAAGAATAGAGAACAACCAAAAATAAGAAACCCCAACCCAAGACATAACACCATAATGTGGAGTCGACAACTACGGTGAGAAATTTCTTGACACTTGATCCACTAGGGTTATCATTAATAATGGGGGAAACACACGTACGCTTGCTATCCATTTGCAAATAATATCCTCTTGTAGAGGCATAAATCACAAGTTCCTTGAAAATGAAAAAATTGGAGGTACTAAGAGCAATAACGATACAATTTTCATCCAAGGAAACACAAGTTGTTGAAAACACAAGCACATTGGAAAATCCCACTACCCTCAATAGAAAGCCATGAGGTTAGGGGGGAGAAGACACCTCCAACAAAAATCTGTGAAGATAACTTATTGTCAATAAAATATAGATTTGAAAAGAATCCGATGCAAACAATAAACCATAAAGCCTCAATCCAAACCACAACAACCACACAAAAAGGAACTAAACAATCCTCTAAAGACAACATGACTCGACTCTCCTCCCCAACTCAATCTCCTCCTCACTTTACTTCAACACCAATACAATGCATATGTTATGTAAGAAAAACCCTTGAAGTGTTTGAGATAAGGGTTGTAGGAGTGATAGAAAGACAATACACACCTCTCCTCCTCCTCGTCACTCCTTCCCTACCTTAGGTATCTAATATTTTTTCTTATGAATTGAAAAAGCATACGCCTCAATCATAACTCAATGTTACTTAGCATGCATGTTCTCATCATAGCTTAGAATTTTGACAAATACAAACAAAATAAATATCATCAACCGAGGCCTCTCAAGGGCCATTTGCATCATGGGAAGAATAATGTTCACCGAGACCAATGGAAGGAGGTAACTCCGGGTGGTAAACATAGTAACTCTCTCCAAAATGGAAGAAGTGGTCAACACTATGATGAGCCCAGAAGATGAGGATATCTGGAAGCACTCTGGGCTATTTGTCTCATATGAGGAGCTAAGGAGTGGGACAAGCCTTGTCAGGAGGGGGAAGAGAGTTGGGGACCCAACCCAAGATAAACTAGAAGTCAGGATGGAGACAGTTCTTGGACAAAGTGCATCGGCACATAACAAGGAATGCGATGGAAACTGTCCAAATGGGCTACATGCTAGGGTTGTGAAGGGGAAACATGTTACGAAATTTAAGGGTGGAAGAGCAGATCCAGTCGGGAACAAATCAGAAAGAAATCCCCCCTTGTTTACAAAATCCTGCCAGGACATCCATGGAGGAGAACTATCACTAGAAGTTGGGTTAAAAGACATAGAAGGTGACTCTGGGGTACCTGGGAAGTTGAATGGAAAAAAACTAGAACAAGAACCTGATAGCATCTAGAAGGAATGTAGGGCTAGTTGGGGAGGTTGGAAAGGGAAAAACCTGTGGAAACCAAGGAAGGTAGAGCGAAAAATGGTCCTTGGAGGGGATGTAGGATGCATGTAACTTGGCTATGTGTGCTCTAATGGGAAGGTTCTCATACAAAGCTTTGGGTCGACAAGGTATAGCGAGTTGGGTGGAGAAAATTTGGAACCCATTACTAGGGTATACGTCGGAGACGATGATACTCATCAGGGGGTGGTTATGCTTCATCTTCAGAACTCCAAAAGACTCCATGAAAATCCTACATGAAACTTGGATTTTAAATGGAGGCAACCTGATGCTAAAAAGATGGCGAGTGGGTTTTGACCCAACATCAGAATACTTCCAGTGTAGGCACATTTGGGTGATTTTACCAGGCTTACCAATACAACTTTGGAATGAAGGTGCATTTACAACAATAGGGAATGAACTGGGGAGGTTTCTGTTTGTGGAAGATTTAGTCTTAAAGGGAGTCAATAGGAGAATGGGAAATTTTTTGGTGGAATTAGATGTTCACAATGGATTGTTAGAAGGACTTGATATAGAATGGAGGGGGAATATATATGGCCAAAAACTTGACTATATGGGTCTTCCTTTTCGATGCACTTCCCGTGGAAGGATAGGGAATTTACGTAAAGACTGCCAAGGGATAGTCTCAGATGAAGAATCAGAGTTGTCAATGCTTAGGAAGGTAGACTATAATGAACATCTAGGGGAAGACCCTTCATGGAGTGGGGAAGGCACTTCATTAGAGGAGGCTACATCGAACCCAACAATGGTTGACTCTGACTTAAGTAAGCTAAAACTACTCTATCCCTCCTTCTTTTCTACTTTATCAGCTTGGAAGATTGATTGGTTAAAACTCTTAATGAAGATTTTCTGAGGTCCTAATAGGATGCCATATAGATTTGTCTTTGACCTCAAGATGGCTCTATGTTTATGTTGTCACACACTTGTTTGTTGTTGTTTTAAACTAACAAACTGATCAAGAACTTCATTGTTGTTTTAGTTATGGTTACATAGGATTTTAGGTGCTCTAACATGTATTTTTAGTCACCAATAGGTTAGCACATGCATACAATAAAATACGTAACACGCCTCTATATCTTTACTGTTGAAATAAGTTTGTTCTAAACTATATCATACATGAAAATGAACACAGGTATTTTTGGTCAAAATGATCCTAAATAACCCCCCCCTGGGCAAAACTAGTTTGGAATATAAGTCTATAGATGTGGAGTAAAGAAGGTGGAATACAACAAGTACATGAAACAAATGAACCTGATACAATGTCATCTTCTCTCAAGCTGCTATACAAGTCCAAGATGAAAGATGCGCCCACGCATGGTGCGCTCTCCTCAAATGTTGTCCAATCCACTGAAGTGAAGCGCCCTTGCTCCTTGAAGATATGGTGAAGAAACCCTTGCACACAAACAAGATATTGTGTGCTACCTCTCCACTGAAACTGTCCTCAAATCATTCTAACCACTGAAACACCTCCATGCTATAAATGCACCCTCCTCCTATAGTGTGCCAAGCAACAACCACAACCACAAATAAAAGAGGGCCTAAGCCTCCATGCGTCCTCCATTAAAGGAGGTGCCCAAGATTCCCTCAAGCATAGCCTCCATCCTCACCTCAATGCTCTCTCTCAAACTCTCCAAGTGAACATAAGAGTGAATGAGCCTCTCCTTTCCCTATGCACCCCTCTTGAACCTCCATAAGGAAACCTAAAATATGGATGGATGAGATCATCCCTTCCCATATCTAATAAAAGGTTGATATCATCCCATAATAATATCACTCACAAACCCACTTTGGGTTAAGTTCCCTAAGTTCAGTTTATGTCTCCCAATTCACCCATAAAGTGAATTAATGGTCCTTTTAGGCTAAAATGACCAAATTTCAATTTTGACTTAAATCTCCTAAGTCAAAGTGAAATTAGACATAAAGTAAAAGGTACATAGTACCAATGTATTTCCCACTTGTGTTTAGAGGCTCACAAACACAAGGGTACCACTTCCCAAAGTACACAAATCTCAACACTCCCTCTTACTGAGGAAAGTGTTTCTCACCAAGTCCATCTTGTCTCTGAAGAATGGGGTTAAAAACCCACCAAATGGCGTTTATCCTAAGTCTGCCAGAGTGATGTGACCATTTGGCACATTGTACTAGGATGCACGCAAATCTGGGCAGCTAGGATCAACGTGCCTCATATCGACGGTCGCTAGTCATATCAAGGCCTCAACATGCACGGTCGTTAAAAAAGGTAGAGCGGGCCGGGGAAAACAACCATGGTTTTTGAGGCACTACGTGTCAGCCAGAGACACACATCGGGCCCAAATGTGGGAAGGAATCAAACCGCTTTTCGGCGGCCCCGATGCACGCATGCCCTATCCTAGGCCGACAAGTGGTCGCTTCACAACCGTCCCGTCGACAGTTGTCCCCCACTCCATATCTCTCCTTTTTCCATCACATCCCTCACTCCCCTTTCATTCCCTCACACTTGTCCTCCACTCACTGTCCCACCTTTCGCCTCTCCCCTTCTCATCTCCTGCCACCTATTCCACCTCAGCTCCCGCCTGTGTCACCCCCACAGCTTCTTCCCAACCTTTGTATCTCCTCCACCTGGCCATCACACACCTAGTAAGCCTGCCATCTCGCCAATCGCCCGCCAGACCCTCATCCACGCCCGCTGCCTAGCCATCCTTGCAGGCATCCAACTCAGCTCCAAGTGGAAGAATGCAGAGGCCACCATGTCTCACAGGTGCAGTGTTGACTCAGGCCTTTTTTATCTCGATGAAGCAGTTATTAAGGTTGGTTGGTGGTGGTTGAACATCTTTTCCACCATGAATGGAAAGCCTGAGAAAGGACTGTCAGAAGGTCAGCTCGGCTGCAGTTGTTGAGATTCAACAAGAAGATCCTAGTGAAAATTATGCACCTACACTAGGATGGAGCCTCAATCTATTTTTAGGTGGAAGTCTATTTTTAGATGATGAGCAAATTCTATTTATAGATGATGTCTATTTATAGATGGTGAGAAAATTCTATTTATAGATGTATGTTGACTATTATTATCCCTTAATAATAGTTGGACAATAAATATTAATCTATTCTCAATGAGCACTTGGAAATAGTTAACTGAAGTGGAAAATCAGTTAGCTATAGGAAATTCGAGTTCAAAGGTTGACTGGTGGGACATAGAAGTCGAATTAGTTGTAACTGAGTGATTTGAAGTTGTATCAGAGTTGGATGTGTAGTTATGTGAGTTGTGAAGTAGTTTAACTCAGTTAAGTGAGTTAAGCTCAGTTGTACTAGTTGTAACTGAACTTACACTAGTGAGAGATCAGTGAATTAATTATTAATTAATTCAAAATCAGTGATCTCACATGCAACTAAAGATTTACCACTGTTAACTACATGCATGTCACATCCAGTGGAGACCCAATTGAGATAGCAGGTGAAAGGGACAATTTGATTATCAATTGTGACATTAGTGACTACACTCATGCAACCACACACACAATGGATGTGCCCATGAGGATTGTGAAGCCTAGGCAAGATGAATTCATTCATTGCAGGGACTTCCATCAGTAGGGATTGTGCAGAGGAGGGAGGTTTTCTAGAGGCAGTAAATTGTCACATGCATTTGCCAAATTTTTGTATGACAGAGTGAGACGATTGTATATTGTACCGAGAGCTCTTGGATTAGATTTTTGTATGTGATTGCTTCATGATCCATGATATATACATAATATATGATAGTGGGGTTATTAGCTTTATTCTTTCCCGGTAAAACATTTGTGTTATGTGTGATTGATCTTTCTTCTTGATATTACAATTGGTGATCATGTTTTAAATTCCACAAGAATATTTGTAGAAGCGATTATGTATTTAACAATGGCATATAGTTGTTAGATCAGGAGAATCTAGGCAATACATAATTTGTATTAAAGTTTCTACAAAAGTCAACTCATCTGAAACATGATTGCGTTTGACAGAGCTCACTTATGACATGAGACTGCATGCACAATCTGTCAGGAAGCATGCAGATGCAAAGATTTTAATGCAAAGACCTGGGCACGCCTCTGCTGCAGAAACAAAATTTTTGAGTATAAGTATGGAGTTCTGTCATTTTTGTAAAGGTCTTTGGTTGAGAAGAGCTCCCATTATGTAATATGTTTTAACACCATAGCTTGTCTGGTTATGTATTTCGATTTGAGACTTTCAATTAATAGAAGTCAATTTCCTTTCACATATCTGTAAATCCTGTGTCAAAACACTTGGAATTGGAGGATCCAGTCGAGGATTGTTATGCTGTTCTAATGGAGTTTTGATCATAGTAGTATCGTGATCAATTTTACTCAATTTCTTATGTTGTATTTTTCCCTCTCGCACTGAATAGCTCGGAATTGGATGATCCGGTCTAGTTGTTGTAGCTGCACGATGATGGAGGTTTGATCATTGTGTTGTTGGAATTGTGTCATTTGGGCACATTTTAGTGTCTGAAACCTGGGCTCGAAAGCATCATCGAGTATGAGTTTATCTTCTTCAAGTTGTTGGAAGGCCGGATGCCCATATCAATCTTGTTCTCATTTTCTCATCAAGTCTTCCCTTTGCTCACCTTTAAACTCAACCCACTGACTGAAGTTAATGTGGCCCTCACTTCCCTATGCATTTCTTGTCCAGTTCTATGTTGTAACATCATTTTAGTGCTATGATTTTTCCATTGACCACCACCCATTTAAACCAACATCCACCTAAACATTGATGGGTACTGGGCTTACCCCTTCTCCAATCCAGGGGTGAATTCTAGTGCTAACATGCTCAATGTACACCTCGTTGTCTATAAATCGATACAGAAATGTGGTATTTACATCCATCTAATGTATCATCCAACCCATCTCCATCGCTATGGCAATAATACTCTTGATCGAGGTGTATCTCACAACTGGTGTGGATGTCTCATAATAATCGACTCCCTCTATCTGAGAGAATCCTCGAACCACAAATCAGTCCTTATGTTTCTTTATGCTACCATCTGCAATGTACTTGGTTTTGTACAACCACCTGGAAATCACAACTGACTTCCCCACTAACCTCAGAACCACCTCCCAAACATCGTTGCGCATAATGGATTCATACTCCTCTAGCATGGCCTCTTGCCAAACCTGGTTGTCAACTGCCTGCACAAATGTCTATGGCTCAGTATCTGAGATACTCGTCACCATAGCCAAATAGGACCCAAGCCTCTCTGGAGGTTTTCTCTCTCTAAACTATCTCTTGGGCTCTCCTACATTCTCCTTGGCTTCCTTCAGGGTCTCCTGAAACCATCTCGATTTCCTCTTCCCTGAAGTAGTCAAAGGAGAAGTAACATCTCTCTGCCCATGAGTATCTGCCTCAGGTCTAGTCTCAACACTCTGAGATCCTGAAGCATCTGCCCCTCTACCTGAACTCTCTATGATTGTGAACCTGAAGTTGTGCAAGGTGACCCTGTCACCCCTGAAACTGGTGTACCAGAAAATTGAGGTTGTGCTCCCTATGAGACATCAATTTGTTCCTCTACATCATCCTCAACACTGACTCTCAACTCGAGAGATCTCTGAAAAGCCCTACCCTCTTCAAATCTAACATTTTTTATCACCACCACTCTCTGCAATGATGGAATGTAAATCTGATAGGCTTTGGAGACCTCTGAGTATCCAACTAGAATCCCCTGCTGGGTTGTGGGGTCTAGCTTTGTCCTCTTCTTTGAGGGGACATGAGAATAGGTCAAGCAACCAAAAATCCTGATGTGCTTGACATCGGGCCTCCTACCAGTGAAGGCCTCCTCAGGAGCCATCTTCCCCAAAATCTTGTGGGGACTCCTATTCTGCAGGTAAACTACAGTAGCACCCACCTTTTCCCATAGGTAAAGAGACAAACTCTGATCATACATCATAGATCTCGCTGCACTAGTGATCACCCTGTTCTTCCTCTCGACAACCCCATTCTACTGGGGTTGTAGGGAACGATCATCTGTCTTCTGATCCTAGAATGGGCACAGAAGTCTACAAACTGACTAGAGGAATACTCTCCTCAATTATCTGACCGCAAGACCTTGATCCTCTTTCCAGTCTGGTTCTCCACAAGAGCTTTGAACTCTTGGAACCTCTTGAAGACCTCACTCTTGATATTTAGGAAATAGATCCAGGTCTTCCTTGAGTAGTCATCAATGAATGTGAGATAATACTCACGACCACTCGAGGATGCTTGATACATGGGAACACACACATCTGTGTGTACTAAATCTAGTACCCCAGCTGACCTGGTGTCACTGCTAGGAAAAGAAGCCTTGGTAAATTTACCAAGTGCACACCCTCTAAAAACATCCTGATGCTCTGAATTGAGTTGTGGCACTCCTGTCACAACCTCTCTCAGTCCTCCAAGATCCCCATGATGAAGGTGAGCCATCCTACGATGCCATAACTCACATAACTATCTGTTTCTATCGCTACTCACTACAAAGGCATGAAGTGGCTGAAAAAACAATCTGAACAGTTTCCCATCCCTCAGTCCAATCACTTGACCTAAGGTGAGACATGACCCCTTAGGGTGTATGAGGTCCTTTGTCCCTCTGAAGGACACCTCAAGACTCCTATCCTGGAGGGTGGAAACTGCAATCAAATTCTTCTTCAGCCTAGGGACGTAGAGAACATCCCTGAATGAAATAGGTGGCATGTTGTCTCCCTGAAAGTTAACAATGCCAATCCCAACAACTCTGACCAAGGTGTCATCACCAAGAGAAATATCCATCATGACCTTTGTGTCTTTGAGATCAATCAAATTCTCCCTCACACCAGTCATGTGGCTCGAATCCTTGTTGTCTATATACATGATATTGGGTGTTGTATCAACTGAAGTGCAACATATGAGGAAAGCAGACTCCCTCTCATACAATGTCTGAAACTCTACCTCCTCTGTTGTAGTTTTCGTACCACCCTTCTTCTTCTTCCTATTGGGACATTGTCCAACATAGTGCCCCATATTCTTATAATAAAAGAAATTCACTTTGCTCATATCTCTCTTTTTACCACTACTGCTCTCTCCCTGTGGCATGGCCGCAAGCTTGGGACCCTGTCGAGCTGCCTTGCCGACCTTATTCTTTCCCTTTGTCCAAAGAGAAATATCTGCATCACCCTGCAATGTTTGTTGTTGTCTAGAAGTATCTGATGTGAGTCTCATCTCCTCCTGGACAAAATCATCCCAAATTCCCTCCCAAGTAGGCATGATCTCTCGGGCAACCATGCCTTGAGCAAATGGACCCCATGGTTTGTTAAAGTTATTTAAGGTTGTCCTTACCATAGAATCTGGATCCACTATCTCTCCAAAGGCTGCAAGCTCATCTCTGATATGAGTGAATCTGCCAAAGTAAGAAGTAACTGACTCAGTCTTGAGCATACTAATGCTCCTGAGTCTCTCAAATAGAACCATCTTCCGGTTCTGGTTAGAACTCTGGTAAAGCTTGCACAAGGATGCCCACATCTCATATGCATAGTATTTACCAGTCAAGTGGGGTATAATGTGATCCCTCACTGCATCACACATAGTTCTCTTTTCCTTTTTATTCCTCTTCTTGAAATTTGTTGCCAAGATGGGAGAAATAGAAAGAGGAACAACAATAGGAGCCTGAACTATATCCCATAGTTCCAGGTCCTCTAGGACAAAGACAATCATGGACTTCCAAGGAGACCAGTTGCTAGCTCTGGCTAGCCTATCCTCCACTTGCATCTGTAATGTTGACATGACTTCCCACTGCACTCACTATGATACTGCAACTGCAAAGGAACGCTACCTAACTCTTGTCAACATAGGTGTGAAAAGAGGTTGTCAAACAACAACCTCACTCCTAGCAATATAGGTGTGAAAAGAGGTCGTAAAAAATCAGCCTCACTCCTAACAACTAGGTGTGAAAAGAGGCTGATCAAAATGACCACAAATTGTCCTACAACTCTCCACTAAAATTATGCCAACAAGCTGCCACTAAACACTGTCAATGCCTGTCCAAAAAATCTTTCCAAAAGCTGTCTAGGACTGTCCACAAATCAGAAAAAAAATCACCCACCAAGGGCTTTGATACCATGAATATTTTTTGAGGTCCTAACATGCTGCCATCTAGTTATGTCTTTGACCTCAATATGAATCTATGTTTCTATTGTCACACACTTTTTTGTTGTTGTTTTAAATTAACAAACTGATCAAGAAATTCATTGTTGTTTTAGTTACAGTTATATAGGATTTTAGGTTCTCTATCATGTAGTTTCAGTTACCAACAGGTTGGCACATGCATACCATAAAATATGTAACACATATCTAGATATTTACTACTGAAATAATGGTGTTCTAAACTCTAGCATGCATGAAAATGAACACATGCATTTTTGGTCAACATGAACCTAGATAAACCCCCCCCAAGGAAAACCAGTTTGGAATATAAGTCTATATCTGTGGATTAAAGAAGGTGGAATATAAAAAGTACATGAAACAAATGAACCTGATACAATGGAAGCTTCTCTCGAGATGTTATACAAGTCCAATAGGAAAGATGCACCCAAGCATGGTGTGCCCTCTAATGTTTTCCAATCCACTGAAGTGAAACGCCCTTTCTCCCTAAAGCTCTGTTGAAGAAACCCTTGCACACAAACAAGTTGTTGTGTGCTACCTGTCCACTGAAATTGTCCTTAAAGCAATCTGACCACTGAAACACCTCCCTGATATAAGTGTACCCTCCTCCTATAGTGCGCCCTCCTTCAAGAAAGAACCACAACCACAAATAAAAGAGGGCCTAATCCTCCATGAGTCCTCCATGAAAGGAGGCACCCAAGATTTCCTCAACCATATCCTCCATCCTCACCTCAATTATGTCTCTCAAACTCTCCAAGTGAACATAAGAGTGAATGAGACTCTCCTTTCCCTATGCGCCCCTCTTGAACCTCCATAAGGAAACCTAAAAGATGGATGGATGAGATCATCCCATCCCATCTCTAATCAAATGTTGATATCATCCCATAATAATCTCACTCACAAGCCCACTTAGGGTTAAGTTACCTAAGTTCACTTTATGTCTCCTAACTCACCCACAAAGTGAATTAATAGTCATTTTAGGCTAAAATGACCAAATTTCACTTTTGAATTAACTATCCTAAGTCAAAGTGAAATTAGACATAAAGTATTAAACCTAAAATTGCAACCCTACGAAGATTAATGACTTGTATTAAACCTGATATTATATTTATGCAAGAAACTATGGTGGAAGGAGAGAAAGCAAGGGCCTTAGTCAAAAAACTCTTGCCAAGCTGGTATTGTTGTGTATCTGATTAGGTAGGGCTGTCAGGGGGTTTATGTGTGACTTGAAACCCAACTAAGGCGACACTTCATCCTTCTGTAACATGTGTAGGCATTCTCCTTGAAGGCACTATACTTGAGGGAAACAAGTTGGTCACTCTCTTCAACTATTATGGTTATTGCACTGATAGGAAAGTCTTCCGGGAAGTTGTAGTTGCAAGTGGTCTGCTAGCTACCAACAATATAATCCTTGTTGGTTACCCTAACTTTACAGTTTCTGCTTGTGAAGTTTGGGGCTCAAAAGCCAAATTAGACCCCTGGTCGATTTTTTCAAAGGTATCTTTCAGAATTTCGTACTGGCAGACATAGTCCCTTTAGAGTTTTCCTCTACTTGGCACAATGGAAGAGGAGGAATAGAGAGTATAGCAAAAATACTGGACAAGGTTTATATGTCGGAAGACTTGGTTTCATCAATTGGTAGGTATAGATTCTGGATTGCCTATCCTTATTTTTCATACCATGCACTGATTGTATTGCAGTTTGAGGAGGGACGGAGGCCAGTATCTTATCCGTTCAAACTAAATCCTATCTGGCTTGTTAGAACTTGGTAAATTGTTGGGCTGAAGAGCAACGACTGACCAAGGTAACCTATAGACTAACTTTAAGACTGAAAACTAGCCTTTCCAATCTAGAGAGGGCTCTCTCTGAGACCTAGTCTCTGATAGATAAATGACTTTTGTTTGTCGGCTAGATTTATATGTTTGAGGAATGTTTCTGGTTTCGCTGGCAAGGAAATACAGGACTTTGGGCTATGGAGTCAATCTCCTAAAAATGAGAGAAATCAATGGTTGGTAAAGGAAACTTGAGAGGATAAAGGCTAAATAGGAAATGGTCTTTCAGTTTAAATGTCGTTGTGTATGGCGAATAAAAAGGGGACATAAAGCAAATCAAAGCACCATTAAAGATGAATTATAACTTACTTAGAAGAAAAAACACATAGTTTAAATGGCTGAGTCTAAAGCACTACGCGATGAATTTTGTACTTGTCAAACGTTCCAATTTAATCAGAGGAAAAAGACATGAATTTGCAGGAAACAGGAAGTACATACATAGATAGGATCACAATACATCAAACCACCACCATTAAAATATTTTCGTCAAAGCTTCAACACTTCTACATTATTATTTCTATCAGATTCAAAGATACATTCAATAGTCCTCTGTCTACACTACTTTTCAAACTTGACTTACATCGAAAAGATACAATATATAAAAAAACTACGCCCTCTCGGGCTACTATGCCTCAAACTAATTCTCCTAGAATTTCAGATTTAGTTACTTCCTCCCAAATGACCCTTTGAATAGAGTTTACCAAAAATGGAAACCTGAATGCACTCAATCATAACCTAACCGAAACCTTTGTCTCAATCATTCAGTCATGAGTAAGATTTCGTCATCAGGTTGTGATGAATTGGCGTTTTCTTTTCTGAGGTTCCCAAGTAATCGTGCGCATTGTTGGAAACTCTGTCACATTGTATAATGGCCCTTGGTTGTTGTTGCATGATCACTAGCTGTAGAGTGCATGTGGGGAGTTGGTGTAGCGAACGTTCCATTATGGTCGCTCGTGAAAATCCAAGTGGCAACATTGTTCGGAGGCTACGCATCTCTTCCAAAACTGGCATTGTTTCACTTACACCTGCCCTCCTCACTAGGTAAGTTTACAACATCAACGAGACAGATATTCACTGCGCGGGTGTCGCGTCAAACTTCTTGTTACCGGCATGAAACATGATATGCGAGGAGAAATATTCCATGCCACGATCAAAAGAGACGAAATGGGGTTGTCTCACTCATGCCTCTGGCCTCACCTACAACCTTACAACTTTGAGTGTTTTTCTAAGAGACCAATTTCGTTTGTTCAGATTCTTCACCTGTCTCCATAAGACCATATTTCCTTTCAATTTTTCTTGAGCATTGGTGAGAGCCGCGCGGGCGTTATCTGTGGCCGGTATGCATTCCTTGAAATGTTGTGTGATTCTTTCTTTTTACACCCTCTGTTCATCCCATGGCTGAATGATTACATCTTGCGCCTCTCTGAGTTGTCTTTTGAGCCAATTTGCATTCCCTGCTTGGCTCTGCAATGCTGGCATTTCAATAGTCCTTTCTGCCAGTTGTCTTCTTAATTCTTTGTTTTCTTGATACAATTCGATGATAGCGAGCTGCGCTTGCTTCAGCTGCTGTGACAAATCCTGATCATCCACGTTTTCATCACCTGAACTCCTCCGTCTTTCACCAATTCCCTTACTTGAACCTTCAACAGTTTCTAGCCGAAAAACGCGCATGAGTAATCTCTCGACGATAGAATGGGTGCACGGTTCACTGGGAGCTTGGATCTCCTTGGGTTTCTTAATTAACCTTGGCCTATCTCTTTTCCGAGCTGTTGGCTGGTGGGTTGATGAATCTTCTATTTCCTTTCCTTTTCCCGTGACATCTTCCCTTCTCGACCTTGCGTTGCGGAATGTTGTTTCCCTTGCAGATAGAGTAACGTGTCCTTTGGGGTCTCTTGGGATGCCAGCCAAAAAAAAAAATGAATCCCAGTCTTTGTTCGACCATCTCAATTCTTCGACCACCAACAAATTGATCAATGAAAAATGGGACAAGTTTTTCCCCGATTGGTCAACCTAGGCCTGGACGTTGTCTGCCATCCTTTCCAAGCTTCGATGCAATAAGAAAGGTAGATTCAAAAGTTTTTTCCCTGTGAAGTGCATCAACAACCTGATGTGACATGGGTATACTCTGTCAAACCTACCTTCACAGGTGAAATACCTTTTGATTACCTTTAGGATATTTTGGAAAGGCTCCTGGAGGTACTGGCTTGGAACGTCAGCTCTAATTTTCTCATTTAGGAAGTTGGGCTCGATAAAATATTCATAGCACAACATGTCTAAAGGCATGCCTCTAAACCATTTTTCACCGCGTGGATGGATATCCGTCGTAGCTGACAGATTTTCCTCCGTCACTCGGAAGGTGATTCCCGCAATGGTCGTGCAAAACCCATTAAAATTGAGGGTGAACTATTCATCCAGGTTCGCATTGTACTCTTTGATTTTTTCACAAAAGCGCATACATTTGACCTATTCAAAAGATTCTCTAATTTTCAGATATTTGTTTATTAATCCTAGGTTTTGAGGCTCAGACCTCATGGCCCTGCCACCTCTCACCTTATTTATTATGCTTTGAGATGTTGTCATGTTGCCAGTATATATTTGTTTCGCATGCATAGTAATGAATGACAACACCCTCTCTGCGCGAAAAATAAGAATGACGGACTTCACAGAGACTGTCGGAAAGGCAGTGATAGAAACTTTGCGCGACAAGAAAAATCAGCTACAAGAGTCCATGACATGGTAGTAAGACGCGATGGAAAATTTCGGTGTAGTGGGAAACAACAAGGGAGGCTTGTCACGGTAGAAAGGAGTGATGAAAAATTCTGGCACGGTAGCAAAGTACTGGGAAACTTGTCGCGAGACATAGAATTCAGGCGCGATGAAAAATTCCGCGCGACAGAAAGAAATTCCCAAGAAGAAAGGTTGACGGTGAGAAGAAATATCGTCCAACACACTAGTTTGCAGCAAACTCCAACATACTTTAAATAATGACTGAAAATGATGAAGGAGACGCGACAACTTGAATGAAGAAACTCATAATACGAACGATGGAATTCAACTTTCCCACAGAGAAGGGCTCCAGGGATTGCAAAAAAACCCGCAGACAATGAAAAAATCCAAAAGTAAGGGAGAGGCATGCAGGGTGACCAATATTTATACTTGAACGGGTAAGGAATGGAATCATGGCAGAGGATGATAAATCCATGGCGACGAGAAGTTTGGAAGCAGGTTGAGAATTTGCACAACAAACTCATGTGATGGGTACACTTTGAAGTGTGTAAAGTACAGATGATAAGAGCGACAGAGTATACATGATATGAGCATCATGATTTTTTACCTTTCTGACTTCATAATTAGGTGATGATGTTCATTATATCCATCGACGTGACCTTTATCCCAACAACTTGCCTCGATCTCTGGCATGTAAATTCCCCTTTTCTAACAGGACTCTATATTTTGGGAAAGGGACCTTTAGAAGTTGGACATGACTAATCATTACACCCTTTACCGAATCCAAGGGCTAGACCCACTACTTGCTAATTTCGACCCATTCGTTATTCGATTCCTATCCTCACATGCTTTGACACACAAACTACGACTCATCTAGGACTAACTCTAACTGTAAAAATTACGGTGCTAAGAGCTAGCTCCAATGGGGATGTTATCCTCCAGGTGAGGTGGCAATGAAAAATAGACTAGGTGCTTAACCATTGGGTTTTATTTGACTTACAGACTCTAAAAATGATGAAAAGGACTCATCCCAGACTTCCTTGACACAATTATGACCAAAATTAGCATAAACTTAGGGCCTTCGCTTGAGCTTCAATTTTTTGTTGACTACTGACTCGAAGCGATTTATTTGAAAAAAATGGGTTATTTACAATGACATGAAAAACTAAAAAAACTTGTTAAACCAAATAATGTTTGAGAAATCTACCATTCACGAGCCCCCCACCAATGAGCTCTCCATTAATCTCTTGTATCAAATAGGCATTTTTCCCGTGATACGCGACAATCCTGAATGGCCCCATCCAAAGATGATCAAACTTTCCATGCCTCCCTTTGTCCTCGTTCCTCACGTCCCACTTTAGTACCATATCATTCACCTTGAAATCCTCCTCTTTGGTGTGTTTGTCAAAAATTATTTTCATTTTGTCTTAGTGAAGCTATGATTTTTTGAAGACTTGTTCTCTCATTTGTTGCGCATGGACCAATTGGTTTATTCTCCTTTGAGTGTCGTTTGGTTCAAATTCTTGCTCTTGCAGTAGTATCCTTACTGGCAATCCCAATGAGGTGGGAAAAACTACCTCTGCACTATATACAATTTGGAAAGGTTATGTGGAGATGCAATTTTTAGTGGTGATTCTGTCAACCCATAACGCACAGATAAGATTTAGTGTGAACCTTTCTTGTTGTCCTGCAGAAGTTTCTTAATAATCATGGTCAAACTTTTGTTAGATGACTTTGTCAATCCATTACCCTGTGGGTAATAAGTTGTGGAATGTCCCAAAGTTATGTTGTAATCGTTGCAAAATTTCTCCATCTTCTTAGACTTGAACGTCGCT
Source organism: Picea engelmannii (assembly GCA_009831015.1). Classification (NCBI taxonomy): domain Eukaryota; kingdom Viridiplantae; phylum Streptophyta; class Pinopsida; order Pinales; family Pinaceae; genus Picea; species Picea engelmannii. The sequence continues at coordinate 120,782 of ML780993.1, read as the reverse complement.
ACATTGTCAGTGATGATCTTGACTATGCAACCGAATCTAGACAAGATATTAGTCTCTAAAAACTAAATTATAACTATGTCAGTATCTTGCCTTGTGGGGACCGCTTCGATTCATTTGGTGAATTAGTCTGTGGTCGTCGGTATCCATCTATTCTGAATTGAAGATGATGGATGAATTTCTCCTATAAAATCCAGACCTCGTTGCATAAACGGTGCTTCGACAGATATAGGCTTTAAAGGTAGGGGTTGCAACTTTCTTTTCCCATCGAAGATCTGACATTCATGGTAGCTGGAAACTTCCTTGTATACATCCAAAAAAATATTGGGCCAATAGAACCCTGCCCTCAAGATTTTGTGTGTAGTGGTCTTCCAATAATGATGCCCCCCATGGTATCCTTTGTGAAACTCCTTAATAGCCATTTTCATATTTTCCTCCAGTGAACAATTTAGCAAGATCCCACCTAGATCCTTCCAATACAAAGAATAGTCTAGAATGAAAAACTTAGCTGCTTTCAACTTCAAAAATCTGGCTTTGGTTTTGCTCAACCCTGGAGGAGCTTGCAAATTTCTTAACACATAAATAATGTCAGCGTACCAAGGAGAATCAATGAACTTTTGAAATACCCACGGGACCATTTCTTCTTGTGTATTCTCTGAAAGATCAACAATAAAATTGATCCCCAAAACATCGCAATTTGACTGCACCATTAATTTAGCGAGCCCTTGACCCTTAATCAACTTTGTAGGCTTGATTTCAAGGTCATATTCCAACATTACTGCGATCCATTTTCCCCTTCTCCCTTCAGAATCAGGATGAGCCAAGATATCCTGAACGAAATTGCTAGGCACATAAGCAATGACCCGAGAATGCAATATATAAGTTATGAATTCTTTGAGGACCTTCACTAAGGCATATGCTTGGTTTCCCATGATATCATACCTTAGTGGGGAGTCTCTCAATGTCCCGCTGAAATAAGCTATGGGATTTTCAAATTTTTTCTGATCCTTTTGTAACAAAACGCCAATGATGGTGTGTTCTGAGGCAAAGGAAAATAAAATAAATTCTTTCGCAAAATCTGGGCTGGCTAACACTGGAGCTTTGGTCATTGCCACCTTAATATCTTCGAACGAATTCCTAGCTTCAGGAGTCCATTTTATTTCATTACCTTTCCTGAGCATATTTGTGATGTGCTTTAGAATCTCAGCCAAGTTGGGAATGAACCTTCTTAGAAAATTTACCTTACCTAGGAAAGATTGCACCTCTTTCTTGCTTCTGGGAGTGTCAATATTCAGAATTCCTTCCACTCTGTCGGGGTCTATATTTATGTCTTCCTTTGAAATGACGTGTCCAAACAATTTTCCTTCTTGCATCCCAAAGTTTGATTTTTTCGTATTTAATGAGATGCCAAACTTTCTGCATTTCTGGAAAACCTTCCTTAGATGTTCGAGATGTTGATCATTGGAATCAGAAAACACCGGGATATCATCCAAGTAGATCATGATAAACTTGTATTTATCATCAGAAAAGGCTATGTCCATGGCCCTTTGGAAAGTCGCTCCAGCATTCATAAGCCCAAAAGGAATTTTTTCATACATGAAAGTACCCCAAGGTGTTGTAAAGGATGTCTTCTCCCAATTGTCGAGGTGCACCATGATCTGGTTGTATCCAAAAAAACCACCAAGCATCAACATTTTCTGAGATCCAACCACCTTTTGCAGGATGTAATACATCTTAGGAAGTTCATAGTTGTCTTTGAGAGACACCCTTTTTAGATTCTGAAAGTCCACACACAATCTTATTTCACCACTTTTCTTTCTGACGGGCACAAGGTTAGCCACCCACTTGGAAAATATTAAGGACATAATAATCTTGGCATAAAATAGTTTCCTTACCTCCTTTTCAATCAGTGGGAGCAACAGAGGGCTGATTCGTCTCAACTTTTTCTTGAAAGGTTTCTGATCCTCCTTGATGGGAATTACATGTTGAATTACTCTAGTGTCATAGACCTTTAAATCTTCGTAACTCCATGTGAAAACATCAGGGAAGTCTTTCATAAGGCTGATATACCTTTGTTTGATTTATGGACTGATTGTTTTTGGAAATCTAATGATCTTAGGATTTTCTTGAGTACCAATGTTGCAATCCTCTATATCCTCATCATTCGCAGTGATTTTTTTATTTCTGGCTACATCATTTTCATCAAAAAGATTTTCCAACGGGACCAAGCCTTTGGGGATAATGTTGTTTTTCAACTGAACTATATCCCTTCGAGCTATCTGATTCTGAAAAAGGTTATTGTTGCTTAAAACAATTGTGTCTTCATTTTCTTCACAACAACACTCATCATCAATATTCATGTTGGAAAATTCATCACACATTTGGAGGAATCTCTCTACATGTTTATCATCTTCAAACACTTGCCAATATTTAATGTTATTGGGTATCGCGGGCCTGTGTTTGACTTCAATTTCATACTTCTTATTTGGAAAAATAGGGATTTTGAACATCGAAGCTGAAGTAGCCAGACATCTGCAATTTGATTTCCCCCTCTAGGAATCATTGACAAATTGTACTATGAAAACTCTTCAAGGAGATCTAACACTAAATTTCTATATGCTCACAATCTAGTATGCTTGGACTGATATATACCCTTTATCTAATTAATAATAAGCTCAGAATCTCCATGTACAACTATCCTTTTAGCACCCAATTCCTTTAAAGTCCTCAAACCCAAAATCAGTGCCTCATATTCGGCCATATTATTGGTACAATCAAAAGTGAGCTTGTAAGAACAGAATTTTGTACCCACTTTGGGAGGGTTAATCCACACACCAGATCCGACTCCTTCCCTACTGACAGCTCCATCAAAGCTCATATTCCACATTTCATTTTCCGCGTTGCTTCTCTTATCTATAATTTACTCTATTCGATGTCCAGCTTTGTCTTCGACAACCATGACAGTTGTTGGCTTCCCCTCTTCAAAACTCAAGTTATTATAAAAAATAGAGGAGCCAAATTCGGTGTCGACAAAGTAAATGGGATAATTATTTGGTTGGGTTTTTATACTCACCATGTACTTGAGCAACACCTCTCTGTACAATATCCTTTCTTGGCCAAAAACAGGGATAGTAGCATACGACATGTCCATCTGCAAGGTTCCCTTTAATTTTGCATCCCAAGATCTAGATAACAACATGCCAAATTTAGGGGGGAATGTCAGCAACCACCACATCCATGACCATATTTTTCGATGGGATTTGAGACAATGATACAACCAAGTCTTTGATCAAACCCAAGCATTTCACCTTTCTTGAGTCAAAAGAGAAGAGATCTTTATAAGGTCTTGTAACGTCCAAGCCTAACTCATCCATGACCACCTTAGGCATGAGATTATGCGATGTGCCCGAATCTAACATGGCATTATGTAAGGTCATGTCATGAATTTTAAGGCTGACATAGAAAGGATGCACATCATCAGCATCACCACTTTCTTCTATGCGTGGGCCAAAGAAGATGGCAGGGTGGTCGTCTTGGATGTTCAAGGTGTTAGGAGCTTCTTCCATATTTAACATTTTAATGATTTAGTTTCTATACTCTCCCTTCTTGATTAGCTCATTAAACGAAACAAAGATTTTGATTTTAGCCATTTCTCTTTCAAAATTAAAAGGAGGAGGATCTTTTCTACCTCTTTGACAACTGCTTCATTTCTTTCCTCATGTGCTTTCTTTAGGGATTCTTCCTTTGATTTTCCTTTCTCCATTACATCCCTTGTTGAATTATCTTTCTTCGATTGGCTTGAAGGAGTGTTCACCTGGGGTTCCCTTTTAGGAATTTCCTTCGAAAGATCTGCGGGCACCTTTTTACTTCTGAGGTTATACTACTTCTGAAACTACATAATAGAATTTTGGTATCCTTTCCTAAACTCCTCTATTTATGATGACAACATATCATCATTTTCCAACATAAAATCATCATTCGCATCCATAAATTGATCGTGCTCTCCTTTTGTTAAGAGCACGTATGTTTATGTATCGTCACAACAATGCATCTGGTCTTGGATTATTTGATCATAATCTTAGTTTGCATAGTTGTTTTGGAAAGGAGGTCTTGTCTGTTGATCACCTTGATCTCTCTGGTCTCTTTGCCCAATATTTGGAACTGGGGCTCTTCTAACATTCTGATTTCTAGGCTGGCTTGTTCTCCACATACATCCTTTCCATGAGTCTTTCCATAGTCTTCATCATCAAGTCAAATTTTTCGTCTAATGATCGAGACATAGAGGGTTGCGCATCCCCTTGGGGCTTCTTCCCATTTCGGTCAAAATTATGTTTGATCTTCCCTGATGCCATCAGATTTACTTCAACTTCAATAGCGTCGCTCATCGTCGCATCTAATGTATTAGATCTCCTTTCTCTTAACAACAAGGAAAAGTCACTGTCAAAAGAATCAACATATTGGAGCTGGGCAGCTCCAGGGGGAGGTTTGACTTCTGTGGGAATTGAATTGTAAACTTTCATGAATCTGACCGAGAAATCTTGCACTGTTTCATCTGGTGACCTTTTTATATTATTGTACTGAGTTAGTGACTAAAGAGGATTCTTTTTATCGCCCCATCTAGAAAGAAATAATGTTTCAAAAGATGAAAAGTCAGGGATGCTCGTTGCTTGAAGGGCCTTGAACCATTTTCTGACCTCCCCTGAGAGACTCTGCACAAAAAATCTCATTTTTGCATCCTCATGATCTAACTCCTCCAGGGCAAAAAAATCATTAAACCAATCTAAGTGTTTTTGGGTTGAAGCATTTCCTTCGACATCGTATAATTTGATTCTATGATTATAATTTTGAGGCAAATCATGTAATTGGGTCGGAAAGGCGAGAGGGGCGAACTTGGCGGCCATGACTCTAGGAGGGATTTGAACTAGCTGGATGGTCTAAGTGGGGATTATGGCAGTTCGTGGGGGGTTGGTTGGTATCAAAGATTGGAACTTTTTCTCGTCGAAAATGTTTTCATCTAAGTAGGATTTTGATTTGGACCTGAACAGAGTTTGTTCAAATAGTAAATCGAAGTCAATGCCATCATTTCTCTTTATTCCGTCTTTAGGTAAAGATAGGTTCCTTTCCAAGTAATATAAGGGGTCCACTATCCTTTCCCTTCCTTTGCGCAAATTTTTTTGGGGATCAAACACAGATGCTATATGCTCTAGATAAGGGTTCGCTCTGGTGTAAACTTTCTTAGGAGCCAGGATTTCTGATTCTAACTACTCTATGTTATTGATCTTATTTAATGAAGTCACCAGGGTAAAATAAGTTTTAGACAATATATGTGTCTGACCCGTTGTTACCCTTAGGGATAACATCTGCAACTTTAGTCGTTTTCCTAGGGAAAATTTTTAATTTCATCCTCGACAACGATGCCAAAATGTTAGCACTTGGTAAATTGTTGGGCTGAAGAGCAAAGAATGACCAAGGTAACCTACATACCAAATTTAAGACTAGAAACTAGCCTTTCAAATCTAGAGAGGGCTCTCTCTGAGACCTAGTCTCTGATAGACAAATGACTTTGGTTTGTCGGCTAGATTTATATGTTTGAGGAATGTTTATGGTTTCGCTGGCAAGGAAATACAGAACTTTGGGCTATGGAGTCAACCTCCTGAAAACGAGAGAAATCAATGATTGGTAAAGGAAACTTGAGAGGATAAAGGCTAAATAGGAAATGGTCTTTCAATTTAAATGTCGTTGTGTATTGCGGAAGAAAAGGGGACATAAAGCAAATCAAAGCACCATTAAAGATGAATTCTAACTTACTTAGAAGAAAAAACACAAAATTTAAATGGTTGAGTCTAAAGCATCACGCGATGAATTTTAAACTCATAAAGCGTTCCAATTTAAACAGAGGAAAAATACATGAATTTACAGGAAACATGAAGTACATACATAGATATGATCACAATACATTAGACCACCACCATTAGAATCTTTTCATCAAAGCTTCAAGATGTTTGCATTATTATTTCTATCAGATTCAAAGATACATTCAATGGTCCTCTGTATACACTACTTTGCCAACCTGGATTACATCGAAAAGATACAATATATAAAAAAAACACACCCTCTCGGGATGCTATGCCTCAAACTACTTCTCCTAGAATTTCAGATTCAATTACTTTCTCCCAGATGACCCTTTGAATAGAGTTTACCAAAAATGGAAACCTGACTGCATTCAATCATAACCTAACTGACACCTTTGTCTCAATCATTCAATAATGAGTAAGATTTCGTCATCAGGTTGTGATGAATCAGTGTTTTCTTTTGCGAGGTGCCCAAGTAATCGAGCACACTGCTAGAAACTCGATCACCTTGTATAACGGTCTCTGGTTTCTACCACACGATCATTGGTTGTAGTGTGCATGTGGCGAGTTGGTGTAGTGGACATCCATTTTCATTCTCTCGTGCAACTCCAGGTGGCAACATGCTTGGGAAGCCACACATATCTTTCAAAACTGGGATGTGTTTCACTTACACCTTCCCTCCTCAGTAGGTAAGTTTACAACATCTGTGCGAAGAATATTCACCGTGCGGATGTCACGTTAGACTTCTTGTTACCGATAGGAAACAAGATATATGGGGAGAAAGATTCCATGCCATGATAAAAAACGATGAAATGGCGTTGTCTCACTCATGCCTCTGGCCTCACCTGCAACCTTAAAACTCTGAGTGTTTTTCTAAGAGACCGGTTATGTTTGTTCAGATTCTTCACCTGTCTCCACAAGACCGCATTTCCTTTTAGTTTTTCTTGAGCATTGGCGAGAGCCGTGCGGGCATTATCCATGGCCGGTATGCATTTCTTGAAATTTTCTGTGATTCTTTCTTTTGACACCCTATGTTCCTCCTACAACTGAATGATTACATCTTGCGCCTCTTTAAGTTGTCTTTTGAGCCAATTTGCATTCTCTGCTCGGCTCTGCGACACTGCAATTTCAATAGTCCTTTCTGCCAGTTGTCTTCCTAATTCTTTGTTTTCTTGATACAATTCAATGATAACGAGTTGATCTTGCTTCAGCTGCTGTGACGACTCCTGAGCATCCACATTTTCATCGCCTGACCTCCTCCATCTTTCTCCAATTCCCCTGCTTGAACCTTCAACAAGTTCTAGCCGAATAATGTGCATGAGTAATCTCTCGGCAACATAATGGGTGTGTGGTTCATTGGGAGCTTGGATCTCCTCAGGTTTCTTAATCAACCTTGGCCTACCTCTTTTCTAGGGTGCTAGATGGTGGGTTGACGAATCTTCTATTTCCTTTCCTTTTCTCATGACATCTTCCCTTCTCACCATTGCGCTGCGGAATGTTGTTTCCCTCGCAGATAGAGGAACGTCTCCTTTGGGGTCTCTCGGGATGTCGACCGAAATCAGAAATGAATCCCAGTCTTTGTTCAACCGTCTCAATTCTTTGACCACCAACAACTTGATCAATGAAAAATGGGATAAATTTTTCCCCAGTTGGTCAACCTCAGCCTGACCGCTATTTGCCATCCTTTCGAAGCTTCAATGCAAGAAGAAAAGTAGATTTAAAGGTTTTTTCCCTCTAAAGTGCATCAACAACCTGATGTGACCTTGGTACACTCTGTCAAACCTACTTTCACAGGTGAAATACCTTATGATTACCTTTAGGATCTTTTGGAAAGGCTCTCGGAGGTATTGGCTTGGAACGCTGGCTCCAATTTTCCCATTTAGGCAATTGGGCTTGATAAAATCTTCATACACAAAATGTCTAAAGGCATGCCTTTAAACCACTTTTCACCGTGTGGATGAATCTCTGTCGCAGCTGACAGAGTTTCCTCCGTCACTCAGAAGGTGATTCCTGCAATGGTCGCGTAGAACCCATTAAAATTGAGGGCGAATTGTTCAACCATTTTCGCATTGTACCCTTTGATTTTTTCACAAAAGCGCATACATCCGACCTGTTCAAAAGATGCCCTAATTTTCAGATCTTCATTTATTAATCCCAGGTTTTGAGGCTCAGACCTCATGGCTTTGCCACCTCTCACCTTCTTTCTTATGATTTGGGATGTTGTTATGATGCTAATATATATTTGTTTCATGCGCGGTAATGAACGACAACACCCTCTCTGCACGGAAAATAATAATGACAAACTTCGCAGAGACTATCGAAAAGGCAGTGACATAAACTTTGTGCGACAAACAAAATCAGCCACAGGAGTCCATGAAGTAGCAGTAAGGCGCGATGGAAAATTTCAGCGCAGTGGGAAACAACACGGGTTGCTTGTCGTGGTAGGAAGGCGCGACCGAAAATTCCGGCGCGATAGCAAAGTACTGGGAAACTTGTTGTGAGACAGAGAATTCAGGAACGACGGAAAATTCTGCGCGATAGGAAGAAATTCCCAAGAAGAAAGGATGAACGCGAGAAGAAATATCATCCAACACACTAGTTTTCAGCGAACTCCAATAGGCTTTAAACAATGACTGAAAAATATGAAGGAGATGCAGAAACTTTAATGAACAGACTCACAATCAACTTTCCCACAACGAAAGGCTCCAGTGCTTGTAGAAAAAACCACAGAAAATGCACAAATCCAGAAAGTAAGGGAGAGGCATGTAGGGTGACCCATATTTATACTTGAATGGGTAAGAATATGGAATCATGGCAGAGGATGATAAATCCATGGCGACAAGAATTTTGGAAGCAGGTTGAATATTTGCGCAACAAACTCGTATGACAAGTACACTTTGAAGTGTGAAAAGTATAGATGATAAGAGCGGTAAAGTATACATGATATGGGCGTCGTGATGTTTTACATTTGTGACTTCATAATTAGGTGATGATGTTCTTATATCCATCAACATGACCTTTATCCCAACAAATTTCCTTGATCTGTGGCAAGTAAATTCCCCTTTTCTGGCAGGACTTGATCTTTCGGGAAAGGGACCTTTACAAGTTGCACATGACTAATCATTGCACCCTTTTCTTGAATCGGAGGGCTAGACCCGCTACTTGCCAATTTTGACCTATTCGTTATTCGGTTCTTGACCTCACATGATTTGACACACGAACTACGACTCATCTAGGACTAACTCTAATTGTAAAAATTACGGTGCTAACTGTTATCAATGAAAAATCGTCTACAACATTGTATGCAAATGATTATAGAAACACATCAATGCCAACAACAATTAGTCCACCTACAACACCAAAATGCATTCAAAAGGCAAAAAACTATACAATTGGGTCAAAATTTGAAATGTGCAGATTCACCAAAGGAAGCGCGCGCACAGTGTGTAGTGTGCATGGGCCAACACATCCCTCAACACCCACAATGCGCGACTGTGTACGAGAAAAGTTGTGCACTTCTATGAACGACACATTTATGGATCTTGTCGACCCCTCAACCACTTATGGATCGATCCCCAACACGATTTGACACTCACATCTAAGCGAAATCTAGCTTGGGGATTGGTCAAGGGCTAGAGGGTGCCCTAAAAGGCCCCTTGTTCACACTATGAGCCAATTACATTTTTACATGTATGAATGCTATAAATAAGAGCCATGGGTGTGCTAAGAAACCAAGATATTCATAGTATTGTTATGCTGCAATAATTCTTCTTTGGGAATCCTCTTTTCTCTTGGAAGCCTTCAAGCACCATTGCAATGGGCCATTCCACTCACCTCTTGAGAGAATAGGCATTGTTTTTCTTCACCATTTTCCATTTCTTCCATTTTATGAAGATCTCTCCATTAAGGAACTCAAGAGCCCTCCCAAGGAGGAAGAGGGGACTCACAACTCCCTATTTTTATCTACGGTGTTTTGTCTACTAATCTATTGATCCATTGGTAGCATTATGTTGGTCATTGTTTGATTTTCATGGTTCTAAGTTTCTCATGCTTTCTAACATTTTTTTCTTAGTTGTTTTAGTTTATTTCTTTGTTTATACATGTGTTTGGCTTACTTAACCCACTCACAAACTTTTGTCTTGTCTACCAGGCTCATCTAGGCATTCAAGTGTTGTTGTTTTTCTCACCCAAGTGACAAAACCAACACAACAGATTGGTGACCATACTGGGGATCGATATCAAATTCCTCCCTATTTGAGCTTAGAGAAGACTTCATTTTGATTGTTTTGTCTTGCAGGTACCAAAACCGGCCTAGCCTAACCAACCAAAGTCAAAATTCAGATCCGAGGAAGGAGTATTTCACTTGGAAATTTCTCCCCCGATGCATGGCATGAAGTGAGTGTATTTTCTTGCCCACAGATGCGCACTTTGTGCACTGTGTGTGAAACAAGCCTCTTTACACTGCGCATTTTGCGCACTGTGTGCCCTCTGCGCGCCTGTCAAAGTTGTAACCCGCACATAACTCCAGTTTTTCAAAATTGTAAGGGTTTTGATGAATGTTTGAGGGCACCTAGCCTTCAAATTTTTATTTTCATGCACTTTGTAAGGCAACTACACTACACTTAGAGTCATTTCCCATATGAAAGGCTAGATAACATAGACACTTAGGGGGTAAAAAGAACCAATATTCTCCTCTTTTGCTTTGTTGCCACATGGACATCTTATTTGGCTTGTAAAATTTTAAGTTGAGATTCTTGCTTTCATTCATAAATCACTTAAATTGGGACTAGAAGTTAACTTTGACCCTCAAGTATGCTCTTCCCTCGCACCCTAGTGTGATTTTGGGAATCAGAAAGGTGATGAAAGGGACATTTCATCTCCCTTAACAAAAATATTTAGGATAGGACAAAGGCCCCCTAGGGTTCCTCTTAGTTTTTTGAAATCATCTTAAAGTTTTGTAAGGGCCCATACATGTCCACATGTTGCAAACTTAAGATAGTTTCTTAAAAATTATTTCTTAGTTTAGATCACAATCTAGGGAAGTTTAAAGATCAAAGTAATGGGCCCATACATGCCCACATGCTTGCAATCTAGGATAGTTTCAAAGATTTCTTAGTGTAAACAACATTTGGGGAGTTTAAAGGATTTGTAAAGGACCCATATGTCCACATTGCTAGTTCTTTAGGGATTTAAATATTCCGCAAGGTTGTACCAAAGACACATAGTAAGCTAGGTAAAGAAGATTTGTAAGGACCACAAGAAGTCCACATGTTGCAAACTCACACTTAACTTATTAAAAATATTTGCACACTTGTCACTATCTTGCACACAAAGTGAATCCTCACACACATAATTTATATTTTCGAATAGTGGAGGTTGAAGTAGGTTTTATCCAAAGGAACTTTGAAACGTCCCACTACTTCTTTGGAAATTATACACACCCATTAATTCAAACGAGATTGGTCCACACCCCGAATCTCTCAACCCACCACATATAAATTTTTTCTAAAAACACACTAAGTTTTCCTCCACAGGAGGTGCCAAAAGAAATCTTTTAGTCTAGATAGGATCTCGAGGGTAGGCATCCAAATAACCCCCCGTTATCTGGTTCTCACATTTTCAAACAATAGAAGTTCATAAATAGGGAACTTTCAAATCCTCCAAGTCAAGTGTTCCTAAACCATAAGGGAGGGAGATACCCGTGAAGGGTCAAAGGCCAAGGTTTGCTTGTTCTCCACATCCCTCCTTGAGTCACCCAACTCTTGGAAGGGCATCCAGCCCGTGACCCATTTCTGAGGCCAAAAATCTAAATGTTTCACTTTGACCGAGGTACCTAGTGACAAAACATAGGACATCTACCCAGGTGGCGATTGTGGGCTGCAATCGCACCTTTATCAAATTTTGAGTGGCTATTGGAAAATATCACCAGTTCTTTCGGGATATGCACCCTCTACCCCTCATTATAACTGATTACTTCAACCTTCACTAGTTCCTCTTCTGGTGGCTTCAGACCCCACTGTAGAGTGCTATTGGAAGGCCCAATGCTATTTGAGAGGAAGGACGATACATATTTTAGGACACGAGCATTTGTTTTTATTTGTTCCCTCGCAGAGACAAAATCCACCTACCCACATGCTTTTTTATTTACAATTGATTTATGTATGATGTTCATTTGATTACATGCAATTGTGAGTTATACTATCTTGTGAAGGTCCAAAATTATACAAAAACCCTTGTTCATTTATTTTTCTCTTGTCGCCATTTGCACACATTCAGTTTGCTAGTCGAAAACCATAGGGGACCCACCGAATCCCCATCGTTCCATACACTTGCATAATCTCCCTCCTATTCCAGGAGGAGTCCCTAGTCTTTCCAACTCACCGGCTCAACCATATCACACCCCTGTGAGTGCTACTATTTTGGGATCAACTTTACTTGGTTCCACTTTGCTTGGGTCCAATTCCCAAGGCCATCCATCCACTAGTTCTCCTTCACAAGGAGGAGGGGGGAAAACTTCTTCTCAAGGGAGAAGTACAACCCCACCAAATATCTCTCAAGGGACTGGTCCTCTACCTGCTCACATGATGGATGGAACTAATCCTCCACCAAATATCCCTATGCCATACTTGGCATCCCTTAACATTCATGATTTAACCAAACTCATGAATGATCCCATTTTGCATGATCCCACTTGGCCCAATATGCCTATAAAATTACCTTCATACAATCGAAAGTTTGAAGGAAAATGGGGGAACGATCACGCCAACCATGTTATGGCATTCCACTTATGGTGCTCTTCAAACAACATCATGGATGATTCCATCCACTAAAGGTTGTTTCAATGAACTCTTACTTGTTCCTCAGCCAAATGGTATGTGGACGAAAAATTAGGGTCCCATGTGACCTTTGAATCATTGGCCAAGACTTTTTTGTCCTTTTTCCAACTCCCAGTGCGTCATGATACTGGCTTAGAACTTCTCTCAGAGTTCAAAAAAACTACTGCTATCCATATAGTTGATCACATCCATGAATGGCGTCAACGTCGTAGTTTGTGTAAAGCATAAACCACCAAAGAACAACATCTTGATTGGTTTCTCAAATCACTCATCTTTGTTATTACCAAGGATGTCACGTCCACTTTTCCTCAATCAGAAGAGGAAGCCATCAACAAGGCCTAATAGTTTGACCTCATATATGCTCAATCAGGTTACTTGTACATAGTGTTACCTGATGCACATAGACCCATAGCATTTGGCCAGGACAAACCTGGGATGTCCCATGCTGTAGATGGGTTGATTGGTTCCATGACGCACCACAACCCTTACAGCCAACCATCACCTATTTATGGTGCACCTCAGTATCCGCAACCATACAGAGGGTCGTCTTATTACCCTCCCCCCACTCCCCAACAGTTGTATCCTGCTATTCCCCCTCAGTCATTAGGGGGACCCCCACCGGTACCCTAGATGCATCTGGTCTCTCAATCAAGTGCGGGTCCAACCCCAACCCCTACACGTGACCATAATAGATGTGGAGGTACTTCAACTTCCTATATGCCATATGGATCGTCTCCCCAGAATAATCCATATTTTCCATTTCCTGGTCCTCCACGACCGTTTTCTCCTCCACAAGGACAACCACATGCTAACGTTAACTTTGTTCAACCCTCTCCCATTCAACAACTTCATACTTTTGAATAGTTGAATACGGAAAATCCGGCCCATCGGCCGAATAATGCCAAGAAGAAAGGAAAAAATCGAAACAATAATAACCCAGGACCAGGAGGAAATAACCCCCAACAAAACCATCCCGCTAGGGGCAACCAGAATCAAGGCAACCAGAACCCCCAAGGGGAAAACAACAACAAATGACCAGGGAATAAAAATAACAATCGCAGGACGAACTTCCATTGCGCTCTTTGTGGTGAGTATGGACATTATACTCACCATTGACCCCAAATTGTTGAATTCAAATGAATGAAAGAGTCCATGAACGTGCAACGTCCTCCAGCGTCGCCTACCCCTCAACAAGCCCCACAACAGTACTTGCAACATCCACTTCCGACCGTTTTGCAAAACCCTATTCCACACAAAGGTGTGTTGAATACCCAACATGAGGTACACCCTGCCCCACCAAAAATGGAGCAATATCAAAACCCAGGTCCCATTCAACCTAGAAATCCGGTCGATCCCAATATCCTCCTCACCAGCAAAGAAGAGATTCTTTTGTAAACACATGATCGTCAATATGGCATGCCTCCTGACTCTACCCCAACCACCTCAGAAGTGGATCCATCTACCATCGGGAAACCATTGATGATTCCACACCCTAACACTGAGCCAAACCCTCGTATACCTCACATTCTGTTACGACAAAATGTCAATAACCCTCATTCTAGGGAAACACACAATTACAGTCTTTTTGATGACTTAGCACAGTCTCTTGTAGCCATGTTTGTATTGGAGGTCCTCCAAATTTGTCCAACTCAATGAAAATCCTTGCTTTCCTCCTTGGGGGCAGTCGACCCAGATGATACTAGACTCATCACCTTTGATCTAGATAGCAAAGAACCACACCTCCCTGACCTGGTAGCTTTTCATATACCAGTTAAAATACAGAACATCACAGTTCATCGATGTATCATAGATGAAGGTGAGTCCACATGCATCATGTCCAAAGTCGTATCGCAAAAACTTGGCTCACCAGATCTAGTACCATCCGCCATCACCCTTAGAGATTATGACGACCGACCATTGTCCCTTGAAGGGATTTTCCAAAATGTCCCCATAGAACTTGGGGGAAAAACCATGCTCAGTGACATTGAAGTTATCGATGCCCCACTTGATTACAATATCTTATTCATACATAGCTACATGTACGCTATGAAGGCGATAGCCTCTTCTGTGTTTCGAATGATGATGTTCCCCCACAACGGAAATATCATCACCATCGACCAAATAAAACATTATGAGCCTAATCATTTTGCCAACATTGATAACATTCTCCCCCTTGTCTGCACTGGCTCAGATGCTTATTCGGTCATCGATATGGGTCCCAAAATTTTCAAGTACCCATCCTTGTTGGGGGCATATCATGGAACACCACCTCTCCTACACCCTTCAACACCAGTGTGTGTAGTATCTTCTAATGGAACAAATATCATAGACAATACTCCTCCCATAGAGGCCCCTCCCTACATCGAAGTTCCACCAGTTGGAGAACTATTACCTCAAGAATTTCCTGAGAACCCCACGGCACCACTTATCCCATATTCCCCCCCCTCCAGGGGGAAATCCTGCTTTGGGAGAAAATCCTCCAAGCCATTACCCAAATTCCCTTCTTCTACCCCCCACCTGGAGTCCAAGCATTCCAGGTAGTTGCGACCCTTACCCTTCCTATAATGGTGCTCTTCATCCCTGTATGGTATCTTCATTCACCCATGATGGTTCCTTAACCATATCTCCCTCCTCAGACAGAGGGAATACCGATGCAGATCCCAATACAACCTCCTACCACACCACCATCACCCCCAATTGTTGGCACCACTGCCAGTGCTGGGGGCAGACAAAATAATAAAGATCCCACAGCTCCACTTCCTCCTCGATTTCAACCTCCTTGCACACTATGTGAAAGAGAAGGACACCCCACTAATAGTTGTCCTACTCTTCCCGAGTTACGCAATCTGATCCAACTCCCTAGAGAAACCACATTTCTCACCCCTTCACCAAGTACGTCCACTGCTACTACGAAGTCACCAACCGCAAACAATAAAGGGTTGCGAACCAAATTCGCTTGTGCCATATGCTTAGTATATGGTCATTACACTCATCATTTCCCACCTCCACCTCATTTTCTCTAGACGTTAGCCACAGTATGCCAAACACCTTGGCCATTGCCCTCTCAGCCACTCTCTACTAACGCTCACATTATTGATATTCAATACATTTCGTCGTCAGTACCTGAGCGAACGAGGCACCATCCACAATATTGTGACATCTACTTTATGACTAGTAGGCCCTCGCACCCTGTCCACGATATCCCTTCAACATCCTCGCTACTTGAGGAAAATCACACTTTGACAGTTCCCCCTGTCACCTCCTAGGACCCCTTGCATTCTCGCATTTATCACTGCGAAAAAGATATCCCGGAGGAACTCACTACCCCTGATTTTCCATGGAATGCGCTCCATCATCGAACATTTTTTCTTTCACAGGAGGCCTTTCATCCTCCTACCCAAGCCTCCATGTGTGCAATCTAAACCAAGGATTTTATTCCTTCGTGGAATATAGACGAGTTCAAAAACCCTATTCTTGCCCCAGATGCTTTTGAAGAAGGCAACATGGAGAACATATCCCCACCGTCAAAATTGACATTTCCATTAAACCATAAATCATAGAAGAAATTACCATTAGTGTCGCATGCTCCCCTGAAAAACTCACTACTTACAAAGCTCTTTTTCAGGAATAGCGGGATATTTTTGCCTGGTCATATACAAAGATGCATGTCCTTGATCCTTCTATTGTCGAACATCAAATTGACACATGGCCCGATGTCGCCCCAGTTCGTCAAAAGCAACACCCCCTTCACCCATCCAAAGTTGCGGCTATCAAAGCTGAAATTGACAAGTTACGCATTGTCGAGTTCATCTACCCCATTGCGTACACTTCATGGGTCTCCAACCCCATCCCTGTTAACAAAAAATAGGGAACTATTCGCATCTGCACATACTTTCGTGATCTCAACCATGCTTGTCCCAAAGAAAACTTCCCAACCCCTTTCATCGACCAAATTATCCATGACTGTGACGACCACGAGGCATTGTCTTTTATGGATGGGTTCTCCGACTACAATAAAATCCAAATCCATCCAGCAGATCAATACAAAACTGCTTTTAATACCTCTTGGGGCACCTTTTCTTATCGTGTCATGCAGTTTTGACTCAAGAACGCAGGTTCTACGTTTCAACGAGCCATGACAAATGTTTTTCATGATCTTTCTCACATTGTCCTCTCTTATTTAGACGACCTCACTACTCGATCCAAAAAGTGAACTCAACATTTAGACGACTTACGCATCGTTTTCCAATGATGTCGCCAGTACAATATCCGCTTGAACCCCCTCAAGTGCGTATTTTGCATCACAATTGGACGCCTCCTTGGGTTCATTGTATCCCAACATGGCATCACGGTGGACCCCCTCAAGTTCCAAGCTATCATGGAGATTACACCACCTAGGAATTTATGCCAACTGCAAAGCCTATAAGGCAAAGCTAACCTTCTACGTTGCTTTGTCCTAGACTACACGACTCACATACATGGTTTTCTTTGCTTACTGCGACATGACATCCCATTTCGATGGGACGAACATGCTCAAACAACTTTTGATGATTTGAAAGTTGCCCTATCTAATGCCCCTTTGATTAGTCCCCCAGACTATGATCACGATTACATCCTCTACTTGTCAGCCTCTGCGGTCTCAGTAGCAGGAATCCTCATCCAATTAGGGGATGCGGGGCGTGAGAATGTCATTTACTACATTAGTAAAAACCTTTCAGGGCCACCCTTGAAGTATAATCATGATGAGAAACTCACCTTAGCAGTTGTCCTCGCAGTCCAAAAACTGCGCCATTATATTCTAGTGCTTCGAACTACCAAGGTCGTTGCCAATTCCAACCCCATGCAATACTTTCTTAGTTGACGAAAGATTAATGGAAAATTTTCCCGATGGATTGTTATCCTCTAGGAATACGATCTAGAGTTCTCTACTCCCAAAAGCAAGAAATCTCTTATCCTCGCCGAACTTATTATGACTTTTCCTTCGGACTCTAAAGCTTCCCCCATCAATATAGATTTCCCTGATGAACACCTCTTCTTCATCCCCTTCGATGACCCCTGTTACAACAACCTCCTCATCTACCTTCAGACACAGAAGTTTGGGTCTCATCTGTTTCACAATGATCGTCAACGCATTCGTCATCAGGTCCCCTGATACCTCCTCATCGGAGACGTTCTCTATCGACGCGGGATCGACACCATCCTTTGTCGATGTCTTACCATCGACGAAGCTATCAGAGTCTTGAATGATTTCCACAGTGGCGCTTGTGGTGGTCACCTATCAGGTATGTCCACCACCAAAAAAATCATTCGAGCAGGGTACTTCTGGCCCACATTGTTTCATGACTGCATCCACGCTGTCAAGCGATGCGACAAATGCCAATTTTATGCAAACAAAGCACGAGCGCCACCAACTCTTCGACATCCAGTCATCACCGCTGACCCATTTTTCAAATGGGACATATACTTCATGACTTTCCATCTTCCATCCAGTAATGGACACAAGTACATTGTCATGGCAGTAGATTACTTTACCAAGTGGGCCGCAGCCATGCCCACATTTAACAACACCACGTTTTTTCTTCAACCATGTCATTACTCGGTTTGGAGTCTGACTACAGCTAGTGTCCGACCATGGTAAACATTTGGAGGACAATATCTTTGCGGGACTCTCCTCAAAGTTAGGCTTCTCCCATGAGTTTTCCTCCCCATACTACTCTCAGTCCAACGGACAAATCGAGGCTATCAACAAAGTCCTCAAAACCATGCTACAATGTACCGTAAAAAAACATACGACCAACTGGAATCATATGTTGTTTTCCGTGTTATGGGCTTATCGCCCGGCAATCAAAACTGCCACCAGTTTTACACCGTTCCACCTCGTCCATGGGATCGAAGCCACCCTCCCTATCAAGTGTGAAATCCCCATGTTACACACTATCATCGAGGTATTACCTGACATTGTTCCAATGGAACAACGCCTGCTGAACTTAGAGTCGTTTGATGAAGATCATTGATCTTCATTACAAAACAATAAGGCAACTAAAAAATGGTCCAAAGCCACTTTTGACCGCCATGTCAACCTTTGCTCATTCAATGAAGGTGATCTTGTGTTAGCCTACGATATCTCCCACGATACTCTCGGCCATGGGAAATTCGAGTCATTATGGCATGGACCCTACATCGTCCAACATTTCCTCACTAAAGGTGCATATATACTGGCCTCTCCAGAAGGCCACCCTCTCAAAGAACCTGTCAACGGGTTGTACTTAAAGAAGTTTTACGCCTACGCGTAGCCCCTCTACCTTATGTTTTTCTTTGTACACATTTGTAGATTTTTTAGTTTTCTTTTTCGCCACCACTCCTCATGTTACAGGAGCCCAAATCCCTTTGCCCAACTTCCATACTCTGTTACAAGAGCCCAGAGCCTCCGATTTTCGATCCATTCTCAGCTACGGGATCTTGGTCCCTCCATATACACATTCACATTCCCTGAGCCATCATCTGCACTTGGCCCTGGAGGGGCATTTTTCTCACATCACGTTTAGGTACGCATGCTCATGTTCAATTTTATCAAATAGTTGTTACATGTTCTTTATCATCAGATATTGTTCACATTGGGTATTTGGCTTTCATGTGTGCAAGTACTTGTTTCTCAAGCTTACAACCCCTTAAGGTATATGTTCAACACTGGAATGTAATTATTCCCTATGTACATCAATTGCATCTCCCAGTCATACCCTCTATAAATCAATTGCATCTCCCAGTCATACCCTCTGACATTTACCTTTAGGGTCCATACATCCAGCTCTGCAGTACCTTTACCTCTGCTACATTTGGGTACTGTCACCCGATAACACTCTACCCCACATGAGTTGTCCCATTCATAGTTCCCCTTGGCCAGTTGACACTCATGCTGATTTTCACCCCCTAGGGATGGGAGTCCTGATAATCTTATGCACTTCCGAGAATGAACTCCATACTTCTTCTCATCATACTACTACCTTCCCAATGGACTCCCGGGGCATATAATCTCAGTTCTATTGACCATCTCGGTTCTATTGACTGCACCTTCGCAGTATCATTATCCCTCCATCTCATCCACCATTAGTTTGCCCATATGCAGATTGTCCTCCATCCATTTACCTAATACAGAAACCCACCCATGCCCCCCCCACCATCCACCAGTTCTCTTTCACAAACTTGCGCCCTAACAAACCAAGCCATCTCTCACTGGGCCACCCGTTTATGTATTTGTGTACTCAATCCAAATTATTCTTTATTTATTTGTTAATTGTAAAAAGCCTTTGTTTCCAGCATATACTTAGCTTTTTCGTCGTCACCTTTGATGGCCTTCTTTTCCTGGAAAAGCAACCCATGTCGCCCTTGGTTGGGGCATCCACTCTTTTTCATTCCGACATCGTTCATAAACACCGAGTATCACAAGTCCATATACCCATTATCTCTGAGTTTGTCCACTTTGTTAGCCTCTGACATAGTTTAACCCAATATCTAGTCGTCCCCCTGACACTAGATCCAGTTTTACGGTTGCTGCCAATCATCCTTAAAAAATTTCCCAACCATGGGCAATCTTGAGTCTCCTCGAATCTTGACTTCGTTCATGTTACCCGTCAGTACCTGATATCATTTCAGTGGATTTCATGAAGCCCTTTGCTTCTTGGAGTCGCATCTCCCTTCCTGTCGACATCAACACAATTTCCAGAAGGGCGACAGTATCTTGACTTTCATTACCTTCATAATGAGGAGTCTCAGATGACACAGAGAGAATCATCATTACTCTTTGATTCCGTTGACCCCCATAACATTTGACTTCAACAAAATCTCATGTTACGATGGGTCTTAATATGCGACTATTGTAGTTGTTTCATATCATCCGAAGACCTCTGAAGTTGTTAAGCCGTCAATGCCTACGAGTCCTCGACAATTCTTATAGTCGTCCTTGACTCACTTCAGAGTTCATTCACCATTCATAACTTTCATATGTTGTTATCAACCGCCCCTGAGGGCACTGCAATTATCTACATCATCATACATCTTTAGTTATAGTCTCACATTTTGGTTACATGACATGAGCATGGGGCATGCCTGCCTCGTTTGTACACATATTTTCTTTTTTCTCCCTAGAGAAAGGTTTGGGTCCCATAGTTTTCCCTCTCCCTCCGACAAATCGTTGTTGCAGTTCCTCTCTTCACTCTTCATTACAGTGGCACTCTCAACAAAAGAAACATTGATGTATTTTGTCTATACATATTCTCCTAACCTCACACCTCAGGGAGCATCTGTTATCACTGAAAAATCATCCGCAACATTGCATGCAAATGGTTACAAAAATACATCAATGCCAACAACAATTAGTCCACCTACAACACCAAAATGCATTCAAAAGGCAAAAAAACTATACAATTGGGTCAAAAATTGAAATGCACAGATTCACCAAAGGAAGAGTGCGCACAGTGCGCAGTGTGCGTGTGCCAACACAACCCTCAATGCGCAAAATGTGCGACTGTGTACAAGAAAAGCCACACACTTCTATGAACGACGCATTTATGGATCTTATCGACCTCTCAACCACTTATGGACTGACCCCCAACATCATTTGACACTCATATCTAAGCAAAATCTAGCTTGGGGACTGGTCAAGGGCTAGAGGGTGCCCTAAAATGCCCCTTGTTCACACTATAAGTCCCTATTTTTCTCTACTATGTTTTTCCTACTAATCTATTGATCCATTGGTAGCATTATGTTGGGCATTGTTTGATTTTCATGGTTCTAAGTTTCTCATGCTTTCTAACATTTATTTCTTAGTTGTTTTAGTTTATTTCTTTGTTTATACATTTGTTTGGCTTACTTAACCCACTCACAAAATTTTGTCTTGTCTAGCAGGCTCATCTAGGCATGCAAGTGTTGTTGTTTTTCTCACCCAAGTGACAAAACCAACACAACCCTAACACGACTGGAAGAGAAGAGATTTAGTGAGATAGTTGATTCTGTGTGGAAGTCCAAAGAGTTTGACTCAGAACCCTCAACAATGAGAAAATTAGTAGGGAAATTAAAAGTTTTAAAACACAAAGTGATTGGGTGGGAAAAATTACAAAAGAAACTAAGGCTCCTTGAACTAGTTTCAATTGAGGAGGAATTAGAGAATTTATACTTCACAAAACTCAGTGGGAGGGCCCTGGTGGATACTGACAACAACATCAAAGAGATGGAAGGGAGAAGACCAAAATATCTATTAGATGAAGAAGAAACTTGGAGACAAAAGAGTAGGGCCATTTGGCTCCAACAAGGTGATCAAAATACACAATTTTTTCATTGATATGCTAGTCACAGGAAAAATTAAAATTCAATTTGGGAGATGAAGGATGAACAAGGCATCAACCACACGGGACAAGAATACATTGAGTCTAAAGATGTGAGATTTTTCAAAACCCTCTATGACGACACAGGACAAAACACAATTGTAAATCAGGTGAAGGTAGTACAAAATTATCCATGTTTCTTTACAGAGAGTGATGTACAAGAGCTTGAAAATCCCAGCAGGGCAGAAGAAATCAAACTTGTGCTGAAGAGTTTTTCCAAGGACAAGAGCCCCGGATCGGATGGCTGGATGGTGGAATTCTTCCTCAAGTTCTTTGATTTATTAGGGACATATGTACATGAAGCAGTGGAGGAGTCAAGAAGCTCGGGTTCGATGGTAAGTTCTTTAAATTCTACTTTTTTAGCTATAATTCCGAAAGTGGATAAGCCTGCAAGATTTGGGGATTTTAGACCTATTTCCATTTGCAATATAACTTACAAAGTGATTTAAAAACTCATTGGGATTCGATTGAAGCCGATATTTTCAAAAGATTTATCAATAGAACAATTTGGGTTCTTAAAGGGAAGGCAAATCTTGGATGTTGTTGGTGTAGCAAAATAATGCTTACATAGCATTAAATATAAAAAGTTGAAAGCCCTAGTTTTAAAGTTGGATCTGCAGAAAGCTTACGATTGTGTTAATTGGGACTTCCTCGGATTAATTCTCCTAAAGACTAGTATAGGACTAAAGTCAACAAATTGGATTATGAGCAATGTAACCTCGCCAAATTTTGTGATTTTGATAAATGGAGGTCCTATTGCATTTTTCAAAAGCGGGTGCGGGCTAAGACAAGGATGTCCCTTATCTTTTTCTTTTTTTTTCATCTTAGTTATGGAGGGACTAAGTTTAATGCTCAAGCAATCACTTTTTGATGGAAAAATCTCGGGGGTTAATACATCAAGACTTCTCAAGATTATCCTCCTTTTGTTTGTGGATGACGTCTTGATCATGAATAAAGCATGGGCTTAAAATTGGGAGGAGGAAGTTTCAATAATTTTTTCTTTCTGCAGAGTGTCAGGGTTGGTCATAAATCCACTAAAATCTTCATTGCACCACTCAGGTATTGAAGATAGTGATCTTTATTCTTACAAAGCTCTTTTTCTCTATAACTTCGTTGGATTGGACGCAGGTCTTCGATACCTAGGTTACTTCCTCAAGCCAACAAACTACAGGGTAGAGGACTGGTGTTGGCTCCTACAAATTTTCGAACAAAGGATCAGAAACTGGTGTCATCGTCGGCTGACAGTGGGTGGGAGGCATGTGTTGGTTAACATTATTCTTGAAATCCTACTGGTATACTGGTTGGGGATAACAAATGTGCCACTCTAAGTCCTTAAAAATATAAGGAAAATCGTGTATAGGTTCTTGTGGTCGGGCCATGGGGAGTCATAGTGTATCCATCTATGCAAATGGGAGGACCTGCCAAAGCCTAAAGTCTATGTTGGTTGGGATTTCAAAGATCTGAATTGGTTTAGCAAAGCACTGGCTGCAAACACATTGTGGCATTGTCTAATGAAGGATGGCTTATGGCATAGGTTCATTATGGATAAATATTTTCATTCCCAATCGGTGGCGTCTTGGCTAAGAAGACCCTTCATGAGCACACCAAAAGCCTCAAACACCTAGAGGTTCCTCCACAAAGATTTTCATGTGGTGGCTCATTCGACTGCATGGAAGATTGGCTCAAGGATGCCCACTCGTCTTGGAGAAGACACAATTCGAGGGGTTAGGTAAGCGCTCCTTTTTATCAAGTGGACTCAACATCTCTCTAAGGTCGAGAGGATACCACTTTCTATTCCAAATCGTAGACAGGGCAGCCAAAGACTTGCTTCAAATCAGTGAAATCAGCCAGAGAGATGGGATTAGGTGGATCAGAGGAAAAAGAATGGGAGGAATATTGTAGAGCCCTGACACATGAAGGCATACTTCTCACAGATTCCCTAGTTGAGCTAGTCTGGATAGGGAACTTATCCATGGGGGTTATGACAACAAAAAATGCCCATGACATTATAGCGTTGAAAATCTGGATAAGAAGAACTAACTGGTGTCACAACGCTCTATGGCATTGGGATTTAACACTTAAACTCAAATTCTTTACCTGGTTGTTGATGGAGAACATGATCCTCTCTTGGGAGAATTTGCAAAGAAGAGGGCGACGATGACTGGGCATATGTGCTCTTTGCAAAAAAGACTCAGACTCATCACAACACATGATGATACTGTAGTAA
>ML780993.1:78752-94755 GCA_009831015.1 Picea engelmannii | reverse complement strand
AATATAAATTTCCAATTACAATATTCATACCATAATGTTTCTCGGTCAGTGTTCCTGATATACACTTTCATCATTATTGTCCCTTGGCTATCTCATAGCCCATAACCTGCAGATTAGTCTGTAACACAAACCCATACATTTCTTATGCATTATCATCATGTAATTGCATACTAGCATTATTATGAAATTATTCATTTTAATAAGTAAAGGGTCATTACAAATACATTGTAATTTCACCCTGTTATCCCATACCCAAGGATAACTAAGGAGATCATTTATTGAGGCCCACAGGTCCTAGACATGGAGTGTTGAGAGCCGAATGACTTGAGCATGGCCTTGGAGGGCCCCTCTTTTCTTTAGTGCAACCCATCTATCAACAACATCAATATCCATCCCACCAGCCTGGTCCTGAAGTAGAAGTAAGTCTTGCTCCATGAGGTAATGAGTCCAGGTATCATGGTATGTGTCACTCTGATTATTGAAGCACTTTAATATGTTGTATTGAATTCTCCTTCGTTTCATAAAGTTTTCTTGAAAATTATGCTCTTTAACTTGTTCATACCTGGAAGGGTGACATGATGCCCTAGTAAGCTGATCTCCCTTTAGGATGGGTTGCCACTAGGTGGGTCTATGAAAGGTTATCATCCATTCTCTCCATAATTACCACTTTCCATCTTTATTCCTTTCATTCCCCCCCTACCTTTGTTCGGGCATTGGGATTTTCAACACTAGGAAGGGTTGTACCTTGCCTTGTGAGAATAAGGGGCTAAAGGCCCACAGGGAAAAAGTAGCTGGCAAAAGTTAAAATAAAAAATGAAACCTTTGTGATGCTTCGCCCAGGGATTCCCGAGAAAGCAGTAAAAAGCTTCTACGTAAGAAAAGGGAACTCATAAGATAAATAAACACTCAAGGTATTAGTTGGTGGATGGGAGGTCTCATCATGAACTGACCTATTATGACCATGGGCATGTAGTCGTATGACACTACCATCTCTCTGGTCACCAAACCAGGGTAGTGGCTCTTTGTGGCATAGCCAAGAGAAAGGGGGTCTCATCATAAGCCAACCTTCGCACCTCCGTGAAATGCTTGTGGATAACACTGTCACCTCTGGTCACCAAGTGAGGACAATGTCCCTCAACTGTTCCCTTGAAGCATTAAAGAAAAAGATCAAAATAAATGAGGCTAAGAATAAAAGGCATTGAATGGGCTAGGAAAAATGGCATTTATGACAAAGTGCAGCTCACCCTCTACAAAGGCACCCACAGGTAAGATCTACATTTCCCTGTTATCACTACACCCCATGCCCAAACACTTACCCCACACCACCTTACACACACTTACATGACCTGGATTGGTTCTCACCTGGAAACACCCCAAACTTAAGGTGGATTAGCCCAATAGAACACCCCGAGACCTTCTCCAAACTTGACTTGTTAAACTGCATAATGTCTTTGAGCATTTGTCTGGGTAAAGGGAGGTTTGATGCACATGTTTGGGTAATTTAATTATTTGATGTGATTTACATGTTATGATACCTATGACTTATGAACCCCCGAGGGCATGCTTGTTGTTGCTGCAGGACTTTGCCCATTGGACATGTACACGTGGGGGAATGGTTAGTTCAAACCTCCATGGGGATGAAAGCCCACAGATGGATGTTATAACCCTAACCAGAGGCAAGGAGACATCAGAGACTTACACCAGGAAGAAAGAAGGACGTTTCCCTTGGAGACACTCCAACAGACCTAGACCCAGGGGGATCTTGCTCTTCCACTTGGATGTTGACCTTTAAGAGTCCATGACGTCATCATTATGACCCTGGATGTCATCCAAAGCTAGGGTTTGCATATTGAGGGTAGTTGTGAGATGGTTGGCACGTGTGGGCATCATCCAGGGCCTTTGGAGGCCAAACGTTCTACATCAGGAGCCCAACGTTTCACCTTAGGGGCCCAATGTCACCCTTGGGTATGATTTTAGGGGTTAATTATTTCATTTATGTTAAAAACTGGATTTTTTATGTAATTTGGCCAGGTCGGCCTTTATTTGAACTAAATTTAATTGAAGGTCATTGATATTGTATAAATAGAGAAAGAAAGTACTCTCATTTTTCATCATCACTCATCACACACTTAGTGTGGACTGAAATTTGTGTCCTCTTTAAGGGTTGTTGACTGAAATAACTAGCGCGCAACTTCTTGGAGAGGCATATTTTGGTGTATCTTGGCTATTTTTCATGGTGGAAGATATTCAACTAGGGTTTGACTTAATTATTCTTGGTGAAGTAAGTAGAAAATACACAATTTGTTTATGTTAATGAATGCTTGTGGTAAATTTTACTTGTATCATGTCAAAGATTATGAAATTGCTTGCTTAAACCCTAGGAGAGAAACATAAGTTACTTCTTTCTTTCTATAGTTCTCTACTTGTCTAAATTTCTCAAGTACACCTTGTTTAAGAAGTAACTACTAGAACCCTAAGGTGCTAGCTTTTTAGCAGTTTCACTCTAATTGCCTATTACATACATTATTTCAATAGTATAAGGAAGGAAGATTCGCTAGGGCCTAATATCCCTTACTCTCTAGCAAATTTGCCTCTAGGATTTGGATGCTTGAGGCCTTGGGTTTCCAACACCTCCTCCATCCATCCCTTCTCCTTTGACAAAACATTATCATTGTTACTTTGCTCCAAGTTTTTCCTCTGCTATTTTTTGACTCCATAAACCCTAAAAGGCACTAGTCTACTCACTATAGTGAATGATTGATCAAACAAACACTCAAAACTTTCTCCTTGAAGCTTTTACTAACTTTTACCAACCCTAAACTAAATTAATTCCTTAGCTAACTTGTTGATGTTGCAAATCATTGCTACATCCATACTAATTCATGTTAAATTTCCACATTCACCTACACAACTTGCACTTAGCTCATTCAGAAATTGCTTGTGACAATTGCCAATCATTTTACTAGATAAATGTTGAGTTTGCATGGTATTTCCTTGCAATTTTGAGCACTAGAATTTGCTGATGTTACAAAATATTTCTACAACCATCCAACTGCAGCAAATTCCTTGCAAAAGTGACATACAATGCTAGCTAGACATTGGCAAATTTGCTTGTGACAATTTATTATCATTCCGCCTAGTTAAAGCTACCCCTTCTTGTCTTTTTCAAGCATTTTCAAGGCATAATTCTTGTGGTTGTTACAAAATAGTCATTGCTATTGTAAACTGTTACATTGTTGCAACTTTATATCAACTAGCCTATTTTTTGAAGGTTCACGGTCTTAAGAAGCACTAACATCATATTTTTGTACTTGAAAGTTGCCATATTCTCTTTGTTGTCTTGTTCTGGGCATGTACACTCCATTTTTACCGTTGCTTCATCCCTTAAAGACCATAAGAACCTTTTGAATTGAGTGACCAATGAGAGGGGGATTTTCTTGCATACTTGCCTTAGTCTTATCAACCCTTTAGGTCACTGGGGACATCTCCCTCGGGGTAACTTTGATACACTCCTAAACAAAAAGGGGTTTTCTATTAAGGTGACAATGATAGGTCACCCCCTGTTATGCCAATCTTGCACCCACTTTCATTGGGCTTTGGGAAAGTATAGATTGTGCGATAACATTTTGGCGTCGTTGCCAGGGAACAATGATATTCCTCAATGACACTTTTCCGGTAAGCCTTTCCCTCAAAGTATTTTCTTCACGAAGCTTACCTAACGACTCCACTGAGGGTGATCCCATCATCCCTTTGATAATTTCAAGAAGATTATTTGGCGACTCCACTGAGTTCAGGGAGGTATACCAATCCTCCCAGGTCTTATAGAAGAAAGCCTCCCTGAGACTCTCCTATAGTAAAATCATTGTTTGGAGGCAATCTTCCCTTAAACACAATGTCTGATGCTCAGACTTAGACCCTTAATCCAAATCAAGCTAATAACCAGAAACAATGGTCATCCAAGCTTTTTAAACCGTTAGACATGACACACATTCCAGGATACCCTAGGCAAATGCCCCCTAGGTATGAGAAGTGTCTGCCTAAGTTCACTGGTAATGATGTAGTCAACGCTGAGGATCATATGAGCAATTTATGGGCCTTCTTTGAGCTTCATCCCATCAGTGATGATGTTGAAGATTTAACGATGAAACTGTTCTTTGCTACCCTCTATGATGGCGCTAGAAGATGGTATAATGGTCTCTCTGACGCTAGTATTACATCTATGGATAAATTAGAGGAAGTGTTCCTCAAAAGATGGAGTGTCAAGGAAGACCCTAACATACTGCTAATAAGGCTCAATAACATCACAAAGGTTGAGAATGAAACTGTTAGGGAATTTCATGATAAATTTCAAAGGCTAATACAACAGATCCCAATGAGCCATCACCCTTCAAACATTTTTCTTCTCTTTCTTTACACCCAGGCCTTTACAGGACAAATAAGCTTCTTACTTAGAGATAAATCCCCTAGGACAATCCAAAAATCCCATGAACTAGCTATGAAAATTGAAGAAAACCTATCATCATCCAGAGTAGAACCTTTCTCCACCCCAAGAGTCAAAATGGATGCTAAATCCAAGGTAGTCCACAATGCTGAATCTACTTCAGATATTGGCTCTAGCTTGGAAAAGCTACAATTGAATGTATATGGCATGGTAAAAACCCAAGAATTAATGATGAATGGGATTGTCAACCTAGAAAGAGCCCAACAACAAGCTCCTAGACCTCCTTATAAGGGGCAATTCCAAAGGGGTAATCAAGGTTTCAAGCCAAAGAATGATCAGGAAGTCCCTAATACTTTAGCCACACAAATGTACTAGAGGAGAACTCGTGGTGTTTACAATGTAGAGAGTCACATTGGGAGCATGAATGCCCCCTGAACAATGGTGAACATGACCAAGTGAATACTATCGATCATGCCATTGAGGTGCCACAATGTTGCCTTAATATCAAACTTGAAGAACATCAAGAAGGCATAAAGGAAGCAACGAGGAAGGCTAGGAAGGAGGTGATAAATAACCTTGATCAAGATTCGAGAGAAAAAATGAAAAAACAAGAATTCCAAGTGTATACCAAATAAAAACGGATGAACCAACCTCTCTCTATTAGACCTACAACCTCACAGCCAAAACCTCCACCTATGAACAAAACTTCTCCCAAGATTAACAAGATTGACTTAAAATTGGACTTGGAAGGTGCATTGTCCAAAATGCATGTGACCATTCCATTGAGGGAAGTTATCAAAATTCCATCCATAAAAGAAAGGTTCAATTTTTTTAACGTATCAGATGAACCCATGGACCCTTCTATTATGTTACAAGTAGACCATTTTAGGGTTCAATATGATGGACACCCACCTTTCTTCATGGAATTACTAGTAAATAACAAATGTCTTAACAATTGTATGCTTGACTTAGGAGCAGGTGCTAACATGATGTCTCTGAAGGTCATGGAGCAACTAGGCCTAAAGGCTACACAACCTTATAGGAATGTCTGTGGTTTTGAGTCCAAGGCCATACCCACTCATGGAGTAGTTGAGAATGTTGAAGTACACCTCGGTAAATATCCTGAAAGAGTGATCCATATGGATATTGTGGTGGTAGAGGTCCCTGATGTGTGGGGGATGCTTTTGTCCAGGAAGTTTGCTACAATGTTGGGAGGCACATTAGAGATGGATCTAACTCATATCAATGTGCCTATGGAAAATGGGATGATAAACGTCTTCCGAATATACCAATGGCCAAGGCCCATGTGCAAGAAATCAACAATGATACTAAAGTCAATGAAACACATGAGCCAATTAAAGAAAACCTTCCTGTATTTTCTCTAGAGGATTTGTCGTTCACTTTAGAGGAAGATTTCGATGAGATATAATGGCCAAATAAAGAAGAGTACCAACAACTCTTAGATAAATATAAGGATAAAGAAGCTGGAACTGTCAAATTAATAAAGAAAGGTGATGGTGACATATTGATTAAACCAAGCCAACAAGAAGTCCTTATACAGGAAACAACCAAGTTTGAAACAAAAGAATATCAAGAGGAAGATACAGTCTGGATGTGGGACACAAGGAAATGAAAGCCTACTAATGTTAAAGGGAATGCAAAATTTTGGCTTGGACCTTTCAAAATCAGAATGAAGTCAGTCAACGATGCCTACTATTTATCCACATTGGAAGGAAGAAAATGTCCATTACCGATTAGTGAATGCCTCCTTAAACCCCATCATGGGGCGAAGACTTGACTTCATAGGTAAGTATATGTAAGTTAGGTAGGCATTTGCATTCATTGTATATACCATCTACATATCATGGTAGCATAGTTATACTTTCATCTTCACATTGCATTTCTTCATTATGTATATATGCATGCTCATGATGCTCTTTATTTTATTATATCATATATGAGCAAGGGGTGATATCACCACCCTAAGGATTACTAATGCATTTTGTTGAGATCTAAGTAGGCACATGTCATACTAGAGATGTCGAGGTTCTCATGCGCTCTACGGTGAGCACATGTCCCCAAGTTGGAGCCATATGTTATCCCATACCCTAGGGATAACTAAGGAGATCATGTCTTGAGGCCCACAAGTCCTAGACATGGAGTGTCGAGAGCCGGATGACTTGAGCATGGCCCTGAAGGGCCCCTCTTTTCTTCAGTGCATCCCATGTATCAACATCAATAGTATCCATCCCACTAGCCTGGTCCTGAAGTAGCAGTAAGTCTTGCTCCATGAGGTAATGAGTCCGGGTATCATGGTATGTGTTACTCTGATTATTGAAGCACTTTAATATGTTGCATTGAATTCTCCTCCGTTTCATAATGTTTGTTTGGAAATTATGCTCTTTAACTTTTTCATACCTGGAAGGGTGACATGATTCCCTAGTAAGTTGATCTCCCTTTAGGATGGGTTGCCACTGGGTGGGTCTATGAAAGGTCATCGTCCATTCCCTCCATACTTACCACTTTCCATCTTTATTCCTTTCATTTTCCCCCTACCTTTGTTCGGGCATTGGGATTTGCCACACTAGGAAGGGTTGTACCTTGTCTTGTGGGAAGAAGGGGCTAAAGGCCAAGAGGGTAAAAGTAGATGGCAAGAGTTAAAAGACAAAATGAAACCTTTGAGATGCTTCACCCAGGGATTCCCGAGAAAGCAGTAAAAATATTCTCAATAAGAAAAGGGAACCCGTAAGATAAATAAACACTCAAGGTATTAGTTGGTGGATGGGAGGTCTCATCATGAGCTGACCTATTATGACCATGGGCATGTAGTGGTATGACACTACCATCTGTCTGGTCACCAAACCAAGGTAGTGGCTCTTGGTGGCATAGACAAGAGAAAGGGGGTCTCATCATGAGTCAACCTTCTCATCTCCGTGAAATGGTTGTGGATAATGTTGTCACCTCTGGTAACCAAACTAGGACAATGTCCCTCAACTCTTCCTTTGAAGCATTAAAGAAAAATATCAAAAACAATGAGGCTAAGAATAAAAGACATTGAATGGGCTAGGAAAAAATGACATCTATGACAAGGTGCAACTTGCCCTCTACAAAGGAACCCATAGGTAAGATCTACATTTCCATGTTATCACTGCACCCCATGCCCAAACACTTACCCCACACCACCTCACACACACTTACATGATCTAGATTGGTTCTCACCTGGAAGCACACCAAACTTAAGGGGGATTAACCCAATAGGACACCTCGAGACCTTCTCCAAACTTGACTTGTTAAACTGCATAACGTCTTTGAGCATTTGTCTGGGTAAATGGGGGTTTGATGCACATGTTTGGGTAATTTAATTATTGGATGTGATTTACATGTTCAGATCCCTGTGACTTATGAACCCCTGGAGGGTGTGCTTGTTGTTGCTGCAGGACTTTGCCCGATGGACATGTACACGTGGGGGAATGATTAGCTCAGACCTCCATGGGGATGAAAGCCCACATATGTGTGTTGTAACCCCAACCATGGGCAAGGATACATCATAAACTTGCACCAGGAAGAAAGAAGGACATTGCCCTTGGAGACACTCTGACAGACCTAGACCCAGGCGAATCTTGCTCTTCCACTTGGACGTTGACCTTTGAGATCCCATGACGTCATCATTATGACCTTGGACTTCATCCAGAGCTAGGGTTTGCATATTGAGGGTAGTTGTGTGCTGGTTGGCACATGTGGGCATCATCCAGGGCCTTTGGAGGCCAAACGTTCTGCACCAAGAGCCCAATGTCACCCTTGGATATGATTTTAGGGGTTAATTATTTCATTTATGTAAAAAACTGGATTTTTGATGTAATTTGGCCAGGTCGGCCTTTATTTGACCTAAATTTAATTAAAGGTCATTGATATTGTATAAATAGAGAGAAAGTACTCTCATTTTTCATCATCACACATCATCACTATTAGTGTGGACTGAAATTTGTGCCCTCTTTAAGGGCTATTGGCTAAAATAACTAGTGCACAACTTCTAGGAGAGGCATATTTTGGTGTATCTTGGATATTTGTCATGGTGGAAGATATTCAACTAGGGTTTGGCTTGATTATTCTTGGTGAAGTAAGTAGAAAATACGCAATTTGTTTATGTTAATGAATGCTTGTGGTAAATTTTACTTGTTTCATGTCAAAGATTATGAAATTGCTTTCTTAAACCCTAGGAGAGAAACATAAGTTACTTCTTTCTCTCTATAGTTCTTCACTTGTCTAAATTTCTCAAGTACACCTTGTTTAAGAAGTAGCTACTAGAGCCCTAATGTGCTAGCTCTCTAGTAGTTTCACTCTAATTGCCTATTGCATACATTATTTCAATAGTTTAAGGAAGAAAGATTCGCTAGGGCCTAAGATCTCTTACTCTCTAACAATTTTTTCTCTAGGATTTGGATGCTTGAGGCCGTGGGTTGCCAACACCTCCTCCATCCATCCCTTCTCCTTTGACAAAGTATTATCATTGCTACTTTGCTCCAACTTTTGCCACTGCTATTTTTTGACTCCATAAACCCTAAAAGACACTAGTCTACTCACTATAGTGAATGGTTGATCAAACAAACACTCAAACCTTTCTCCTTGAAGCTTTTACTAACTTTTACTAACCCTAAACTAAACTAATTCCTTAGCTAACTTGTTGTTGTTGCAAACCATTGCTACAACCATACTAATTCATGCTAAATTGCCGCATTCACCTACACAACTTGCATTTAACTCATTCAAAAATTGCTTGTGACAATTGGCAATCAATTTACTAGACAAATGTTGAGTTTGCATGGCATTTCCTTGCAATTTTGAGCACTAGAATTTGTTGTTGTTACAAAATATTTCTACGGCCATCTAACTGCAGTAAATTCTCTGCAAAAGTGACATTAAATGCTAGCTAGACATTCCCAAATTTGCTTGTGACAATTTATTATCATTCCGCCTAGTTAAAGCTATTCCTTGTTTTTTTCAAGCATTTTCAAGGCATAATTCTTATGGCTGTTACAAAATACTCATTGTTGTTGTAAACCGTTACATTGTTGTAACTTTATATCAACTAGCCTATTTTTTGAAGGTTCATGGTCTTAAGAAACACTAACATCATATTTTTGTACTTGAAAGCTGCCATATTCTCTTTGTTGTCTTATTCTGGGTAGGTACACTCCATTTTTACCGTTGTTTCATCCCTTAAAGACCATAAGAACCTTTTGAATTGAGTGACCAGTGAGAGGGTGATTTTCTTGCATCTTTTCCTTAGTCTTATCAACCCTTTAGGTCACTGGGGACGTCTCCCCTGGGGTAACATTGATGCACTCCTAAACAGAAAGGGGTTTCCTATTAAGGTGACAGTGATAGGTCACCCCCTGTTACGCCAATCTTGCACCCACTTGGCTTGGGCTTTGGGAAAGTACAGATTGCGTGATAACACGCACAACAGGTTTGGACAAAGTTGTTGGCAGTACTTAAGATAAATACAGGTTGAACAGGTGGGAACCTACAAAATCTCTTCAAGGATTGGTGTCACAAACATCCACGTTGGCACATGTTGCCTTCTATTATCTGCTGACATATCTGGATGGAAAGGAACAAAGTGTTGTTTGAGGAAGGACAAACTTCTATAGATGGGGTGATCTACAGGATCTTGGGTTGACTAGGGAAATCCAAGAAGAAGCTACATCCTACAATAAAAACAAAACTGCCTCCAAAGATATTATTGAGAGGACCAATAGGCTGGTTTGAGGGGGCTTCACAAAGAAATGGGAAGCTTAGCGGAGCAGGGGGAGTAATCAGGATAAATAGCCAAACACGATACAGGTGGATGCTCAATTGTGGCTCGAGCACTAATACCAAAGAAAAACTCTTAGGAGTATGGGCTCTACTTTCCTTGGCTATCCGTCTTCATATATATGATCTTCAAGTGGTTGGCGACTCAAAGATTGTTATCGACTGGTTGAACAAAACAAGCGACATCCAGGTCTTAGGATTCACTCTTTGGAAAGAGCAGATTGAGGCCCTCATCTCAGGATTTTCGGCATTAGACTTCATGCATTCCTACAAAGATTTCAATCGAGAGGCATATGTACTTTCCAAACAAGCTTCAGATTTACAGGAAGGGAACCTAAAATACTTTCGGATGGAGGATGGACAAAAAGGTCCATCTCTTTTCCTATCACTTTATTGATGCTTTTAGGCAGTCTAGATATCTATAATTTAGCTTCTTGTTGGTTTTTGGATCTAGGGAGGCTGTATTTCATGTTTCCTATCACTTTATTGATGCTTTTAGGTGGTCGAGAAATCTAGAAGTTGGCTTCTTGCTGGTTTTTGGATCTAGGAAGGCTGTATTTCAGGTGTTAAGGTGTTGAAGAGATAAGTATGCTCCCCATTGTTAACATGGGGCTGAGAGAATTTGCAGAAAACTTGTTTTTTTGGGACGAAAAGTTACAACGCTGTAAAAATTTTGTATTTGCGCAATGATCTTTTATATAAATAATATAAAAGTGAAATTTTCTAGGTGAAAAAAAGGGCCGTTTGCGTCATGCATGATTGCGGCCCTAAGAGCGCCATAAAATAATTGACCAAAGATAATTATACATGGCTCCCTTACCCCACACTAAAACGATATTGTCACATGATTGAGTTTCAAGATCGTTGATTTATAATAAAGTGATGATCCCAATGCTATTTTGTCTAGAAGCATTGGAGAAACGAGCAAGTGCATACATAACACGACAAAGGTTAATTATTTATTTATTTTAAAGGTAGGTAATCACAATACCAACACTTGGAAAGTACTTCTTTTCAATCATATCGAACTTTAACTTTAGATTGTGAGATGAAGTAAAATTCTTACAAAATTTAGAGATTTTTTTTTCCAAAACAAAAGAAATTTATGAATAAATTTAAAATATTTATCCAATAATTAACTCTTCAAGATAATTACGCCTTCCTATTGCATTTTTAACATGTGCATCGGTTGCGTCGCAGGTGGGCGCTACACAAAATTGACCTAACTTTATGCTCATGGAAAGGTCAAGATGACGACCTAATTTTCGTTACTGTTTTTCATCCTACAACCACAGGATAGAATCACATAGACATTGTACCGACATACAGCTACAGAAAGTAACATGTTACATAAACGACAAAAACAAGCCACGTAGAAACTGGCATTTATATTGAGAATATATGTAAAAAGGACAAGGATTTTGATAAGAACAACTGAGATTTGAAAGCTGGTTGGGAGGAAGTCAATCAATCAAAGGACAGCCAACTAATAATCGCTCCCCGTAATATATTATGAAGAGATGTTAGCAAAAGAAAAGAAAACACCTAACAAACACTATCCAACCAAACCATGAGACGCACACTGATTCAATTGCCGTTCCATTCCCCAACTTCCACTTCCTCCGACCAACGAATTCAACGGCCTGTCTCACTGCATGCGCTACGTTTCTCCCACCAAACGTGTCCCCGACCTTTCACTCTTCCAATGGATCAACTCAACCCTCGTTTTTCTACCAAAGCAGCCCACAGCTCTCCCCCATTGAATCATATCATTCTATTCTATGGATCCTACGGCATTGTAGTGTTGCTTTTATCTCCTCCACTCGTGCCAATCCAATTCATATCTCAGCCCGCCCACCATTTTTCTCGGAACTCAGTTATCTCGGAGCTTCTAA
Organism: Picea engelmannii; assembly: GCA_009831015.1. Taxonomy (NCBI): domain Eukaryota; kingdom Viridiplantae; phylum Streptophyta; class Pinopsida; order Pinales; family Pinaceae; genus Picea; species Picea engelmannii. Next base: position 82,605 of record ML780993.1, on the reverse strand, counting down.
GCACACAATCCAAGAACAGAACGGTATTCTCTTCCAGTATCAGAGATACCCACCTGCATTGTATTATTGCTTCTCTTCTCCATATTAATGTAAACCCAATTCGTATTTTAGCCTACCCACCATCATTTCTCTCATATAACCCACTTGTCTCAGAGCTTCCAAGCAAACAACCCTAGTGCTGAAATGGGTTTCTCTGCAAGTATCAGAGACGGCCACCTGCTGAAACGAGGCAGGGACAGTGATGGAACCGATACAGACCAGAAATTGTATTGTGAGTCGTCGGATGAAGGGCGGACTTACAGATTTTCAAAGAGAAGCCGCAGCAGCAGCAGCAACAGTGTTGAAGAGTTAATGGGATTTGACGATGAAGAAGACATGGTTTTCACCTCTCAGCAACCTGATTTCTATGGAAGTCTCAGAGAAGAAACTGCTGATTCAGAGAGTTTTACTTCTAAGGTTTACTATGATTCTGAGAACTTCTCACCACCCTTCTGCAGAGATAATTCTACTTCTACAACCAAGATGCCAGTCCCTGATGATGCACAGTCCTCCACAAGTGACAGTTGCTGCTGCTGCTGTGATAGTTGTGATTATGATGATGAATATGAGGATGATGACAGTGATGAAGGCGAGTTATCTTCATCTGCATCTACTTCTGCACCTGCACAGAGCTTTATAAATTATCTCTTTGAAGCATCTGATGATGATCTAGGACTGCCTCCTGTTCACTGCAGATATGATGATATGTATCAGAATCAGTCCAATGCTCATCTTCATGCTGTGGATTTAGATTTAGGTTTGGATTTGGATTTGGATGTGGAAGACCACCAGTTGTTGGTTTTTTGATATTCTCATCTGTAAACATTCTGTAAAATGATCAACATACATAAATTTTATGTATTTTTGCATTCTTTCTATCAGTTGGAGGCAATGAATGATGAGTTCCTCTACTTTCTATAAACACCAGATTGTTTTTGTGTTGTGTGGCTGGTGCCTGTTTTTGCATATGTTAGTTGTTTAAAGTTCTATGCAAGTATTGAGGCTGAATGGTTTTTTTTCACAAGATTAAATGCCGTGGAGTCTTCTGTATGGTTCATGATGTATTTTTAGGGTTTTATTGGAAAGCAAGCATGCAAGTGTTTGAATGATTAAGGGAGACCATTTGTCAGGGAATTTTGGGGTTATTCTGAGAGCCTAATTGTGACTCTGCATCAGTGCATTGGATGTATTGAATATGGACACTAGCACAGGTCCATCTAAATCCAGGTCTGTTATGAAGCTCGAGGAAACATATCTCCATTTCACACAAATGGCCGATATTTTAAGTATTGAATCTCTTAGATATGCATCCTTGAGTTTTGCAACCTCAAGGTGCATATTAGACCCGGGTTTAGGAGTGTCTGTGCCAGTATGAGGAGATTTTTGGGAGGTCAGTTGGGTGTGCTTAGTTATAAGCCCACAACAAGTATATCCTATAGAAATTTTGCTGCAATTCAAATCTGAAACCTGTGTAGTAATAACGACAAGAGCGACAGAGTGTCTTTGTTCATTCAAGCAGGAATAGAGTTTAGTGGGTAGTGTCCGAGTTTCATTGGAAGGCGTTGGATGCAAAAGTAGGGCTGGTGTAGTGACAAAATACAACTTATCTATCCTGCCCAGGAGGGCAGTAATTCCATTATCGTGAAATCATATTATGATAAACAATTCTACTGGCAGATGTACTTGTTAGGTTGTCAGGTAATTTTCTGAGTATAGCATGTCTCTTGAGGATCATGGGTAAGTCTCTTTGAACTCGTTAGAAATTAGTAGGTTTAGATTACATGCATGATGAACTTTGTAATGGTGAGAACATAAGTTCATTAAATGAAATTGAAGCATACATTAAAAAAGGCTAGCCTGAGATCACCTGCCATCACACAGAAAACTGGACCACACAGAAACCATCCAACATACAATATCAGTGCATATCGTTATATGGTCATAAACTAACATTTCTTGTCACTGTTGTAGCACAATGTTTGCGTCTTCAACATAATTTAAGTAAAATGTGACGCTGATAATGTTGATGATTGAGATTTCTGTGGTGAGAGTTTTCTTCAGGCTGGTTCAGAATATCCACAGTATTGTTTATGGGTTGATGTTTCGGATCCATAACAGGATCCATCTTCAGGATGCAAAGCTGAGGATGAGATGAGAAGAGGAACAGCTTATAAATACTTAAAAAGGTGAGTAAAAACTGAGGATGTCGGCTATAGCTACAGCAAAAACCTAAAAATAAATGAAATAAGACTAAATGCAGTAATTACATTATAATAATAATAACTTTACAATAATAATAATAACCTGGTGATAATAATAATAATAATAGTTAATAGTTATAATCTAGATATAATAATAATTATAATAACCTATTATAATAACTTAGGCTACCTTAGAGTAACTGTCTGGTTATGATAATAAAATTACTGATAATAATTTAGTTATCATAATAACAATGAAAATAGTGCAATTAGTAGTAGTATAAAGGCTAGGATAAAGGAAAACCTAGAATAGTACTATTATATTATTATAATAACCTGGATATAATAATAGCTAATAGTTAATAGCTGTTAATGTTGTTTTACTGCCCTTGTTTTACCATTTCTTCGAGGGACAAAATGTCATATGGGGAGCTTTGAGGTTTTGAAATCCATGCCTGTGAGCTATTGATTTATCCTAAATAAGGTTGTCCAAGGTTTTACATTTTGAGATTGTAAAACTGACCCATTCTTTTAAGATCACTAAATTTCTGCTGCCATGAGTGCTCTTAAAAATTTAAGGTTGAACAAAGAATGTTTTATGCTTTATTTAAGAAACAATGCATCTTGTTCAGGATACTGGTTAATCCTTGATGACTTCTCTACATCTTATTCATATATGGATGCATTGGCATATCTCAAATCATGATCTAGCAGAGTGTTAATATCTCATATCTGACAGCAGTTGTTGAACAGATACATAGGCATCGAGATCTCCGCAGTAAGTGCTTGCTTCATTGAAATCATGAAACACATGCAACGAAGATGTTCAAGAAACATGTCCTTGCACCATGAAAGGTGATCTAATCAATCACTATATAATCTATGTCAACACTAGAAAGTCATGCTTTGAGAATATATGAAAGGTGCATGCCACTTCCTATTTTTCTTGTCATTCATCAATATGAAAAACCCTATCTGATTGTGTTCATTAAGTAGAGCTCGTATAATGCATTTCTAATAAAATAGAAAAATGCTGCACTCAGGTTACCTAAAATACAACATCTATTCACCTTTAAATCCTGGTAGCTATGTTCACTTACCGTCATTTTGAGAAAAAAAATCTTTTTCATTCTTCATTTGGGGGAACCTCACAAGGGAAATCTATTAGGTCAAAATTACTCTAGAGTTGCATGTGTGGATTTTCCAGCCTCCAGCCTCCATACCAGTGAGGCTGCTTTGGCATTGGATTCATTCCATTGGAACACTGCAACATTTAAGATTTTAGGGTAATATCTGGAACACCATTTTGAACATATATCAAAAGATAAACTTCAGAAGAATTATTTCACATATACATACTGTTATCCACCAGGTTGCACAAGCTGGATTTCCTGAAGAGCCGCCGAAGGATGAGCAAGCATTGCTCATACACACAGAATTCAGTTATTCAGCAGGCCCTGAAAAGGCCCTTTTTTCCGTATTTCCACTATTGTAATAAGTGTTTTAAGCATGAGAGAATGTAAAAGGCTATTGGCCACCCTTGATCTGGGAGTGGGCACATACTCCGGAGTGTTTTTTACTTGTTAATTATCTTTTCTTCTTGCCTTAGTGAG
>ML780992.1:782036-808012 GCA_009831015.1 Picea engelmannii | reverse complement strand
TACATCATCCTTCTTCTCTTGTCCATTCAATACTTTAGAACTAGGGAAAGAGTAGTATTCTGTCTCAGTTTGTTCCAGATCCAGGTGGATCTGTGGAGATTGGTCTGTGTCCGCACTCACGAATTTATCCTAGAACACTTACAATATTAAAATTAAAAGCAATGTACACCATATCCTATCCTCCCCATAGAAGAACAAATTTCCCTCATTAGAGCATGAATATCACTAGGCACTTTTAATGTACAAGACCAAGATAAACAATATGGAAGGCAAGTCATTTCCTAAAACTGCACATCAAAATCTAGTGAAAACCACCTATGCCTCAATCAATATTGGCATAAGTATGCCAAGTCTTGGCTAAATCATTGGGGTACTGACGAAGAGCTCACTAAATGATAATATTAAAATCATTCTTCCATCTAAATTTAATTTAAAATTGTGATGCAATAAGCCCCCAGGGTGTAGAACAGTTGGTGATCGACTGCATTGTTAAGACACTCTATTATGTGAAGCTATCAGTTCGAAACCCTCAACTAACCTTGTGTGTTACGTGAGGGGTCACATTGGCATAACTGGGGTTATAGTGGTAGCAACCAGATAACACGACTACATGTCACGCGCGTACGTTCCCGACTAGTTGTTGATTTCCCCAGTGAGAAAAAAATGTGATGCAATAAAGAATTAAAGGATATAAGACAAAATTAAGATACTAATGGAGGTGATCAACCTTAATCTAGAAGATCAAATGTATCTCTCTATTTTAACTAGAGTAATGAAGAAAATCAATATTGCTAAAATAAAAGTAAACTAGATCACAAGCTCCATAGTGAAAGCAGGTGTTGGACAAATCCTAAAACATTGTGGGTCTAAAGAATTTGTAATATTTGTGACACTAAAATGGTTGAAGATGAAAAACATTTTATTTTAGAATATCCTACATACACCCACATTAAATATCAATTTCAAAAAAGATTTCTTACAATACTAACCTATCCGAAATCATAAAGCACATAACCTGCATGCTCAGGAAGGGAAGCGAGATCAAGTGGAACCTCGAGGCCAATAAGTCTTTTGAATATATCAAAGTGGCACTGACTAAAGCTCCTGTTCTAGCTAGCCCAAATTTTACAAAATATTTCATCCTGTTTTCATTTGCCTCAAAACACACTATTGCCACCGTACTGTTGCAGAAAGACGAGAAATATTTCGAAAAACCTATAGCCTATTTCAGCCAGACACTACCTGATGGTCCACTAAGGTATGACATTATGGAAAAAGATGCGTATGCCTTAGTAAAATCTTTGAAAGAATTCAGGACATACATATTGCACTCCCATGTCATCACTTATGTGCCCATCAACTCAGTAAAGGATATCCTGACTCAACCTGACCTGGAAGGAAGGAGAGGCAAGTGGATAGCGGTCATTCTAGAATATGATCTTGAGATCAAGCCTACAAAACTGATCAAGGGTTAGGGCTTGCTGAAGCTAATGGCTCAGTCGAACTGCGACACTGTAGGAATGAATTTCATCATTGATCTGTCAGAATTCCCTCAACAAGAAATAACCACGCATGTGTCTCAAGAGTTCATTGACTCACCATGGTATGCAGATATCATCTATGTGTTGGAGAATGTCCAGGATCCTCCAGGCATAAGTAAGAATAAGGTTAGATTTCTCAAACTCAAAGAGGTTAAGTTCTGCATCCTGGACAATTCACTCTATTAGAAGTATCATGGGGGAATATTGCTGAGTTGTTTGCTGGAAAATGATGTGAACCAGGCCATACAAGAATTTCACAAAGGTGACTGTGGAGGACACCACTACTGGAAAACCATCGTGCACAAAATCTTGAAGCCAAGTTACTATTGGCCTACAATATTCGCTAATGTGTATAAAGAGGTCTCCAGCTGCCACGTATGTCATGTTTTTTATGGGAGAAGAAAGTTGCAGCCCCTGCCACTAAAGCCGATCTCAGTCTAAGCACCGTTCATGCAGTGGGGCCTAGAAATTCATAGGGAAAATAAATCTTCCATCCTCCACACAACACAGATGGATACGCACATCCACTGAATATTCCAAGAAGTGGATAGAGACAATCCCAACAAAGAAAGTGATCGATGCAATCATCATCCAATTCCCAGAGACAAACATTTTATCGAGATTCAGATGTCCCATCAAGATCATAACCGACAACACGACCACATTCAAGTCCAAGAGGATGGAAAATTTTTGTCAGGATTACAATATAACCCTGGGGCATTCCACGATGTACTATCCACAGGGAAAAGGGTTAGAAGAATCCTCAAATAAGAGCCTAATCAGAATCATCAAAAGTTTCCTGCAAGACAATAACAAAGCTTGGCATAAAAAGATTATTTATGTGTTGTGGGTAGATAGGGTCACCACCAAGAAGTCCATATCAATGTCGCCTTTCCATATTGTGTATGACGCAGACACCATATTCCCTACCTCACTGGTGCCACCCAATAGAAAATTGTTACAAGAGCAGGAGGCCGAGACAAATGCCGCACAAAGTAGAATAAATCAGCTAATTCACATGCAAAAGGTGAGGGAGTAGGTGTACAATCGATCGCAGCTTCATCGGGAGAGGATAAATAAAGCCTTCGACAAGTGCTCTAAACAGGAAGATTTTCAGATAGGAGATCTAGTGCTGAGATGGGATGAGAAATGAAGATAAAGGGAAGCACATAAAGTTCAACCACTTTTGGACAGGTTCGTTCAAAATCAACATGTATTGAACAATGCTTATTTCCTTGAAGGATTAAATGGAAAATGCGTTGGTTGGGGGCCTATAAATGGCAGGTTGCTCAAGCATTATCTAACAAAATAAAATCCATTTAAGTCATTTGTCATTGTAAGTAGTCGTTTTATTTGTTTTTTGCATCAGTTCAGTAGGTCAATAGAAAATTGAAGCCCAAAGTGAAGGCCCTAAGTTTATGCTGAGTTTTTAGAAGTTGTGTCGATACGTTTAAGTTGTGTTTTTGTTTTTGATTTACAATTCAAAAGAGTCAAAATGAAGCCCAATGGTCAGTCGACTACTCTATTTTTCTTTTCTACCTCGCGGGGAGGATAACATCTCCGTTGGAGCTAGTTGTTAGCACCGCCATTTTTCTTTCCATTTAGAGTCAGTTTTTAGTCGCATCGTGACCCATGCATCCAAACATGTGAATTCAAGTACATAGCACCGTGGGGTCGAAGTCAACAAGTGGTCAGTTGGCCCTTGGAAACGAGAAGGGATTTCAGAGTCGAAACATGCGTAAGTGGTACGGGTATGTCTTTTCCAAAGAGTCGAGTCATGTTAAGAAATCAGTCTCTACATGCCACAGGTCAAGTTAAGTAGTTAATGGAAGTCGCGTCGGCAAGTGCAGCAATTTTTATCATTTCATCATGAAGGCCGAGGGAATGAAAAATCGTGGCGTTCATATCATGCCCTGCAAACATTATCGCCTATATTCTACACACGAGGATGTGCCATGGAAAATTTGCAATTCGATTCAAAACATCCCGTCGCCATGAATTCACTATTCTCCGGCATGATTCCTCCTTCTTCTCAACTCGTTATAAATTCCAGATGCTCGGCACCCATTTTAGTTGTGAAACTAGGCCCGCACTTTGTTTGTAATTTCCCTTGCCAGTTCAGGTTGATCAAAGTTCCATCCCTGTGCATTTTTTGACTACGCCGCATGTAGAATACATACTGGTTGCGCCATGGTGACCTCCCAAAGCATAATAAAATGCACATGGAGCATAAAAATTTGTAGGTACAAGCCCCAAAATGAATGGGAGTCGTTCTCACTCGCAACAGGCATTCCCAAGGATGCGAAAGGATTTATTCTTTTACCCACTGAGATGATCAGATCAAACCACACAGAACCTGAAGTGGAAAGACTTGCGTAGGGAGGAAAGATAGTAGAAGTCCCATCTCCCCCAAAAAAAATAGCTTGGAGGAGGGGTAGGCCAAGGAAGAACAAGGAAGCTGAGGAAGCCCAAGTTTCAGAAGAGTTGCGTGCCAGATCAGTGGCTGAATAACTACACATGCGCGCCATCCAACTGGAGTGCGTTGGAGGATCAAGCTATGAAAGCAGGAGTAGAACAAGGGAAATGGGTAACACAGGAGCGAATGATCAAGAGCCATCTCAGAAATTAAAGCAGGCAAAGCTGGCTATCACTGAAATCTACTAGGAAAACATGGAGTTGAGGCGACAACTAGCGACAAAGACTATGGAAGCATCAACAACGCAAGGTCGTGAAGGGAACATGTCATGGTTAAAAATACATCTCAGAGAGGTGAAAGACACCATTGTATAGTTGTGCAACCCATGAAGGCTATCAGAGGAAATGCATACAAATAATTCTAGGGAATCCGAAGCAACCGAGAAGGAAGCCCGTGTAGCGCTTGCCAACGTGCAGAAAAAACACGTTTAGCTGGTGTTTGTCTTTGCATCCGCCAAATAGAAGAAAAATTTTGGCAGTTTTGAAGGACACGTTTCCCTAAATCACTCTACCTTTTTTATAACGGTCGTGACCATCAAACAACCACTTTTTGTGCACATTTTTCTCGGCAAATGAGCATGTGGCAGAAATCAAATCCGTTATAGAAAATAACGAGTTCCTAGCAGACACCTATCCACTTAGACATCTGATCAAAGGGAAATACTGGCACATCTTTTCCTCATATCGAGACCTGACCGATGATCAGATCCTCAAGGAAAATTTGTGAAAATTCATGTGTAAACATACGTGATTATTGTCTATTTTTGGGTAGCGCCATGCGAAGAGTCTCTAACGCATACCACTCAGTTTCCTAGTTTTTAGAGATAACAATTAGGAAAATGGGCAGCCCAAGCGGCGCCCTCGTTTATATATTTCATATTTTCGATGTAATCTAGGTTGGTTGGAAAAATTGGTACAGACTATAGCTATTGTATGAAATTTGAGTTCTACCGAAACTTAATGCAAAAGTCCTGTAACTTGATGTGAAGATTATAATTGTAGAAGTTTGATGTATTGTTTTCCCTTTCTCACGTATGTGCTCCATGTTATCTTATCCATATATTTTTTTGTCTATTTCAGAACAAATTTTCGAACCTGTGGATTCGCTGCATAGCGCCCTTTGTTCGCTCCACTTAGACAAAAAAATTTCTTCTTAAAGTTAACTCTGAATTCGCCCGTAGCAGTGCTCTGAGTTACTTCCTGTAATTTCTTTCCGTCGCACATTACTATTTTGCACTAAATATTATTGCTCGCTTAGCCTTCATCCTCTCCAGTTCAATCATCGAGTCATTTGTTTCCGTTGTTTTCTCAAATCGACTGCATAGCCCACCGTCTTATTTTCTTGTGACAATATAACGAGAGACCATTATATCAAAGGTGTTAAATCTAACCACTACTTTAAATCCATACCCCGTGTGGATACTGCGCCCCTTGAGAGAGCCCTATTCGGATCCGAAAGGCTAGTTTCGAGTCTCAAATTTGGTTGAAAAAGTTACCTTCCTCATTTATTTATTAGTCGAACAGATTTACGGATTGCTAACAAGACCCACAGTTTCCGTACTTGAACTAAGATACCGAATAGTCACATCACTTAACACCTTTCAAATTGTGGGGGCATGCATCCATGGTTTGGAGTAACCTGTATTTCGTCTCGCAATTCCTCTAACGCTGACTTGTAACTCCCCGGGAAAACTATGGTTTGGATTGTTGGACCTCCCTGAGAAATTAATTCCTGTGCAATTTGGGTCCCCGCAATTGCTCCTGGTCGTCGATCCAGATGTATCGTGATCAAATCCAGTGTGGGCCCGCCGACCTTTAACTATGTTATTCAACCTCAGGGCCCACATAGTACAACTATCAACATTCCAGGTGGGGGCACGTGGCAAGTATAGGAGAGGTCCACATCACCTTCAGGTGATGTCATCATGACTCACCACTTCGACTCTTTGGGATTCAGAGCTTCGGACTTCAAAAGTTTCAACTCCTCTACACTCACTTTTGTCTGGAGCACTTTTCCCTGGAGTTTACGATCTATCGATGCGTTGCATCCTTCACGGTCAATGACTATGAGTGACTTCGACACTTCAGGCTTTGGGAGTCTCAAACTCACAATAGTTGCCTCCTCCCGAAGTACTTCCACTTGAAGTACACAATCTCTTGACGCATGTCTCCCCCTTGATATAACAACCACTATCCACTTCGGCTCTTCGGGCTTCGAGACTTTTAGACTCCTGCACACTCGTTCCTCATGGAGTTCTCTCACATGAAGTTCATAATCTGTCGACACATGTCCTTCGGAATCGACGGTTGCGATACAATTCGACCTTCAGGACTTCAGGAGTTTGTCACACTCCACACTTTAAATCCTATGAAGTGACTTTCCTTGAAGTCTCAGATATTTTGACACATACCCCTCTGGCGACCAATGACTAGGATATACTTCAGCTATTTTTCTTTCTCCTCGATCACAAAACTTCTGAACTAATATCAGTCTGGAGTTGTGGATCTTGCGCCACCTGTCAACCTAGATTGATTGAATATTGATCCTTTTCACTCAGATTTGATGTTCTGGGATCTGTTTCCGCCTCAATGCTCTCCTTCGATTTCCTGGACACAGATCTAATGGTCCAGACTCCTTCCAACAATAGATCTGACGACTGTTGGCACTCCTCCTCCTGATCTTCATTTCTTGAACCCCTTTCTCCTTAGAGGCTTTCTTCGACACTTAGTCAACTTTCAGATATATGCACTCCTTACAACAGATCTTTGTGTCCCTTCAAGAGAAAACTCAAGCTATTTCTTCCAATCGTTTTGAGTCAAAGACTCTGTCGACACACTCCTTGCATGCAGGGACACTCTGAACCTCGAATTTTGTCCCTTTCAACAAAAATTCACTCTAAAATATTTGTCCCTTTAACCACTAACATGGCCCATCTAGGCTCAGTTTCGAAACCATGGCTTTGATACCAATTTCCAACAGCCTCGACCATCGACCCTTGTTGGGTAACACTACCCAAATACCTTGTCTTCTACAACTAGCTCTAATACCAATTTGTAACGTCCCCATCCACCAACAGGCCGGGAAATGCCACTACTCTGCCACTTCACTTAGCTCTGATACCCATTTGTAATGTCTCCATCCACAAACAGGCCAAGCAACGCCACATAGGAACACACACACACACACACACACACACACACACACACACACAACATGCATTTCTAATGAATTCAAAACAAATAACACAGAGTTACTGCTTCCATACAGACTCAAATGGAATTGACAGTAATTCCTAGATGCAATGGAACAGATGATAACATTTCAACAATCACAGACATGCATAACATACATAATTAAGCACGAAAATGATACTTATCTTTTAACTGGATTAAAACCACCAACTATGTGCAGACCTGAACCTCCCAACCTTAGACCACATTGCTCATCACTCTCAGCAGTAGGTCACCCCTGAGTTGGGACTAAACTCCACCGAGAAAGGGATTCCTAGGCTAGGCAAGGTCAATAAGAAAGTCACACAGTTTAAGAAGAAGGATTCTCTCCCAGGAGTCACTTATGCCCATTGCTCACAAACTCCCATTCCCCACATGCTTGTCCCACTCCGGGAGTATACACCTTCATTGTCACACAATCCATTGACTGCTCCACCTCCCTTACCTTGGGCTTAAACAATAGGTCGAACTAGAATTCTCAGAGCTTTGTAGCAGCTACTTTACTCCCTCCAGGAGAACTCACTTCCTCAACACACTCACTCACCTAAAGAGAGTTTCTCACAAGCATGACAACCTTCTTATTTAATCCACAAAAACCTCTCTCACTTGGAGAGAGATTTTCTCACAAGCTTGACAATCTGTCTCTTCAACTGCGGGCTTGACAACCCGCTTATTCAAACCACAATAGCTAATTTGGGTAAGGCAAGGGACGACTTAGTAATTTACAGAGGTGTACAATGGCCACAGGTTCAACAACAGAGGAAATGGTTGGTTGCGTTCTTTCTCAGTGTGTGAGTGAACTCATGAGGATATATGGGGAAGACTGGTATAACATAGCAAAGATGGTGAGAGCGTGAGAGAAAAAAATGTCTATGCATGAACCCCTTTCTGTGAGTGAGTTCCTCCCTGTGCGTGAGTGAGTGTGTGCGCATGAGTGACCACCCTGTATATCTTTTACCTAAATAATAATCACCCTGGATTCCATTATTAGAGGTAGATACTTATGGTGATAAGATGATGCAATTTTTTGAGTTGGAGAGTAACAACGGTGTCTCCTTTGTCTTTTTTGAATCAGATTTTGTAGTTGTTTGGTCTATCTTTGTCTGAAACTCGATCTTCTGAAGGGTGCATGCTCTCTGATTGTCTCAATTTAACCTAAGATAAATTGTATTCTCCGAGAAATTTCAAATTGTATTATATAAATACAATGTTTCATCCCTCCTTACACTTTAAGTAATGTAATAGAGGGCCAATTGTGATAGAATATGTGACTTTTTACTTATTTTATTTTCTTGAAATATATTAATTTCTTATTGTAAATATTAAGTAAATATATACTTATATTACCATGAACCCTACATGTAGGCCATTTTACTCATCATATCTTTATATTAATTTCTTAACCTAAATATTAGGAAAATATATACTTATATTACGATGAACCATATACATGCCAACCCTTTCACACCTCAATAAGATATGGTACTTAGCAGATCGAAAAAGATTGAAAATAATTTCTTACTTTGTGTGCCCTTTCACGCCTCAATAAGATATGGTACTTAGCATTGAAAAAGATTGAAAATAATTGTTTACTTTGTCTTTTCTTATTTAGGTAAAGGTACGGACAACGGAAATTAGGTCGTGGCAAGGAGGAAAAGTTTGTCAATGGGCCATCCATTAGGAGATATTGTCAATTAAGGGCAAAGGAGGAAAAGTAAAGTAAAAAATTATTTAGGAAAGGGAAAAAACAAAATAAAAAATTATTTAGGGTTAGGATAACATTACAGTTAGGGTTAATACTTAGTACATATTTTTTAATTGTTTTAATATTAATTATGTATTTCTAATCCATATATATATAATATAAGTTTAATATTTAATATTTAATATTACTTATTAATTTAATATTTGATTTTTTAAATTAATTTTTTATTAATATATTTAAATGTATTAAAGGAAATAAATATATTAAAGTATTAATACATAAATGTTAAGTATATTTAATTAATATTTATTAAAAAAAATTGACATTTCAAATCAAGAATTAAATGTTAATTAATATATTAAAGTACTAATATATAAATTTTAAGTATATTTAATTAATATTTATTAAAATAAATCAATATTTATTTATTTATGTAAATATGAAAATGTATTAATTATTTTATACATAATAAATATTTATTATGTAAAAGTGTACATTTGCATACAGGAAATCAAAGTTAAACTTAATATTTCTCTAAATTAATTGTTAATTAAATATTAATTAATATTTAAAATTTGATTTTCTTTAATATTTATATTAATTTATATATTTATGTAAATGTAAATATATACCTAGATTAATTGCTTGATGTAAATGTTAATTTAATTTCCTTTAATACTTTATAAATATATATTAAATACTTAATAAATTTATTGATATAATGTATTAACTAATCTTAATTAAATACTTCTTGATGTATTTAATATATGTTAATTTAATACTTTATGTCCAATTAATATATTTAAATGTATTATTAAATGTATTAAATATTGATTTTCTATACTTGGGCATTATAAATAGAGGGGCTTGAGCTCATTTAACAAGGAGAATTATAAATAGACGGTGCTTGAGCTCATTTAACAAGGAGCACTATAAATAGAGGGCGCTTGAGCTTATTTGGACACACTCACTCACAACCTCATATAAGTCAAGTGGTGCGCAAGTTTGGAGAGGAGTTGTAGTTGTTGTAGTGGTGTCGAGTTCTTGGTTTAAGGTTTGGACATTCTACTTGGTGCGCTAGCTTTGGAGAAAGGTACACTATATTGGTTGTATATTGGTTATAGTGTTTGTTTCCAGAATTATTCTATATGTCAAGGTTAATGTGCTCGAGGGTGGCCTTGTGCCTATGGATGGGTGACAATATTGTGATATTGTCTACGATGAAAATGAACACATAAAATATTTTAGCACATAACCTTGACGTCGTAATATGAATAACATAGTAACATTGCAATCTAACAAACATAGTAACGTCACAATGTGAAGACCATATACATACATCGTATTGTGATGAACATAGCCTTGTAGTCACAATGTGACTAACATAAACGAATGTCACCTTGTGACGAACATAGTCATGTCTTGACAATGTGACAAACATATCCTCGCATTGCAATGTGCCGAACATATCCTCATGTTGCCTTGTAGTCACAATGTCATTCACGTATAGTCACATATCCCTCTAGTCACAATGTGATGCATGTATCCTGATGTCCCATTGTGACATACATTTCCAAACATTGCAATGGGATGAACACAATGTTTTTTCTCAATGTGGTTGTGTGATGAACATATAAAAACATCACAATGTGACGAACATAGTAAAGTTGCAGTCTACCAAACATAGTAACGTCACAATGTGACAAACATATACAAACATCTCAATGTGATGAACATATGCGAACATCGCAATGTGACAGACATATATGAATGCCATAATGCGATGAATATATGCAGACATCATAATGTGATGAACATAACCCTGTAGTCACATTGTGACATCATAATATGATGAACATAGTAATGTTGCAATCTAACAAACATAGTAACATCGCAATGTGCCGAACCTATATGAACATCACAATGTGATGAACATAGCCCTGTAGTCACAATTTGATGAACATAAATGAACAACATCTTTTGACTAACATATCATCACGTTGCAATGTGACACACATATCCTGACATCTCAATGTCACCAACATAAACAAAGGTCACAATGTGATGAACATAAAATGGATGTAATAATGTGACAAACATTTCCCTATCGTCACAATGTGATGAACGTATCCTCGTGTTGCAGTGTTACACACATATCTTGATTGTTTAATCTTCATATTGGGGAGTTTTTTTAATAACTTCAAACATATCTCATATTAACATTATCACTCATACAAAATTAATACACTACCTCGACCGTGTGTCCAATAAAAGTGTTTTCAACTCATTTACTTCCAAAATTTGTATCCCTTGATGCTTCCACTTCGCATTATGTATGCAACAAAATTTACCAACATTTCATGTCATTCACTGTAATAATGTTATTTTATCACTGTAATGTAATTTTATTCCTATCATTGTCATGTAATGTTATTTAAAAATTGTTTTTTCATGTCACTGTTATTAATTATGTATTTAGTGCATTGTACCAGTGTATTATGTCATTCAGTATACAAAGGTATTTCAAATAACAATAACGTAATGTTATTTGTATCATGAACATAATAATGTTTTAATCTACTAAAAATAGTAACATCATAAGGTGATGAACATAAACTAACGTCACAATGTGAATAACATAGCAATGTCGTCGCAATGTGGATAGTAGTGTCACAATGTGATGAACATTTCATAATGTTTCAATTTCATGCACATAACCCGATGTCACAATATGACAAACATTTCCAAATGTCACAATATGTCAAACATAGTAACGTTGCAATCTACCAAACATAGTAACGTCTCATTGTGACGAACATAGTAACATTGCAATCTACCAAACCTAATAAGGTCGCAATGTGATGAACATATACAAACATCGTAATGTGACTAACATATATTGGCATCAAAATGTGATGAACATAGCCCTGTAGTCACAACATGTCAAAAATAAATAGGCGTCACATTGTGGCAAACATAGCCCTATCCTAACAATGTGACAAACACATCCTTGACTTACAATGTGATGAACATATCTTCGCGTTACAATGTCACGCATATATCATAACATCCCATTGTGAAAAACATTTCCAAATGTCACAATGGGACAAAAATAACCCTTTGTTGTAATGTGATGTACACAACCCAGTCTGGCTATGTGATGAACTTGTACAAATATTGCAATGTGATGATCATAGTAACATTCATATCTACCAAACATAGTAACGTTTCAATGTGACGAACATATATGAACATCACAATGTGACAAACATATATGAACATCACAATGTGACGAACATATATATACGTTACAATGTGACAACATATATGAATGTCACAATGTCACAAACATATACAAACATCACAATGTGACGAAAATAGCCCTATAGTCACAATGTGATGTCGCAATGTGATGAACACAACAACGTTGCAATCTATGAAACATATTAATGTTGAAATGTGATGAGCATATACAAACGTCGCAATGTGATGAACATATATGCATGTTGCAATATTATGTACATATACATACGTCATAATGTCATCAACATAATCCATTTTTGGACTATGATAAACCTATTCCAACGTGATCCAAGATATTTTCACCATGACTTATAAAGAATTGTATTAAATGATCACAAATTAAAATGCATCATTAAAGAACGAAAAACTTAGAAATGAAGAGACATAAGCATCAGATCTAGAAAAAACAAATGATAATAGGGTTCGTCCCTAGTGGAATACGTCTCCAGGTCCTTCTCTCAATGGGTAAGCTCTTTTATTAACTCAACAAAAGAATTTGGCAAATACATGAATATATCTCATTCTGAAATCAAGATACATAAATAATGTTTAGATCAAAAAACAAACATCACCATTGGATTCGTAGCATCAAATTACCCAAAAATTACTGTCACTGCGCTCTGATCTGACTCTTTCACTCCCAGTCCCAAGATAAAATCTATCTCAGTTTTCGTTCCCACTGCAACCTGCAATAATGTCAGAACTTGTCTCGAAATCTATGCCCATGGATGGATAGTCGCGCCTCTCCCTAGTAGCTAGAGAACTCATCTTTAAAACCTTTTTCAGTGGACATATATAACAAGGTGATTGTTGGGAGGATTGGTGTGGGTTCTAGTGTTAAGGCATAGGTTATGGGGAGGTCCCGGGGTCAAACCCCACGAGCTCCCATTTTGGTGTATAGTTATAAAATTGGATAAATTTAGTGAACAACCTCTACATTTGGTGGTAGTCACCAGATATGGAGGGCCTACGCTAGACTTGGCGGGGTCCTGCCATTATATAATTTTGAATTTTTGGATACGGGTTATCCTTGATCAAATAATGGATTCCATGTGTTGCCCATTGATTAGGCCATGTGTCATCTCCTCGTTGGTCCACCTAGTTTCTTGTTGTCATGCCCAATCACTATATAGGACACATGGCGCTCCTGGATGGTTCCATGTGGCATCTCCTGGTGGTGCCACGTGGCACTTTCTGATTAGCCCATGTGGACCCCTAAAAGGTCCAATTGTGGGTGACACATGGCAGCCTGTGGTGCTGCCACATGGAAATATATACATGTCCTTCCCAAGGAACTTAGGATAAAAACATATCCTTCTAAACAAATTTTGGAATAATAAAAAATTATTATTCTCTTAGACTTAAGCCCCTATAATTAGCCCCTCTTTCCAACCTCTCAGGCCCCTCTCCCTTACCTAGATTAGTGGAGTATAGTCTCCCATTATCTTTTATCATGGCCGGTCTACACGCAACAATGTTTTTATATTAATAATATGAATATTTACATGTACAAAACAAGCTCCTGGCCTTTAACACCTAGGCTCTTCGGCCTACTAACACATAAGCCTACCAGCTTATAATTGCATGGCTCACCAGCCTACAAAACATGTTTACAATTCATAATACAACTGGGGCTTGCCCTAAGGATATTACAGACGATCGGTCCTGATGTAACAACCCTAGTTAAATAGTTGCATAAGGGTTTATCAAGTATAGTTAATTAAATAATTAACTGTCTTAATGTGTATTAGTTAAGCAATGATTAACTATTAATAATATTAATTAATTAATTAATTATTGTTTAATATATGCTGATTAATTAATTAATTGATTACTTAACACATTTAATGATTTGGGTAAAGAATTAAAGGCTTAATAACTTTAATTTAATTATTATAAAACTTTACGTATGACAGGGGATAGGGTATTCAATGGAGGGATAAGGTGGGTGGCATTAAATGAAGGAGGAGGCGGTGAATGAGGAGGATATGAATAGGAAAAGGCCTTCGGGAGATTATTATGAACTTTTGGGAAAGGAGCATTATTCAGGAGATGGACTATATTTTCTGCTGAGCATATTTTTCTAGTTTTGGAGTTTGGGTGGATTGTTATAGGGGTGCACCAGGTTGCTGGGAGTTCCCGAGCTAGGAATCCTAGAGCTAGGGAGCCGGACAGGCTCTGTTCCTAGCTGGCACAGAGGAAGATTCAGTTTTGTGCAAATTTTGGTCAAAGCAACAAAGAGGACAACCAGAGATCGGGAATTTAGCATCAGACCGAGGTATTTTTATTTATGTATTTTCATGAATATGTGGTGTTATGTGGTTGTTACGTAAGTTTGTTTACATGTTGTTAATAAATCTAATTTATGCTGAAAAATAAATGATTTTAAGCTATGATTAAATTGTACAGGATATAATATGTTATTTTATCTTGTGTTATATAAAGCTCTGTGGGGATAGAGACCTTACACTTGAGATAAGTGCATTCCTTGTCCTCATCTTGTTTGTTTTATTCCTTTGCTTATATTAAGATGGTATTGTAATTTCTATACTGGTTTTCCTTTGCAGGTTAAATTTCGGGTGTCACTAATCCGTGAAGGGAGAACACCCTTCTTGGAAAAGGTATTTGGGTTCCACTACAGCCTTCCTCAAAGTGATGAAATATTTATGTCGTTCTTAATCTGTCAAAGATGGTTCATGTAGATCTTTTAAAAATCGATTTGGAAGTTACCAGAGGTTTTATTTGGCATGTATAACCCTGTCTGTATTCACATTTTTCTTGAAATAAAACTACAATAGCTCTGTTTACAATAGTGACCGATCAATATACATGGACAACTTGGTCTTAGCGATCTCTTGGATTTATTGTATTAGAAAACCATTTTCGTTAAAACACACACGCACACACACACACACACACACAGATATATATATATATATATATATATATATATATATATATATATATATATATATATATATATATATATATATATATATATATATAGAAGTGAAACTACCCAGTTTATTTGTTTTGCTTTGATACAATCTGGTTGCGCTGGTTTCTCTTTTGTTCTTTACTGAAGTAGTTTATTTTTTGTGCGGAAATTTGAGTAGTAGAAAAATCAATTAATTTATTATGGTCGTGAGGCACACCCATACACATTCCTATCTATATATATCCATTACACATATAACACTTCAGGAAAAAACAATATTAACAGGAAACTAAATAGTGGACAGATCCACAAATCAATCAAGGCCATGAGGCACACTTGTATAGATTATCATTTATATATCTATATAACATCAACCATATAACACTTCAGAAAATGAAACTACAAGTTAAGATACATATCTGAACAATCGTTGTTGGGAAAACAAATGGAACAACCAAGTTCCACCCAATCGTAGATAAATAACAACCATGTTTACTTGTCTTGATCATCCCTTAGCTTGACCATGACTCCATAATGGAAAACTAAGTATCACTTCTTAGCTATTGTCATCTTGAATAGTTCAGAAAAGTTTTCCTAACACCAAATGTCCTCATAACAACAAAACAATTATTTTCCCCAACACACTAGGCAATTTCCTTCCACCCACATATGTTTTATATATCTCATTCCTAGGACTTTCCATTATTTTCCCTCCTTAATAAATTCACATCTATACAAATCCTTGATTTCTAGGGGCTACCAGTGACAAAATTCAACTTATGACACTTGCAAAAATTATCTCTGAGTTAACTCAACCCTGTTCCCCACTCATGGAGTCATAGTCAACTATTTTTAACTTGGTTGTTCCATCTATTCTCCAACATTAAATGTATTAAAACCGTTTTTCTCATACATGTGTCCATCAAAAGAGGGTAGTTGGCAAGTCAAAATTTTGTCCAACAGTCATAAAATAATAATTACATACTTCAAAAATCCAAAATTCTAATTTCCAAAAATGGAAATTTATTTTGAGAATGACAACATTGAAATAATTTAATTTTGTATAATTAGAGGATATCAAAAATAAATTGTTTTTTCCTTTTTCATATAAAACATGAAACCAAAAATTATATTGTCTTGCTACCTCTATGATAAATAGTTTATTTGGAACATAATAGGGAAGAAAAAGAAGTTTCTTATGAGAACAAAAAATCCTGATAAAATTGTAATTGTTCATTTTCTCCATAACTCCCATCGTGTTTAGAAAAGGAGATGCTTCCAATGAATGTCTAGAAGTGTCTTCTCCAAAGATAATTTTTTCGAATACAGACACAAAATCATTATAAAATTCATAAAAATGATGAACAACCTTTTTTCTCCACAGGGCATGATACCACATGGTCATAAGATCATCCTTGGAATTTACCCTCTTTCCAATACTAAAACCTTTACAAATGTGACAATATGTAATGGAAAATATCAAATAAGAAGCCATGTAGAACTTCTTCTCACTCTTAAAATTCATTAATTGTGTAGAGACTTGATTAGATATAATTTTCACCCGATCAAAGACATCATTTTCATGAACTGTAAAATGTAGAATATATAGGGCCAACTGAGGAATAGTCACAGTAGAATCCTCACCAATTATTCTAGTAAAAATCCAAGTAATTTCTCAATAAGGGTCTTTCAGAGAACTCACTTCAATCCTGGATAAATCTTGTGGCATTTATGTTGGGTCTTGAAAATATTCTTGTTGGAGCTCTATTCCATTATTTCTTCCCTTCAGAAAAAAATTGTCTTCATCTCCTTTATAAGTGAGATTCATCTCTAGTAATTTCAACAAATTTTTGAAGATTGATGACACCAATGAAACATGGGAACCATTCTGTAATGGAATCATCCTTCTATTCTGATTTTTTTATCTACACACTAGGTCACTACTTATTTACAGTCAAAAACTTCAGGAACACAACCAGCACAAGCTATTCCTAACATCTAAATTGTAATGACCCTAATTGAATAAATGATTAAAGATTATAAAGTAAAATTAATTAAAAGAAAATGATTGTGATTAACTAAGTAATACTCTAACTACAGACCCGTTTAATGACCTGAGAATTATAATTTAAAAGATCAATGAAAATATTATAAAAGGGTGGCGTATGCAGAGAGGGATAGCCATGGATCCCAAGAAGATAAAACATTAACTCATGAAAAAGGATGGGGGACGGAGGGTGGTTGGAGGAGTAAGTGCATGAGTTGGCAGGGAGGAATAAGGGACGAGAAGTGGGGGATGTGCAGACCATTCGATGGGAGGGGACAAAATGGATGCTGTGGACTGTTGTATTGGCGGTGAGCCTATGTTATTTTGTGGACTGTTGGCTTGCTGTGAGAAAGGAACAGATTGTTCTGGACTATGAATTTTGATGAGGGAAGGCACTGAGTTGCTGGAGGTTTTGGGCACAGAGGGCCAGGATATCCGTAGATATCCTGGAGCTAGGTAGTTTTCCTAGTTGGTAGGGAGGACAGTAGTTTTGGGCAGTTATTTTCCTGTTTGTCGCAGGGTTGATCTGTGTAGCAAGGAGCAGAAAGGCAGCAGCAAAGCAAAGAGGCAATATAAATTAGCATCAGATCCAGGTACTTGTTAAGTTGTGTATTTATTTCATACTGTAAATAATTTAGTATTTATTGATAAATCCAAGTTACTGAAGTTGCGGTTATAAAATTCAATATCATGTTATGAAGTTTTGTTTCAGTTTACTTGATTAAAATGATTAGGAAACTTAACGATGTTTAGAATTATATGGGCATTACATATGGTATCAGAGCATCTTAGTTCGAAATCTGGGCCTAAGGGCCAAAATCCTAAACGATTAACTCCAGCCACGCTTAACCTGTAAGAAACACATGTTCAGTTTGACCAAATAGGACTGATACAGTATGGTATCCAAGAAAATGATCTCATGTATATCACAAGAAACCATTTTAGACAATACCCTTTAACTAGATCATATATGGTTACTATAGTTTTAGTCTAAATATTTGAAGGAATGCCCTTTAAAATAGTGGCAGCCAACCAGAAAGTTTGAAGGGTCATTTCCTATAGAAATGGCTACCATTAAAGCAGCCCAATAAAGCTATTAAGCGTGAAATGAGAATTGATAACTTAATTTTATTTGAGCAATGCTTGTCAATGAAGTTTCGGGTAGAATAGACACCCGAAATCGATAAAAATGTTGAGGGAAACTTCTGTCTAAGGCTTGAAGTTGGTCAGAATTAATAACTACACGAAATGTACCAAATAAAATGAAAAAGGACATTGACAGGACCTTGAGAAGGCCTACTTCATTCCAAACTTACCTAAATGAGGAACTGCCAATGCGCAGTCGGACAAAGAAAATTTAGAAGACTTGTATTGCGCGGGAACAGTGTAAACTGGTTTCCTGTATTAACCTCGGTGAATTTTAAATAATGTAAAATCTCTTGAAAAATCAACCAATATAAATGTTAAATCGTGCCAAGGGAATGGGCTATTACGTGGGAGAACGGATCTGAGCCATCAGATCTCACATAGGAATCTCGTTAGCTGTTAGATCACCAGAAGTTGCGCATGGTTTAAGTCCTAATGTGTAGAAGAGGATCCCACAGAAAAGGAGACCAACAACCGTCGGATCTCACATAGAAAACCCGTCAGCCGTAGGATCGGAAGGACATGCACGGAGTTTAGCCTCTGGAGGGGGAGCGTGCAGGAGAAATGATCTGAGCCGTCTGATCCTAGATCATGGCCCCGAAAACCGTCATATCTGTGGAAGCTGCACGACGTTTAGCAGTCAGATATTGGTCAATGGGAAATCGACGTTCCCGTGGACAAGAGATTGGGAAATATCGGTTGAAAATCCCGACGAGATCTGAGCCGTCCGTTCACATGGGACAGGTGTCAGGGATCGGACGAAAGTCACAAATCAGGAAATCAGAGTTCCTGAGGACAAGGATTTCAGGACATCGTAAGTCTCGAAACCCCAAGAGTAAATCCGGACCGTCCACTTGCATGGACAAGTGGCAAAGGATCGGGTGCCGTCGGAGTTTTGTTCATTAGAGAATCGGGGATTCCGGTGACAAGTGGTTTATGCATTGAGAATTCACGATCCGCAATATCCCGACGGGAGTTTTGAACCATCCATCGGTGAGGACACGTGGCGAGAGATCCTAGAGAGTCAGGGTTTGGCATATCGGAGTTTCCAGAGTCGTGAAACTCTTGCACAATGTAATCGCGATACGCAATTTCCCGACACAATCACAGTCGTCCATCTGTGGGACAGATGGAAACCATCGGAAACCATCGGTGTTTGGCCCATCGGGAAATCGGGAATCCCGAGGACATGATGTTTAAGCACTTTGAATTCGTGATCCGCAAAACCTTGATGGACGGAGGGGATTCTTTCGGAGGACCTCTGGGTCCGTAATGACCGTTAGATGTGTAAACAACACGATTAACTTAAATATGGACGTGGTTATTCTTTAGGATAAATGGTGAGCAGATATGGATGGCTAGATTCCACCCGCCCAGATCTAGGGCCGAGGATGCATTCCAGAGCCCCCTTGCCATTCTACCTTTAATTGGGGGGGGGGGTCCGGAATTGGACATGCAACTCTCGAACGGTTGAGATTAATCCATCGTGATCAATGGTTTCCAGGTGGATTCCATACCCCCCTTGCCATTCTTCCTTTAATAGGGGGCGGGGGTCCAAAATAGTGTGGCATGTGAAGTGGGGCCCCTCCTGTTAGGACGAACACCGTGTCACGTCTCCCTCTCGCCACCTGTATTACACCCAAACACACGACGAGGCTTGTTCCCATTGGCAGATTCTCTATCCTCGATAAGGTTTAATCCTATTGGCCATCCGCTGACCCCGTGGGAATCCATCCCTATGGGATGCACGTTAGCCCTGGAAGGCTTCGACCCGAAACCCCGAATCCCGATAGGGCAATACAAGGCCACGGTCACAGAGGGAGGTCATATGGACCAAGCGCATATCGATGGGGCTAACGAAGAAAATAACCCCTCGAGAAAGTTAAGCACATAATCCCGATAGGAAAATAAGTGGCCACGGTCTTGTGAACACAGTCATATAGACTAGGGTATAGTCAGTAAAGGGATAACTCTTAGAAACTGATCCCATCACGAATCGGGAATTGGAGAGGTAAGGGGATCGTGATAGCGAAAAGTCCGAAACCCCAAACTCCGATACAGAGCCGGGGATAAGCCACGATAGGTGCAGAGACCATGACGAGGGAAGATAAGGCCTGTGGATTGGGGCATTCGATAGTGAATTTCAGAGGAAATTCCAAAGAGCCACTTAGGCTCAGTCGATGAAATTGAACGATCCTGTATACCTATAAAACTATATATATATTTACACGTATAACTACATGCATATGCACATATGAACAAATTTATAAAGATAAACGAAATAAATTGAAGGTAGAGCACCAAAATCCATAAAGAGATGGAATTACAAGAAAAACATTTTGTTCAAAAGAGAAATCACCATTCTTTACCACAGCGTAAGGAAAGTTTGTGCAATTTCTTAATTCAATTAACCCGCATTCTTCATGAAGGTACTGAAACTATGCACAACTGGCAGACTGAATCGTACCTCTTACCATAGTTGAGGGTGAGCTCCACAATGCGTACAGATAGGGGGATGATTCCCAATATTTCAGAGAGACTCGACTCCAGGTTCTGGATCTTGTCAGTGGCCATATCACTGTACTCGATTACTGTAAAACGAACTGGAGCATATACAACAATACCCAACACTAGCAAGGTGCTCTGAACAATGGTGAGGATGTGAGCCATGGAAAGGGAGATTCTGGGAACCTCTGAGCAGAACAGAGGTAGAGCTATGATGGACAAAGACTACTATGAGGCAAGTCCTAGCGGATGAGAGAGTGGGACAGAGGAAGGACGCGTAGAGAGTTGAAAGGCTGACAGGTGGAGAATGATGAGGTTAGATACGAGGGAGCTTGAGGAAGCCAGACGAGCACGTGGAACCCATGTGTGCCCGAATTTTGCGTGCACGTTTAAACTAAATTTTGTTATATATATTATAAATTATTAAGAATAATATAAAATAAATTAAATAACTTGGTATAAATAATTCTATATATAAATTAGGTTAAGTTAGTATAAATTAATGAAAGGTTAATTGGGTTGAAAATTATTTAAATTAATTAAATATTTATTTAAGTGTAAGGTTAGCCTACCTTAAAGTTGGATGTTGACCAACCTTAGATGCTTAATCCTAACCCAAAACCAAGCCAATTCCCCTGATGGAGTAATGTCTGTTTACAGACAAGTAAAGAAAACTTACGCCTGACCCTGTTTCTGAGTTGAAGTAGCACCAATTTGAAACGTCCTGGAACTCACCCTGATATCTTTGGGTGATCTAGGTTAAGTCATACCAGATGGCTAGGACTCAAAGAGGTCGAGGCCAGGGAGCATCGTCACGGGCGCCACCCATGCCACCAATTCCATCACCACCACCAACACCACCAACACCACCACCACCACCACCACCACCACCACCATCGCCCGAACTAGCTCTCATACTATGCTCATTAGAAGCTATTAATGAGACTTTTAAAGGGCGCCAACCAGTACGGACTGAAGTGGAACCCCCACCATCTGGAATGGGTAATCCAGAAGCATCAAAGGATTCAGGGGGAGGACTTCCACCTAAAGACATCACTCGAGAGTTGCAGAAAATAAAACTTATGGAGTTTGCCGGGGGTCGCGCCAGTGAACACGCAGAAGCATGGTTGGAAGGAATGACAAGTTGTTTTGCCTTAAGGGACTATGCATCCAATTCAAAGGCAAAGATTGCAATTTTCCAGTTAAGAGATAGCGCCTTGAACTGGTGAGGAAACTTAGAAATACAACTACACCTTACCCCAGACACAGTATCTTGGGAACTTTTCGAGGAGAGGTTCTGAAGGAAATATCTACCAGCATACTATGAGGAACAACAAGTAGGGGAATTTCATGCCCTAGTCCAAGGGAACAAAACTGTAGAAGAATATGAGATCAGGTTTATGGAACTGGTCAAGTATGTTTCATATATGGACAATGACCAACGACAGGCGGAGCACTTCATTTATGGATTGAACCCAAAGATTAGAGCTATGGTAAGGATGTGGAAACCATCTTCAGTGGCGGAGGTGGTAGAAAATGAGTGTTACATAGAAGAACACATGAACTTAACAGGCGGTACAAGATCGACATTTCCACATCGCCCTGGATTCAGAGGAAAGACCTCGAGGACATTTACTAGGGGAGGGAGCTCAAGGCGACCACCTTATGGTAACAGAGTCACGCCAAGGGCAGTAGCTGCAGGAATTTCAGTGGCATCTAGTGTAGCATCTCGTTCATTGCCAACGGTGTAGACAGGCCCACGACCATCTCGAGGAGCAGCTAGTAGGGGCAGGGGTCCCGGAGGAAGAAACTCGTTTAGGAATCAGTCACATAATAGTGCACCGGTTCAATCTTGTATTTCCTGTTGGAGATGTGAAGGACCCCATTACGAACGAGACTGTCCAGAGTTACAATCAGGGTTTGTACATAGAGAAGGAAAGGCACCAATGGGAAGGTTAGGAAGCAACCACCAAATTTATGCAACGTTTAATAACCTCCAGGCTAAACATCAATCCATCGTAGTGGAGTCGACAGGTACGTTAAATCATATTAATGTTAAGATTTTGTTTGATTCTGGTGCAACAGATAGTTTCATTTCACCATCTGCATTAGAAAAGAGTGGGCTGGCAGCCTATGTGCACGATGACTTTAAACAAGTCGAGATGGCTTCGGGAGAAAAACAAGCTGTAGGACCTAGTGTCGATAAATGTGTAGTAGACCTAGGAGTGTGCACTACTAGGTTGAAAGTATACGTCACTGCTCTGGGAGCATATGACCTAATCATTGGAATCGATTGGTTAGCAGCTCATTGAACTTTGGTAGATTGGTTCGCCAAGAAGGTACTTTGTATTGATGATGAAGGAAGACCAATAGAGATCCAAGGTGTACAGAGAAAAGTTTCATTATGCTTTATATCAACTATGAAGTTCAAGTGATGCTTGAGACAAGGGTGTCGACTTTATGTAGTGGAGGCAGTGAAAGAAAGGAAGGGACCCTCATTGGGTCAGTACCCAGTATTGTCAGAATTTCAGGAGGTTTTTCCAGATGAATTACTAGGATTACCTCTTGAGAGGGAGCTTGATTTTACCATTGAGCTGAAACCTGGTGCAGAACCAATATCCAAGACTCCGTATCGAATGACGGCACCATAACTTTGTGAATTGCAAATGCAATTGAAGGAGTTACTAGACTTAGGGCTAGTAAGGCCCAATGTCTCACCTTGGGGCGCACCTATAATTTTTGTAAAGAAGAAGGATGGATCCTTACGACTGTGTATAGACTACAGGGACTTGAAACATGCTATAGTGAAGAATAGGTACCCAATGCCACGAATAGATGACCTCTTCGATCATATGAAGGGAGCAACGATATTCTCAAAGATCGATTTGCGATCTGGGTATCATCAGTTAAGGATTAAGGAAAGTGATATCCCAAAAACTACCTTTCAAACTCGATTTGGACATTATGAGTTTGTTGTAGTACCTTTCGGATTGACTAATGCGCTAGCAATGTTCATGAGTCTCATGAACGACGTATTTTGGAAGTACTTAGATCGATTTGTACAAGTTTTTTTGGATGACATTCTCATCTATTCCGGGAATGAAAGAGAACACGAGGAACACTTGTGAATAGTGTTATCTTGCCTTAGGGAGAACAAATTGTATGGGAATTTGTCGAAGTGTTCCTTCTTCCAGAAAAAGATCCACTATTTGGGTCATATCATTTCAGGCGAAGGAATCTCGGTGGACCCAGAGAAGGTAAAGGCCATTCCGGAATGGCCAGTGCCAAAAAATGCACATGAGGTGAGAAGCTTCATGGGGCTAGCAGGTTATTACCGGATATTTGTGGAAGGATTATCAAAAATAGCGAAACCCATCACCACTTTGCAATGCAAGGGGGTCAGGTATGAATGGATAGAAGAATGTGATAGTGCATTCATTGAGCTTAAGAGGTTACTAACTAGTGCGCCAATTCTACGAGTGCCAGATATGGAAAAGGACTTCATAGTCTGCATGGATGCATCAAAACAAGGATTGGGGGCCATGCTAATGTAGGATGGAAGAGTGATAGCTTATGCGTCAAGGAAGTTGAAGAAGCACGAAGAGTTGTACGTGACTCATGATTTAGAGTTGGCAGCTGTAATGCTAGCTCTGAAACTTTGGAGGCACTATCTTGTGAGGTGAAATTTTGAACTCAAAACAGACCATCAAAGTTTAAAACATCTCTTCACCCAAAGAGATCTGAATGCTAGGAAAAGGCGATGGAGTGAGTTTATGAGTGAGTATGATTTTGGTATTTCATACATAAAGGGAAAGGAAAATGTGGTCGCGGATGCCTTGAGTAGGAGACCACGTATCTTCTCCATGGTGACCTTAAAGGTTAGTCTGAGGGAACAGGTGTTGGCACAACTACTAGAAGATAGTTGGTATATAAAAGTTACCTCAAACCTCCAGAATGGGAGGCAAATAGACCCAAAGTATGAAGGGTATAATATAGAAATAGACGGATTGTTGAGATATCGAGGAAGGATGTTGTAACACCCTGTTTCCCCCAAATTTGTAATTTATCCTAATACAGGAATTACCATGCTAAAGCATGATGAAAATGTAAATAACATTATGAATTTATATTACAGAACTGCTGAGAGGGGATGTGTAGAAAAGAGACCACGATGGTGGTGGAGGGCACCTTGAAAAAGGGGCGTTAACTTCCACTGAGAATTTAATACCGTATTTGGACTCCACTGGCCCGGAGAACCAAAAGCGGCTCGCTAGCCCTGAAATAAATGCCTTGCAGGCTGGTAGGTGGATGGCTTGATGAGGGATGGGGAGGTGAACCGCCTATCCATAGAGCCATCATGACTGACCAGCGCGAGGGTAATTGTGCCACACGCAACCTCGCGAGAGGATAAGGCGTATGGCTGGAACGATTGATAGGGGGAGACGCGAGGGGAACTCTGGCAATTTTCTACGCAGAGTGAGTGATCGCAGGAGGAAGGATTGCAACCTTCGCTCCTGGGCACTGGCAGAAAGAGAGACGCAGGTCTCAGGACATCGTGGTCTCATCTCGGGGGTGGCTAGTGGTAAATCCAGTAGGAGTCGCTACGCCTACGGTTGGGTGGAAACGAGCACCCCTCTCAGCAGTTGCTTCCATTGCTGAAGTTATTTTGATAAGTATTTTGCTTATATTGCGTTTTGACATTTATATGCTGTCACATATGTTAATAGACTTGTATAATTGTAATTATCTCCTGTGTAAGAATATCTGTGCAGTAATTGATAATGAGGAGTAGATATTGGCTCATAGAGCTGTGAAATTGTAAATGGTTTCAGCATGTAAATGTCCGCGTAGTGCTTGATACGAATGCGTCGAGATATGCTTAACACGGAGGAAACCGTGCTCAACTTATATGGATAGATGAATCTAATCATGTCCGTCCATCCTCGGGAAGTTGTCTTCCTTTACCTGCTTCCGGGAATGCCCTGGTAGGAATCTCTTCACAGAGATTTCCCCCTTGGAAAGGTTCACCAAGGACCCAGAATAAGGACTCGAACGCACAGGCCTTATTAACCCTGTACGAGGAGA
>ML780992.1:745581-777285 GCA_009831015.1 Picea engelmannii | reverse complement strand
ACCGAGTGATGAGATGTCCAGAAAATCCATTTCAGTTTGGATGTATCTGTGTAGAGCCCCACGGTATTTCAGAACCAAATGTCATTCAGAGTCTTTGATACCCAGCTTGGTGCGCAAGGTATGGAAGCTATTGGTGAACTCCAAAACTGATTGGCCCTTCTCTTGCCGTAGTGTGGTCCATATCATGTACTAGTCCTCATAGTTTCCAACAAGGTAGTACTGTTCCTTTACCGCATCCACAAAAAATTCCCAAGTGGTCTCGGCCCCATATATTCCAGAATCCTCTGTGGAACTCTACTCCCAGTAAGTTTCCCACCTTTTTTTGACATGAGGGAGAGCCTTAAGGAGTGTGAAGGTGATCTTTTCCTTGTCTGAAAAATTATGAACAGAGAAATAACCTTCTAGCAGATTTAACCATTTATCTAGGGCATCTGCATCTATTTGACCTTCAAATACGGGAATATCAAAATTAACCTATACCTTGAAAGGTGAGGTGCCTCCAAAGTGGTCTCTTGATGAAGATGCGCCTGATGCTATCGGCAAGCATTGAAGGATGTGGGAAAAATTCTCCATCATTTCGTCCCTGTGTCGCGTGAGAGCTTGCCCAAGCAACAGACTGATAGGATCGTGTGCTCCATCGTTTTTCTTTTCTTCCGCCATTGAGGGTTTCTTAGGTGTGCGGGAGAGATTTTCCTTGAGAGAGACAAGCTCAAGACCCAACTTTCTATACTCGAACCTCGTCAGGGACATGCAATGAAAAACAATCAAGAGAAGCCTGCTCTGATACCACTGATTCGGATTATTTTCGGCACGAAATGAGAGCGGAGATATAATAAAGAAATGCACAGAGATATCACGTATATCTAGTAATATAACATAAATATATCAGATATGCAACCATAAACACAGAGATACACGATTTCTATTAATGAATGAAATGTACAGATACTGTAAAAATACAGAGTGAAAAACTCGCTAGAATGGTGGCAGCTTATCTCTGAGAAGAGATGTGACAGCTACTCGCATTCACAAGAATATGGTTACAATGAGGCTCTGGAAGCCTTTTTACAATAATTGGGAATGCCAAAAGTCCTAGACATCCAAAAACCTAACCGTAGGAGATAAAGTGCCAAAAGTCACATGGGCCCTGTTTGGGTAAGTTGGTGCATCAACTTCCCGGGGTTGTAACTTTTGCATATGATCTCCGTTTTAGGCGTGTGATAGCTCGTTGGAAAGGTATCATAGAGGAGATTCATTTTGGGGGCTCAATCATGCCTTTGTATATCTTTGAGAATCCCGATCTTGAAAAACCTTCATTTAGGCCCTCAAAATGGCCCCGGAAGTTAAAACCCGCTAAAAATAGTAAATTGCCAAAATGGCCAGAAAACTGTTTTGAGCCATTTGGAAAAGGTGGGTGGCCACCGATATCCACCTGGATCACTCTTTATACTCCTAGTTTTTTTCTCCTCATCATAATTTAGTTCAACAATTATGTCAAAATATCATATCAACTATATTCTTTGTCAATTTTGAATGCAAAATCAATCTCGTGTGTCTTAGCATGTTCTAATTTCCATAAGTGCAATGCATGTAAAAATAGTCTTCCACTTCATCCTTCGTGACCGTTAAATTACAAAAATCATGGGTCCCTTGTACTATGTCATCTTATCTCCTTAAATTTTGATACCTTAATCATAAGTTCATGACCGTAAATCTAATGTTTTTACCTCAAAATACATAGCTCATCTACTAGTCCAAACTATTATGGTGTCTTTATAGATAATAATCCATTATGGAAACTATACCCCTTTTGAAACTTAATCATGTATAACCCTCATTGTGATCAACGTATAGATTCTCCAACATAGTTTGATATTGAAATTTAAGTTCTTTTCCCTTTCAACTAAAATACAACTCTTCATTCTACACCATTGTACATGAGTCCTCATCTCTTTACCATAAATTTGATTCTTCATAAACCTATATACATACTTCGGTTAGGTTTTTAAAATTTTGCTCCCATGCTCATGTCCTCAAAATATTATCCTCTCGTTTCAATAAGATGTGTTAATGTTCAGATTTTTGTCCCAGCAATAGCTATACTCTTATTTCTCTATTGTCATTCCTACCATAAAATCCTTTAACATGCCTTTATTGCTCCATACACTTTCTGTATTTCATTAAATAAGGGAGTTTATTTCTTTCTTTTACATATTTTCTCATCTCTTTTTCCCTAAGAATTCTCATCTTAATCATTATAATTACTTATTCTAGAGGTCCTCCCATGTATTTCATCAATTTATTAATAAGTCATGTGCTTTCAACTACTACAAACAAAATCAAATGGTGAAATATTTTAAAAGGTCTCTTTAATTTCAATCTTTAATTGTGTTGATCCTTTATTTCTTATTATCTAATGCTCTCAGAGATAAGTCACCACTTTACCATTACAAATACTTAATTACATACAAAAAATTCCAAAATTGTTCATGAGTGAAACACACACACACACAAACACACACCTCTTCTCAACCTTTATAGATAAAGTTTTCACAACTAGTTATCTCGCATAAAAACACAATTCACTCCTTAAAATTATTTAAATTTTATGAATCATCATCCATATTCACTAATCATTCAAGAATCTTCTTGATATATTCATAAGTTATATATTAAAATTTTTGTTCTAATAATAATAGGTCTTAAACTATTCTTTCATATTCCTATCATAATGAACTAGTAATTTCTAAGTTCAAATTCATTTTTTTAAAATAAATCAAGTGATATGTCTATAGCATTCTTCATACCATAAATATATTTAATACAAAAACTATCTTAAAATTTAACACTTCCTCCTTCATATTCATTTTTTTTAAAACAAATCAAGTAATATGTCTATAACATTCTTTATACCATAAATATATTTAAATATATTTAATACAAGAACTTTCTTAAAATTTAAGACTTCCTCCATATTTCTACCTTATCTCTTTTTTATTATTTCTGATCATTTTTCTACCTTATCTTTTTTATATTCTTTCTTATCATTTTTACTCAACTTATTGTTATGTATAAAGACAAGGTCGATTATTCACTTTACTAATAAGTGATATTATCATTTTTACTCAACTTATTGTAAGGTATAAAGACAAGGTTGATTATTCACTTTACTAATAGGTGATATTATCATTTTTACTCAACTTATTGTTAGCTATAAAGACAAGGTCGATTATTCACTTTACTAATAGGTGATATTGGTATGAGATTTAATAACCAGTAAGCAACCTCTATTAGAATATAAGTCTTCCAAATATTAAACTAATTTAATAAAGTCCATCGTAGAGTGGACTATATTGTCACATGTATGTTATATACTTCATATATAAACTATGCATTTTGATAATATATTATTGCTAGCCTAAGGACTTTTTACCCGTGCTAATGATTTCAACTTCCCTTAAGGACACATATATGTCTTTTTACTTGTAGAATTTCTAAATCCTACCCCTAGTAACTCATGAGATTCCACCTTCACTTCAAAATTCTAAGTTCAAGCTTATTCATTACCAAGATCTATTTTAGTTAAAAAAAACAAAAAAAAAAAACCATGCTCTTGGTCCCTTTCGCTTAGATTATATGTGACTCTCCCTATAATTAAAGTTGTGTGTGTTCAAGTCCCTTTTCTTGGATCATATATTACTCTTGCTATAATTAAAGTGTGTTTATTCAAAATGAAATACTACTTCAAACATTCTTACCCAAATAAGGTCGTAACTTACGCTTCTCATAACCCATATGGTGGGTAGTATATATAGTGTTTTTAGCAACTAGCTATATGCTCTTCATTACTCTAACCTATTAAGGTGTAAAAGAAATATGGAAAGTCATTTTTTCCTATAGAACATATCATACTAACACAATTAATTACTAGTGCAATATTTTTTATACAATAACATAGTTATCAATAATCGGGTAGGTTTATTAGGCCTTAGTGGTTGTAATCATTCTCTGATACGTATGTAAAACCCAACCAAGTTAACCCCAAATGTAATGCTCATTTAAGTTAATTCTAATTTGTCATTTTTTTGGTTATATTGTGTGGAGAAAACTCAACAATTCAAAGATGGTACCCAAGGAACATCATTACAACAATATACTCACCATGAGCTCAACATGTCACTTACAAGAATTGAACTTGGATGGAGAGGCTAAAAATCACTCCTCCCAACTACCTGAACTAAACAAAGTAAGAATTTAATTATAAAATAACAATGACTGATTTAAAAATAAATAGATGATATTAAGTCATCACCTAAACTAATAGAAAGAGAGGCAGTATTGTGAGCACTATTGAAAATTGGGACTTGATCACTTATCAAAGCCCAATTTTGGATCGCATATGGAAACTGCTACCAGGCTTCACAGTTTGGAAAATATGGAAAGAGAGAAACAAAAGAATTTTTGATTCCCTTTCCTATCCCCCCACACTACTTGGGAAAAGATCCTTACTCTCATTTGGGAAACCATTAGAGATGGACATTGGAGATAGGAAGACCTTCAATGCAATCCTTCAGAAAGTATCATCATCTCATCATGGCAGTTGAATCTCCCTGGCCACCCTCACCAAGCCCCCTCTCCCTCTGCCATGAATTCTTGCATACCCTCCTCTTGGTCCCCTCCCCCTCAAGGTTTTGTAAAAATAAATTTTGACGAATCCTCGAAGGGAAATCTAGGACCAATAGGCTTTGGGGTTGTAATTTGAGACAGTACCAATCAGATTATTCACATCACAGCAGGTCACCTGGGACTCAACACAAACAATGCAATGGAATTTTGGAGCCTCATCAAGGGAATCAAACTAGAATTCAGTCACAACATCAGTCAACTCACTTTGGAAGGGGATTCCTAGGTGATAATCTTGCTTGTCTAAAAAATAATCCACTGCTGCTACCCTTCAAAAGGCTCCCCAAGATGGAGGCTTCTGGGACTACCTGAGGAATTTAGATCCCTCTTATATCCCACCCTCACTCTAATCCCTTCGAATGTGGAAAGAGAGGCTAACAAGGTAGCATATCACCTAGCTAATGAAGGAGCAGTTTCAAAGGAGGATACGATTCAAATGTATGCTCGAATCTCCCCTGCTCCTTCATTCCTACACCAATGTTTGGATATAGCTCAAAGTGAGTGCCCTCCCCTGGATGGGGTGCCACATTTATAGCATGTAGATCAATGTATTTAATAAGCTTGTCGCCTCCCTCGCCTTCATTTATCGAATGGATGATAATATTCAAAGAGATTTTGGGCAGGCTTGAGAGTTCCCTCGTGCAGGTTTAATGGAGCTCTCACTGCACCATGGAGGATGGATGACGATGGGTACGGGAGGCATGTGAAAGATCACTTCATCTCCCTTGGTGCCTCTTCATTTCCTCTGGGTATGTTATGGTTCCTCCCACTCGACTCAGCTATTTCATTTGGCATTTTATCTTGTCATTCTCCTCGCTTTAGTCTTTCTCAAGCTGAGTCTAGTCTATTTTTCCCTCACCGCCATGCCATGGGAGCGTGGTAAGCCTAAGAGGGGGCCTTCCTGGTATATCTATGCAACCAGGAAACTTCGCATTCACAAGCTTTTCGAGGCTTCTTCGACCTCTCTAATTTGTCATGGTATGAGCAAAATTTACCTCCAATGGCCTATGTAGAGGAGGAAATTCTAGAAGAGACAATTATGGTTCCACTAGATTCCCTTCTCTACGCAGTACCAGACTCACAAGACCCACCTAACACCAGTCACTCTTCCCCCGCTACAACCTGTTCCATGGAAGGAGTGACTTGTATAATTCAGGAAGAGATTTCGTTGGTCTTCTACCCAATAGAGCCTCCACCGCCCTCCTCAACTATGGTTCAAGACTCGCAATCCACTTTCCTCATTGTGCTAGAACATCGGGAGCTCATCTTCAAGATGTGAAGGGATATGATGAAAAAACTTCATAGGTATACTTTCTCAGCAATAGACTCGACATTCTGTTTGAAGATCTATCGAGCTCACAAAGTCAACAACGATGTTCGACCTGTGCGCAACCATACGTATTCACTCCTCAAGGCAAAAATTAGGGAAACATAGGTTTTACTGGTTCTTTTGATGTTTAATCCTTTCATCTCTCTTCACTTCCTTTGCAAAAACAAACAGTGAATTTTTCATACTCCTGTTCAGAATTCTTATTGCATGTTGAGACAACTCTGTCACCATACTACCCTACCACTTGTTCTGGTCTTCAAATGTTTGGTGGAACAGGTGGGGCCTTTTTCTTTTTGTCATGATATAGCTAGAAAAAAAGGGTACCATCTGTTCGGATTTCCACTTGTCTAGTGGAATAGGTGACATCCCTCCAGATATGACTTTGTTATGTATGATTACAATAATTTTTTGAGGAATTAAATCTTTTTATTAAAAAAAAAAAAAAAATCATCACCTAAACTTGCCATCATGATACAAGACCTTGTATATTAATTTTTGTCCACTTAAACAAGGTTTCACAATAACATACAATTTAAGTTTAATACATACTCAACCAACCCAATACTTTGTTATCTTAAATATTATCCTAAGTTACATTATATATGTGTTCTCAAATCTAAAATCAATATTAAATTATATATCGAATTTCATTGTTTGGATAATTACTATTACTAATGGTGGATAGTAGTGAAACATATCCATCCACATTTAATCAAAAGTTATTTAAACAATATACATCCTCATTTAATCAAAAGTTATTTAAATAATCTACAATTTAATATTAGTATTCACTAAAGCTATATTAATTTAATTCATAACAATTATGTGCTTCTATTATACACGTTTTTTCTAAAAACAATGCAACTTCAAGTTTTCCTCAACACCTATATCTATACACTCATTTGAAAACCTGCGAGTCTTTCTCTATGTATACTCAAAATATAGTACAATAAGTAAAACAAGATACGATATGATGTTTTCATAGTTGCAAATACCGTATTAGTCCCTGTCCTTCAGACTGGGGGACTATTAGTAATTGGTTTTCCTATCTTTGCATGAATACCGATGCAAACAGAGCATTTTACCTAAAGTTTTTAAGAATCCATACGATTTTTTCTGGAAAATATAATTTTTATCCTATGTTTTGATTTTTGAGGTCTTATTTGGTCTCTTCCCAAGGAAGAAGCCTATATATTTGACCAAAACTTTAGTTTAAGGTGAACAAAACCTTAGGTTGGCTAGTAGTTTCGTTGGATATCAAGTAATGCTAGATATCAATTTAGCATTACTTCATAGTATTAAATGTTACTTTCGGTTTTTCCATTCTCCATATGGTTTCAATATTTAGCTCATTGTCAACTTTGTTTATGATATGGATGTTTCTTCCACTCCCTTTATGATATGGATGTCATGTCCAACACCAACTTACTCCCTAAGCTCGAGGTTGTTGAGCTTCCACCTACTCGGCCATGCAAACCCTACTCTCAAATAAACCCTACTGTCAAATAAACCCTGCTTCCAAATAAAATATGGTGATATACTCTTAAAGCATACAAACATTACCTTATATACCTCTTTACATGCCTGTTGATGGCGCCAATGGGTTGGATAATAGGTCGAGTTGTTGGATCTGGCTTCAGGTCCATCGCTTATAATACCTTGAGCTAAATTTGTAGCGACAATGACATTTTATCAACGAGGGAGTTGCATTAGATGGAGCGAGAGGAGGAAGATCCGATGATTAAATTGGAGCTAAAGACATCCATGGAGAGGAGGCTGAAGACATCCGTGGCGAGGGCACTGTGGAGGCTAGCCGAGGATATCATGTCTAATAGTAAGAGAATAAGCGATAGCAAGGGTTTATTATGTTTGGCAAAGTTGATAGAGAAGGAAGAGGGTGAGTTGCAAGAGAATTTCCTAATGGCGGTAATGGAAATAGGAGCTGTCGTAGAGTGCAATCCTGATTTGAGGAGAGAGACATTTAAGACTAGCTCCCCAGCAACAGAGGCGTTGGTAGATCAACTGTTGTGGGTAGCCAAGGAGGAGGATGATAAACCTTGCAAATGCTTTCCGTGAAAGCGATAGGCTACCTGGCACGCACCTTCCTGGTGAGGGAGTGTAAAGTTATCAGGCCTACAGTGAAGAAATTGGGTCACAGGGATCCTTATGTGGTTGTAGATGCTGCAATGGTGCTGCAAACTTTTGCTCGACATCCCTCCTTCCTTTCCCTTTCTCCGCCTAGGGAAAATGCTATTGCTTCTTCCTTTTGATCCTCTGGAGTACTGACCTAAATATCTTCATCTCTATCCTATCAGAGTGCCTCAAGGTTATAGTGCATGTTCTACCAAGAGGAGGTTATACCAAGAGAGAGTTGGAGAATTCAAACAACTCGGTTTAGCCTGATTATAGTTGGAAAATATTGGGCAGCTAAAGGTAGGAAAGTGACCTAAAATGAACACCCCCTCTCTATTGCTACTACTCGTGTCTGTCCTATGGCTGGGAGGAGTAGTTAGCCTCCTTTCCCCTCAACTATGTGAGAAAATCAGTCGACGACCTGCATGATCCGGGCATTAGAAAAGCTTAGATACTCTCTTAGTTCTTAGCATCATGTATATGTGTATATTTATGTTTATGCTAGGATTTCACTATCTAGTCTACTAGCCTATCATAGATAATACTTACCCATATGGTTGTTCGATACGACCTTGAAAGAGTTGGATTATGCTGAGATGCTTCAGAAGTAATTGAATTGTTGATGTGATATCACGATAGCTTGTAGGAAAGGAGTCACAATCATAGTAAGTGTGTTTAAATTAGACTTTATTCACCAATAATACTTAACATACCAATAAAAACAAAAATACAACATTGATATGTTTTTATAGCACATCATGGTTATGATTTGCATTGGCTTGGAGAAAAGGATTCGTACGCATCTCTGTAAATATCATCTTATAGAAGGAACGTAGCAGAACCATAATCTCATCTTATAGAAGGAACGAAGTAGGACCAAGAAATTTCAGGAAGGCAATCTGTGTTTGGTTTATACTACACTCACTGAGATATGGATTCTTACCTAGGCTATTATAAAATCGTATTGTCCCCTCCTCCATCAAGCCATGAAGAAAAGAGACAATGGAGAAATATTACAACCCTTCTTTGAGGGGATAGCTTTGGAATGATGTTGTTCCTGGAGAAAACGTGTCTACTTGGGGATAGCTTTGGCGGAATGATGTGGTTCCCTAAGAAAATGTGTCTACTTGAAAATACCATGTGTGCTTATTCCTGACTTTTCACATGGTAAGCATCTGGAAGAACACTTCAAGAGAAGAGTATCCAAGTAAAAGAACGTGAATACTAACTAGGACAGATAAATATGGGGATTAGTTGCACATTGTTGTAGTCGAAATAGTAGAAATACATTCACACTACAATGTATATTCCCTGATGGGATGGGATGCGTTAATACGTA
The DNA here is from genome assembly GCA_009831015.1 of Picea engelmannii. Taxonomy (NCBI): domain Eukaryota; kingdom Viridiplantae; phylum Streptophyta; class Pinopsida; order Pinales; family Pinaceae; genus Picea; species Picea engelmannii. The sequence goes on along the minus strand of ML780992.1, from coordinate 767,800 downwards.
GAATATATATCATGAGAGAAATCAATTTAAATTGCGCACAAGTAGAACCTATAGATCATGTCCATTTACTCATGCCTCTAAATTTGTACACTAGCAAATGGAAATGCAATTTATAATAAAATTTGATTTCCTTGTACATCGATTCACAAAGTTGAATGTTGAATGTTCACAAAGTTGAGAAAAATGAATGTTGAATGAGAAAAATAAATGTTGAATGTTCACAAAGTTGAGAAGAAAAGAAAGATGGCGATCATGGCTTGCAAAACGTACGATGGTTTTGTAATTTTATTTTGAATATTTTCTCACATAATAAAACAATGCAATTTCATATAATATCTAAGTTACAAAATTGAAATTTCATATAATATCTATGTTACAAAGTAATATTCACATGAGGCGAATAGATTACCAAAGGAGGATAACTTTATGGACTGAACAACTCACAATAGTCTACATTTATTTAATATGATCAGAGAAGTCGGTGCCTTAACTTGGCTATTTCCCAAATTATGAAAAGAGAATGATGCACTGGCCTTCACACATCTTCACACATTTGTATTTCATTTTGATAGTTGATATATATATATTTTGCAGAAGTTTAGTTTACCTCATTCTTTCATTTGTGGTTATTACATTTATACCATGATTATCAGTATTGTTGTCTCCTTCCATTATATATGTATACATTTCTATTTAACCTGTACCACTATATTTTTTTGGTGCTAAACTTATTACTATATATAAATAATTTTTTCATATATAAAATTTTCATATGGATTTCCACCATGGATTCGACTACGTTGTTAAAATTCAGATCTTCTTAATTAATTTTCTAACGGATGGGTTCAACTACATTGTTAAAATTCAGATCTTCTTAATTAATTTCTCATTTAATCCCTACATCTAATGCTAATTTCTTTGTGACAGTGATGGGAACTGCTTTTTCTCTTAACATGCTATTCCATATACCCATATGGGTTGGTGTTCTTATAACTGGACTCAACACACTCATGCTTCTTGGAATGCAGAGATTTGGGGTGCTATATCCTTTCCACTAAATTACACTCATGTCTTTCCAAGCAACATTGCATTTTATTGATACGCATGTCTTTCCATAAAAAATTTCATTTGATTTGTATTCTTGTATAGTAATCCATTGAGATCACATGAGTCTTTCCTTATTCCACTAGTTCGAATTATATATATATATATATATAGAAGTGAAACTACCCAGTTTATTTGTTTTGCTTTGATACAAACTGGTTGCGCTGGTTTCTCTTTTGTTCTTTACTGAAGTAGTTTTTTTTTTGTGTGGAAATTTGAGTAGTAGGAAAATCAATTAATTTACTATGGTCGTGAGGCACACCCATACACATTCCTATCTATATATATCCATTACACATATAACACTTCAGGAAAAAACAATACTAACAGGAAACTAAATAATGGACAAATCCACAAATCAATCAAGGCCATGAGGCACACTTGTATATATTATCATTTATATATCTATATAACATCAACCATATAACACTTCAGAAAATGAAACTACAAGTTAAGATACATATCTGAACAATCGATGTTGGGAAAACAAATGGAACAACCAACTTCCACCCAATCGTAGATAAATAACAACCATGTTTACTTGTCTTGATCATCCCTTAGCTTGACCATGACTCCATAATGGAAAACTAAGTATCACTTCTTAGATGTTGTCACCTTGAACAGTTCAAAAAAGTTTTCCTAACACCAAATGTGCTCATAACAACAAAACAATTATTTTCCCAACATACTAAGCAATTTCCTTCCTCCCACATATGTTTTATATATCTCATTCCTAGGACTTTCCATTCCTTTCCCTCATTAGGAAATTCACATCTATACAAATCCTTGATTTCTAGGGGCTACTAGTGACAAAATTCAACTTATGACACTTGCAAAAATTAGCTCTGAGTTAACTCAACCCCGTTCCCCACTCATGGAGTCATAGTCAACTATTTTTAACTTGGTTGTTCCATCTATTCTCCAACATTAAATTTATTAAAACCATTTGTCTCATACATGTGTCCATCAAAAGAGGGTAGTTGGAAAGTCAAAATTTTTTCCAACAGTCATAAAATAATAATTACATACTTCAAAAATCCAAAATTCTAATTTCCAAAAATGGAAATTTATTTTGAGAATGACAACTTTGAAATAATTTAATTTTGTATAATTCGAGGATATCAAAAATAAATTGTTTTTTCCTTTTTCATATAAAACATGAAACCAAAACTTATATTGTCTTGCTATCTCTATGATAAATAGTTTATTTGGAACATAATAGGGAAGAAAAAGAGGTTTCTTATGAGAACAAAAAATCCTGATAAAATTGTAATTGTTCATTTTCTCCATAACTCCCCTCATGTTTAGAAAACGAGATGCTTCCAACGAATGTCTAGAAGTGTCTTCTCCAAAGATAATTTTTTTGAATATAGACACAAAATAATTATAAAATTCATAAAAATGATGAACAACCTTTTGTCTCCACAGGGCATGATACCACATGGTCGTAAGATCGACCTTGGAATTTACCCTCTTTCCAATACTAAAACCTTTACAAATGTGACAATATGTAATGGAAAATATCAGATAAGAAGCCATGTAGAACTTCTTCTCACTCTTAAAATTCATTAATTGTGTAGAGATTTGATTAGATATAATTTTCTCCCAATCGAGGACATCATTTTCATGAACTGTAAAATGTATAATATATAGGGCCAACTGAGGAATAGTCGCAGTAGAATCCTCACCAATTATTCTAGTAAAAATACAAGTAATTTCTCAATAAGTGTGTTTCAGAGAACTCACTTGAATCCTGGATAAATCTTGTGGCATTTATGTTGGGTCTTGAAAATATTCTTGTTGGAGATCTATTCCATTATTTCTTCCCTTCAGAAAAAATTTGTCTTCATCTCCTTTATAAGTGAGATTCATCTCTAGTAATTTCAAAAAAAAATTGAAGATTGATGACACCAATGAAACATGGGAACCAGTCTGTAATGGAATCATCCTTCTATTCTGTTTTTTTTTATCTATGCACTAGGTCACTACTTATTTACAGTCAAAAACTTCAGGAACACAACTAGCACGAGCTATTCCTGACATCTAAATTTTATTATTGCCTTCGTCTAGCAATATTGCATAACACAAATAGGACCTTGACCATTGATAATTATGGTCTTCTTTGGATAATAGATTCAAAGTATCTTCGTAGAATTTTTGTTTTCTATTGGCCATCTTCACCAACATGTTGATGAACTTCCCTGTAACATTGCTTAGAACAATGATACGATCTTATTTGATAATAATAATTAAGTTATATTTTCGATGGATGAATTAATAAGAATTAGATGTAATTTCCTCGAGAAATATATCATTTAATAACATCCTTTTAGAAATTCAATTTAGCAATTAAGTTTGTAGAATTAGTATTAAATATAACTTGACAAGTGTGAAAGAAATAGGACATGTCATGGCAAGGATTCGAGGATAGAAGAAATATTTAAATGAGACTGTGAATCTGTGAAATGGTTAAGTGGTTTTATTTATTGACCAGACTTGTATGGATGGATTGGTAAAGAGTTATGAGTCTGCGAGTCCGTGATAAAGGAAAAAGAAACTAAGTGTTGGCAGTGGTCTTGCAAAAGAATAAAATATCCATCTATGAATCCACCAAGATATAGGAAGGTGACTAAGTATGATACAATATTTAGGCCATAGAAAGAGAACTGTGTATTGTATGACACAAAATTCTTGTGGCATCACAAAAAAATTTAAAATATGAAAGAGTGAAAGAAAAGAAATTTATGGGGTTCAACAAGAAAATAATCCAACATGTAACACATAACTTTACAGGGTAATGTACCAATTCCCATTTTTCTTTACAATATTGCTTTGGCTAAGCTTACAACTCTATGTACTGTAAGTAATATTTTTTACGACAAACCATTTTTTTTAGTCACCTTGTTTTTAATATAGATCTCAATTTGTATATTTAATTCATACCCAATTCTATATCCTCTCTATTAAGAATTAAATTAAAATAATAAGGGTGTAGTTTATCATATCTTTATTCATTTTATACTTATGAAACATGGGTGTTGGAATCGAGAATTTTAAACCAATAGTTGCATCAACCTTTACCATATACCCTCCCATCCAATTCTTTGATCAAAATTATTGCATCATTAATCCTGTGGCCTGCTATATATATTAGGTTGAGGTAAGTAACACCTCAAATATTTCCAAAGAAAATTTTTCTACTATCAACAAGATGACAATAATTGTACTATCTCTTTATACTCCTAGTTTTTTGCTCCTCGTCATAATTTAGTTCAACAATTATGTCAAAATATCATATCAACTATATTCTTTGTCAATTTTGAATGCAAAATCAATCTCGTGTGTCTTAGCATGTTCTAATTTCCATAAGTGCAATGCATGTAAAACTGGTCTTCCACTTCATCCTTCGTAACCATCACATTACAAAAATCATGGGTCCCTTGTACTATGTCATCTTATCTCCTTCTATTTTGATACCTTAATCATAAGTTCATGACCGTAAATCTAATGTTTTTACCTCAAAATACATAGCTCATCTACTAGTCCAAACTATTATGGTGTCTTTATAGATAATAATCCATTATGAAAACTATACCCCTTTTGACACTTAATCATGTATAACCCTCATTGTGATCAATGTATAGATTCTCCAACATAGTTTGATATTTAAATTTAAGTTCTTTTCCCTTTCAACTAAAAGACAACTCTTCATTCTACACCATTGTACATGAGTCCTCATCTGTTTACCCTAAATCTGATTCTTCATAAACCTATATACATACTTCGGTTAGGTTTTTAAAATTTTTCTCCCAAGCTCATGTCCTCAAAATATTATCCTCTCTTTTCAAGAATATGTGTTAATGTTCAGATTTTTGTCCCAGCAATAGCTATACTCTTATTTCTCTATTGTCATTCCTACCATAAAATCCTTTAACATGCCTTTATTGCTCCATACACTTTTTGTATTTCATTAAATAAGGGAGTTTATTTCTTTCTTTTACATATTTTCTCATCTCTTGTTCCCTAAGAATTCTCATCTTAATCATTATAATTACTTATTCTAGATGTCCTCCCGTGTATTTCATAAATTTATTAATAAGCCATGCGCTTTCAACTACTACGCACAAAATCAAATGGTGAAATATTTTAAAAGGTCTCTTTAATTTCAATCTTTAATTGTGTTGATCCTTTATTTCTTATTACCTAATACTCTCAGAGATAAGTCACCACTTTACCATTACAAATACTTAATTACATACAAAAAATTCCAAAATTGTTCATGAATGAAACACACACACAGAAACACACACCTCTTCCCAACCTTTATAAATAAAGTTTTCACAATTAGTTATCTCGCATAAAAACACAATTCACTCAAAATTATTTAAATGTTATGAATCATCATCCATATTCACTAGTCATTCAAGAATCTTCTTGATATATTCATAAGTTATATATTATAATTTTTGTTCTAATAATAATAGGTCTTAAACTATTCTTTCATATTACTATCATAATGGACTAGTAACTTCTAAGTTCAAATTCATTTTTTTTAAATAAATCAAGTGATATGTCTATAACATTCTTCATACCATAAATATATTTAATACAAGAACTATCTTAAAATTTAACACTTCCTCTTTCATATTCAATTTTTTTAAAACAAATCAAGTGATATGTCTATAGCATTCTTCATACCATAAATATATTTAATACAAAAACTATCTTAAAATTTAACACTTCCTCCATATTTCTACCTTATCTCTTTTTTATTATTTCTTATCATTTTTCTACCTTATCTCTTTTCTATTCTTTCTATCATTTATATTCAACTTATTGTTAGGTATAAAGACAAGGTCGATTATTCACTTTACGAATAGGTGATATTATCATTTTTACTCAACTTATTGTTATTATTGTTAGGTATAAAGACAATTATTGTTAGGTATAAAGACAAGGTCGATTATTCACTTTACTAATAGGTGATATTGGTATGAGATTTAATAACCAGTAAGCAACCTCTATTAGAATATAAGTCTTCCAAATATTAAACTAATTTAATAAAGTCCATCCTAGAGTGGACTATATTGTCACATGTATGTTATATATTTCATATAGAAACTATGCATTTTGATAATATATTATTTCTAGCCTAAGGACTTTTTACCCGTGCTAATGATTTCAACTTCCCTTAAGGACACGTATATGTCTTTTTACTTGTAGAATTTCTAAATCCTACCGTTAGTAACTCATGAGATTCCACCTTCACTTCAAAATTCTAAGGTCAAGCTTATTCATTACCAAGATCTATTTTAGTAAAAAAAAACCCAGCTCTTGGTCCCCTTCGCTTAGATTATATGTGACTCTCCCTATAATTAAAGTTGTATGTGTTCAAGTCCCTTTTCTTGGATCATATATTACTCTCGCTATAATTAAAGTGTGTGTATTCAAAATGAAATACTACTTCAAACATTCTTACCCAAATAAGGTCGTAACTTACGCTTCTCATAACACATATGGTGGGTAGTATATATAGTGTTTTTAGCAACTAGCTATATGCTCTTCATTACTCTAACCTATTAAGTAACTTACGCTTCTCATAACACATATGGTGGGTAGTATATATAGTGTTTTTAGCAACTAGCTATATGCTCTTCATTACTCTAACCTATTAAGGTGTAAAAGAAATATGGAAAGTCATTTTTTCCTATAAACCATATCATACTAACACAATTACTAGTGTAATATTTTTTATACAATAACATAGTTATCAATAATTGGGTAGGTTCATTAGGCCTTAGTGGTCGTAATTATTCTCACCCAACCAGGTTAACCCCAAATGTAACGCTTATCTAAGTTAATTCTAATTTGTCTATTTTTTCCTATAGACCATATCATACTAACACAATTACTAGTGCAATATTTTTTATACAATAACATAGTTATCAATAATCGGGTAGGTTCATTAGGCCTTAGTGGTCGTAATCATTCTCTGATACATATGTAAAACCCAACCAGGTTAACCCCAAATGTAATGCTTATCTAAGTTAATTCTAATTTGTCATTTTTTTGGTTATATTGTCTGGGGAAAACTCAACAATTCAAATATGGTACCCAAGGAACATAATTACAACAATATACTCACCATGAGCTCAACATGCCACTTACAAGAATTGAACTTGGATGGAGAGGCTAAAAATCACTCCTCCCAACTACCTGAACTAAACAAAGTAAGAATTTAATTATAAAATAACAATGACTGATTTAAAAATAAATAGATGATATTAAGTCATCACCTAAACTAACAGAAAGAGAGGCAGTATTGTCAGCACTATTGAAAATTGGGACTTGATCACTTATCAAAGCCCAATTTTGGATCGCATATGGAAACTGCTACCCGGATTCATAGTTTGGAAAATCTGGAAAGAGAGAAACAAAAGAATTTTCCATTCCCTTTCTTCTCCCCCCGCACTACTTGGGAAAAGATCCTTACTCTCATTTGGGAAACCATTGGAGATGGACATTGGACACAGGAAGACCTTCAATGCAATCCTTCAGAAAGTATTATCATCTCATCATGGCAGTTGAATCTCTCTGGCCACCCTCACCAAGACCCCCCTCCCTCTGCCATGAATTCTTGCATACCCTCCTCTTGGTCCCCTCCCCCTCAAGGTTTTGTAAAAATAAATTTTGACGAATCCTCGAAGGGAAATCTAGGACCAATAGGCTTTGCGGTTGTAATTTGAGACAGTACCAGTCAGATTATTCACATCACAGTAGGTCACCTGGGACTCAACACAAACAATGCAACGGAATTTTGGAGCCTCATCAAGGGAATCAAACTGGAATTCAGTCACAACATCAATCAACTCATTTTGGAAGGGGATTCCCAGGTGATAATTGTAATGAACTGCCTCGTTACGACAACCATTCTAGTAACAGGTGCAATTTTTTTTTGTGTTTAAGGTGTGTGCGCGCGTGTAGAAGTAACAACACACTTGACGCTACGTCGCCACTCGATGACCAACAAGATGCAACCACGCTAAAAAGTAAAAACTGACCACCCGCCCGTCCTACCCTGCAAGGTTAGGACCTCCAAGACACATAATCAACGCTCAAGCCGAGGTTCCCATCGATTTTAACCATTTAAGGTCTCAGGGCTGGCGACTGTTCTGAGGAACATGGAGGTGTCTACATCCCGCCCGACACAAGCAGACCAAGCAACCAACTGAATAAAATCAAGTAAGACATAAATAAGAAGTACGATTGCGCCCCTTACGAAAGGCGCGTGACAAAGACTCTGACAATGAACACTCAAGTTCAACATTATCTAAAGAACAACCACCCCGGTATACTAACTTGGGGTAACTATGCTACGTAGTTCCAGGTTATTGCACCATGTATGTTATTAACAATAAACAAAGGTTATAATAACGCCGTCACAAAACATTAACCATCTATCATTTATGTCACTGTTCGAACCATGATTTTACAATTTATACCTCTTATATGCTAACACCCGCTAAATTCATAATGACCTTACAAGATTAATTCATTCACTAAGGTCCAATAGTAATGCACAAAAAATGACATCATACTTAGGAAATATCAATTGGAAAACAACAACTTACACCATAAATTAAAATGGCAATCTAAATAAAAAGGGTAAAATGTCAAAGGTTAAAAAGGGCAATATTGAATATGACAACTACCAATGCTTCAGATCTCAATAGTTAAGGATAATAATTAATTAAGAAGGTCACTACATGGTATAATAATTTAAGATTGCTTTACCCCCATAAGGTGCAGCCACTAACTAGTACCAAGGAGTTCCTTCTTGATTCGAAGGTATAACAATTCCTACTTTATTGAATGTTTAAAGAAATTCTTATTATATTGAATACATCATTAAGCAATTGCATAGGGTAAATAAACATCTATTGGGTTACTCACATGAACAAGGCAATCTCAATGCATTTAATTCAGGATAAGGAATGGTGATCTCATAATTATTAAAGCAATCTTCTTCCAACTGTTATAAATGCAATCTGCTTCTATATTTATAAATGCAACTCTGTCTAGCTGGCCTTAACTATACATAAATAAAAATTCATTCCCTTTTATTCCGAATCAGTTGCCCCAAGGTCGTGGATTTTTCTTTTAGCAGTTGGGCATGTGTGAACGAATACGATAATGTTATCATTGGAGTGTAAAATGATTAATAAATTGTTTAAAATATATATTCGAAATTATGAAATTCACAAACACGTGAATTTGCATAATTTTATTGTGGAGTTTTATATTCATTAGTTTAATGGGTTACTTGGAGTTTGTATTCATTAGTTTTGTATTCATTAGTAACTCTGTCCAGCTGGCCTTAAACTGTACTTATGCTGGTCATCCCTCAATCGTTTAAACAAAGCAAAAATAGGAAACCCCTACAGGTAATAACATAAAGATAAAATTTTAACTATGGGTGCGCATTAATTACTCCATTAAGGATGCAATGGAAAAAGGGGGGAAATCACTATAACTAAGGATGAAACGTCATACAATGCTTTTATGGTGTCAAGGTTCCTTCATTATGCATTTTTTTTTTCAAGAAAAATTCATCGATTTTATAAAGTTTATAAATTTATTTACAATAGTCGAGCTATATCAAGCAAACGAGCTGAAACAACACATTGCTGAGTGAACAAAATAGTGCAGATAGTAAGTGATCGGTCGATAAAGGATCCCGTCTAGCCAAAAACAAAGTAGATAAGAAAGAAAGAAAAACTCCTGGGCATTCTAAAACTCAAAACTCCTTCATTATGCATTACCTTGCTGGTGCTTTAGGTCCTCCTTAATTTCACATTTTAAAATGCCAGGTCGGATATAAATATTTAAGGACTCGGTTTAAAATTGTATTACCTGTATGCGCGCGATTATATTCGACTTTGGTTATATTTACATAGACATGATATATATGTAAATTAAACTGTCATTTAAAACTTTCAGTTAACTGGGCGATTTAACTACCATTTACGACCTCGAAATTCTGACGTATCATTTAACTATCAATTAAACTTTCAATTTAACTGTGCAATTTAACTATCATTTATTACACATGATTAATACAGACGCCTGGAAACTATGAGGAGAAGACCAACGAATAGCTGAGCAATTACCCTATTCGACAGTATCGCAATAAATGCCAAAACAAACAACGCCCAAGATATCTGATTAGCCACCAATGAAATATTTGCTCACTGTGGGTGTTAAATACGCCCAATACAATTGCAAACACTCAAATACAGATGCCAAAACGTCCAAATTACAGTGGCAACAAAAACACCCAAAATGACTATTGCAACACACCCAACACAGTTTGCCAAAACGCCCAATACACAGTATACAGAGAGAAATAAAGATGCTCATGGTGTAAGTTAAAAACACTCAGATGACTGTTGCAACACGCCCAACACAGTTTTCCAAAAACACCCAATACACAGTATACAGAGAGAAATAAAGATGCTCATGGTGTAAGTTAAAAACGCCCAAAATGGCTGTTGCAACACGCACAAAATCCCACAACAGAAGACGCGCATAGTAAAATCTTTTCCAATACAGTGATATAAAGACAAATTGCCGAATCCATCTCACAATAACATTGTTGAACCGAAATTTGCCGAATATAAAAATGCCAGAACAATCTCACTATATCATCATCAATAACAATAAAATTTGCCAAAATTTGCCAGAACAATCTCACAATATCATCATCAATAACAGTAAATTTGCCGAATATAAAAATGCTTTCTACTTCACCAATTAAAATCATACCGTTGCCTTACGCCCGCGTTGGAAGACGTCCCGCGCTCCGTGCCGCATCCTGCTCGCCGACCGTAGAAGGCTCACCGGTACCTCCCAGCCAAATGCTAGGGGTACTCTGCTTCCCCCTTAGCCCCCCGAGCCGCAAAGGGGCCACACAAGAACCAGAGATAGACTAGCATCTCAGCTCGCCTCCACGGCTGAGCTACCACTCCAACACAGCTAAGATAAACCCAACTCCTCACAAGCAACCCGCCAAGCCACAATTCGGCAGCGTAACGTTACGCTAACCGTTCAACCCATTCTTCCTCCAATTTCCATTTCTCTTATAGAAATTTCAGACCCACCTACTTTCCTAAATTATTAATTAATTAATTTTTAATGACAAAACTCAGAACATTCTCTGTCGTCCAAGTGTCGCTCATCCCTACAGTTCTCCAAAATTAATTTCTTTTTAATAATTAAAAGACTCAATTCCCTCACTCCCCCAAAAATCGCTCCTTAAATCACTCCTAGGGTTCCTAGATCCCCTCTCATGCTTTTAATAACTTTCCTAAAATGTAGTTGCTGATTTTTAGTAGCTCCTAAATGTTGATTCCTTTTCGCTTTTTACCCTATGTCTCCTACTTTTTCTTATTTAGTTTCCTTTATTACCAACTTCCTCATTTCTATATTTCCTTTTTATTTCTCTTTTTATTATTATTATATTTTATTTATTTATTTATTTTTTATTTTTTTCTTTTCTTTATTATTTATTATTATTATTATTATTAACATTTTTTTTTTTTGTTAATCCCACAATGATAATTGGGCTTATTTGTCTTTTCAAAATATTTTTAAAACCTAAATTTTTATACCCCCTCTCTTAGATAAATTTAATCTCCTTTAAATTTAAAAATCCTTGGTTTCAATTTAATTTATCCCCCTCATTACTTTACCCCTTTTATTTTTAAGAACTTTACTTAACACCTAGGAGGGTTTTAGTTTATGCCCTATGTTTATTTTTGTAGGATCTTTTCTTAGGGCTAGTCAAAATTTATCTTAGAGATGTTTTAGTTTAGGTTTTGATTTGAACAGGGAGACAACTTAATTAGGGGAGGCGTTGTAAGAATTTATCAGGTGTTAGGGTCTTAGGGTCATGTAGGTTGTCTCATCATCATCATCAATGTGACGTGCCCTTCAGGACGCACTACGTGCTCCAAGGGTGCCACTCGCCTCGTTTGCTTCTGCTGCACGACATGCCCTTCAGGATGCAGCACGTGCTCCAAGGGTGCCACTCGCTGACTTGCATTTCTCTGCGCGATGTGCCCTTTAGGATGCACCACGTGCTCCAAGGGTGCCACTCGCTGAATTGACGGATTGGTAGACTCTATAACCCCTGGAGTCAACACTCCGCCAGGTGAACTTGTGGGAGACTAAGGGCTCTAAGGAATAAGGCCCCCGCCTTATTGCGCGCCCCTTAGAATCATCATGAGCGATTGTCGCAGTCTGCCCTCAAGACATCGTGGATCCCTTCGAACTAGGTAATCGTTAACCTGCAGTTCGAGCCACGACGGGAGTGCTAGTAGGTTGTGGCAGGGTTGTTGTCCACACCTCTCCCTCAATCTCTCTGGAACTCATGTGTGGCCCCTTTACTCCATATGTGAGTCTTGGTCAGCAAGCTATCGTCAACCTGCATCATCAACCATCATGTTATATTATGTCAACCACATATCATAAAATCAATAGCATATCATCAAAACAAAACAATATCACCGTAAATGAAACGACCCAAACAGCCCACTCCCTGACTCAATCTGGAGTCCAAGGGAGTTCCACTGATGCCTCAACATCCTCAAGGTCCGAAACCCTGCACACTCAATGAAACTGAGTTAGCATCACCTATCTACATCAAAGTAGTAAAAACATCCTGTCATATAACTTAACGCATCATAACGAAGGAAAATTTTTTATCATCATAAAAATCCAGATCACTTGTGAGCAAGTGTCCTCAAAGAATAAGTTTGGTAAGTGCACTAGAGAGGGATGTTACAATAATCTCGCTTGTCTCAAAAATAATCCATGGCTCCTACCCTTCAAAAGGCTCCCCAAGATGGAGGCTTCTGGGACTACTTGAGGAATTCAGATCCCTCTTATAGCCCACCCTCACTATAATCCCTTCGAATGTGAAAAGAGAGGCTAACAGGGTAGCATATCACCTAGCTAATGAAGGAGCAGTTTCAAAGGAGGAGACGATTCAAATGGATGCTCGAATCTCCCCTACTCCCTCATTCCTACGCCAATGTTTGTATATAGCTCAAAGTGAGTGCCCCCCCCTGGATGGGGTGCCACATTTATAGCATGTATATCAATGTATTTAAGAAGCTTGTCGCCTCCCTCGCCTTCATTTCTCGAATGGATGATAACATTCAAAGAGATTTTGGGCAGGCTTGAGAGTTCCCTCATGCACCTTTAATGTTGCTCTCACTACACCATGGAGGATGGATGACGATGGGTACGGGAGGCATGTGAAAGGTCACTTCATCTCCCTTGGTGCCTCTTCATTTCCTCTCGGTATGTTATGGTTCCTCCCACTCGACTCAACTATTTCATTTGGCATATTGTCTTGTCATTCTCCTCGCTTTAGTCTTTCTCAAGCTAAGTCTAGTCTATTTTTCCCTCACTGCCATGCCATGGGAGCATGGTAAGCCTAAGAGGGGGCCTTCCTGGTATATCTATGCAACTAGGAAACTTCACATTCGCAGGCTTTCCAAGGCTTCTTCAACCTCTCTAATTTGTCGTGGTAGGAGTAAAATTTACCTCCAATGGCCTATGTAGAGGAGGAAATTCTAGAAGAGCCAATTATGGTTCCACTAGATTCCCTTCTCTACACAATACCAGACTCACAATACCCACCTAACACTAGTCACTCATCCCCTGCTACAACATGTTCCATGGAAGGAGTGACTTGTATAATTCAGGAAGAGATTTCGTTGGTCTTCTACCCAATAGAGCCTCCACTGCCCTCCTCAGCTATGGTTTAAGACTCGCAATCCACTTTCCTCATTGGGCTAGAACATCGGGAGCTCATCTTCAAGATGTGAAGGGATATGACGAAAAAACTTCATAGGTATACTTTCTCAGCAACAAAATCGACATTCTGTTTGAAGATCTATCGAGCTCACAAAGTCAAAAACGATGTCCGACCTTCACGCAACCATACGTATTCACTCAAGGCGAAAATTAGGGCAACACATGTTTTACTGGTTCTTTTGATGTTTAATCATTTCATCTCTCTTCACTTCTTTTGCAAAAACAAACAATGAATTTTTCATACTCCTGTTCATAATTCTTATTGCATGTTGAGACAATTCTGTCACCATACTACCCTGCCACTTGTTTTGGTTTTCAAATGTTTGGTGGAATAGTTGGGGCCTTTTTCTTTTTGTCATGATATATCTAGAAAAAAAAGGTACCATCTGTTCGGATTTCCACTTGTCTAGCGGAATAGGTGACATCCCTCCAGATATGACTTTGTTATGTATGATTACAATAATTTTTTGAGGAATTAAATATTTTTATTAAAAAAAAAAAAAAAACATCACCTAAACTTGCCATCATGGTACGAGACCTTGTATACTAATTTTTGTCCACTTAAACAAAGTTTCACAATAACATACAATTTAAGTTTAATACATACTCAACCAACCCAATACTTTATTATCTTAAATATTATCCTAAGTTACATTATATATGTGTTCTCAAATCTAAAATCAATATTAAATTATATATCGAATTTCATTGTTTGGGTAATTACTATTACTAATGGTGGATAGTAGTGAAACATATCCATCCACATTTAATCAAAAGTTATTTAAACAATATACATCCTCATTTAATCAAAAGTTATTTAAATAATATACAGTTTAATATTAGTATTCACTAAAGCTATAATAATTTACCTTTATTTATAAATATAAATCATAACAATTATGTGCTTCTATTATACACGTTTTTCTAAAAACAATGCAACTTCAAGTTTTCCTCAACACCTATATCTATACGCTCATTTGAAAACCTGCGAGTCTTTCTCTATGTATACTCAAAATATAGTACAATAAGTAAAACAAGATACGATATGATGTTTTCATAGTTGCAAATACCATATTAGTCCCTTCCCTTCAGACTGGGGGACTATTAGTAATTGGTTTTCCTTTCTTTGCATGAATACCGATGCAAAAAGAGCATTTTACCTAAAGTTCTTAAGAATCCGTACTATTTTTTCTGGAAAATATCATTTTTATCCTATGTTTTGATTTTTGAGGTTTTATTTGGTCTCTTCCCGAGGAAGAAGACAATATATTTGACCAAAAATTTAGTTCAAGGTGACCAAAACCTTAGGTTGGCTAGTAGTTTCGTTGGATATCAAGTAATGCTAGATATCAATCTAGCATTACTTCATAGTATTAAATGTTACTTCCGGTTTTTCCATTCTCCATATGGTTTCAATATTTAGCTCATTGTCAACTTTGCTTGTGATATGGATGTTGTTTCCACTCCCTTTATGATATGGATGTCATGTACAACACCAACTTACTCCCTAAGCTCGAGGTTGTCGAGCTTCCACCTACTCGGCCATGCAAACCCTACTCTCAAATAAACCCTGCTGTCAAATAAACCCTGCTTCCAAATAAAATATGGTGATATACTCTTAAAGCATACAAACCTTACCTTATATACCTCCTTACAGGCCTGTTGATGGTGCCAACGAGTTGGAGAACAGGTCGGGTTGTTGACTCTGGCTCTAGGTCCATCGCTTATAATACCTTGAGCTAAATTTGTAGCGACAACGACATTTTATCATCAAGGGAGTTGCATCAGATGGAGCGAGAGGAGGAAGATCCGATGATTAAATTGGAGTTAAAGACATCTGTGGAAAGGACGCCGAAGATATCCATGGTGAGGCTGGCCGAGGATAGCGTGTCTAATAGTAAGTGAATAATAAATAGCAAGGGTTTATTATGTTTGGCAAAGTTGATAGAGAAGGAAGAGGGTGAGTTACAAGAGAATTTCCTAATGGCGGTAATGGAAATAGCAGTTGCTGCAGAGTGCAATCCTGATTTGAGGAGAGAGACATTTAAGACTAGCTCCCAAGCAATAGAGGCGTTGGTAGATCAACTGTTGTGGGTAGCCAAGGAGGAGGATGATAAACCTTGCAAATTCCTGCCATGAAAGCGATAGGCTACCTGGCGCGCACCTTCCCGGTGAGGGAGTGTAGAGTTATCAGGCCTGCGGTGAATAAATTGGGTCACAGGGATCCTTTTGTGGTTGTAGATGCTGCAATGGTGCTGCAAACGTTTGCCCGACATCCCTCCTTCCTTTCCCTTTCTCCGCCTAGGGAAAATGCTATTTCCTCTTCCTTTTGATCCTCTAGAGTACTTACCTAAATATCTTCATCTCTATCCTATCAGAGCGCCTCAAGGTTATAGTGCATGTTCTACCAAGAGGAGGTTATACCAAGAGAGAGTTGTAGAATTCAAACAACTCTGTTTAGCCTGATTATAGTTGGAAAAGATTGGACAACTAAAGGTAGGAAAGTGACCTGAAATGAACACCCCCTCTCTACTACTACTACTCGTGTCTGTCCTATGGTTGGGAGGAGAAGTTAGCCTCCTTTCCCCTCAACTATGTGAGCAAATCAGTCGACGACCTGCATGATCCTGGCATTAGAAAAGCTCAGATACTCTCTTAGTTCTTAGCATCAGGTATAAGCGTATATTTATGTTTATGCTAGGATTTGACAATCTAGTCTACTAGCCTATCATAGATAATACTTACCCATATGGTTGTTCGATATGACCTTGCAAGAGTTGGATTATGTTGAGATGCTTCAGAAGTAACTGAATTGTTGATGTGATATCACAATAGCTTGTAGGAAAGGAGTCACAATCATAGTAAGTGTGTTTAAATTAGACTTTATTCACCAATAATACTTAACATACCAATAAAAACAAAAATACAACATTGATATGTTTTTACAGTACGTCATGGTTATGATTTGCATTGGCTTGGAGAAAAGGATTCATATGCGTCTCTGTAAATCTCATCTTATAGAAGGAACTGAGCCGAACGATAATCTCATCTTATAGAAGGAACGAAGCAAGACCAAGAAATTTCAGGAAGGCAATCTGTGTTTGGTTTATACTACACTCATTGAGATATCGATTCTTACCAGGGCTATTATAAAATTGTTTCGTCCCCTCCTCCGTCAAGCCATGAAGAAAAGAGACAATGGAGAAATATTACAACCCTTCTTTGAGGGGATAGCTTTGGAATGATGTTGTTCCCGAAGAAAACGTGTCTACTTAGGGATAGCTTCGGCGGAATGATGTGGTTCCCTAAGAAAACGTGTCTACTTGAAAATACCATGTGTGCTTCTTCCTGACTTTTCACATGGTAAGAATCTGGAAGAACACTGCAAGAGAAGAGTATCCAAGTAAAAGAACGTGAATACTAACTAGGACAGATAAATATGGGGATTAGTTGCACATTGTTGTAGTGGAAATAGTAGAAATATACATTCACACTACAATGTATATTCCCTGATGGGATGGGATGCGTTAATACGTAGAATAAATAACATGAGAGAAATCAATTTAAATTGGGCACAAGTAGAACCTATAGATCATGTCCATTTACTCATGCCTCTAAATTTGTACACTAGCAAATGGAAATGCAATTTATAATAAAATTTGATTTCCTGGTACATTGATTCTAGGTACATAAGAAAAATCAATGTTGAATGTTCACAAAGTCGAGAAGAAAAGCAAGATGGCGATCATGGCTTGCAAAAATTACGATGGTTTTGTAATTTTATTTTGAATATTTTCTCACATAATAAAACAATGCAATTTCATATAATATCTAATTTACAAAATTGAAATTTCATATAATATCTACGTTACAAAGCAATATTCACATGAGGGGAACAAATTACCAAAGGAGGATAACTTTATGGACTGAACAACTCACAATAGTCTACATTTATTTAATATGATCAGAGAAGTCGGTGCCTTAACTTGGCTATTTTCCAAATTATGAAAAGAGAATGATGTAGTGGCCTTCACACATTTGTATTTCATTTTGATAGTTGATATATATATATATATATATATATATATATATATATATTGCAGAAGTTTAGTTTACCTTGTTCTTTCATTTGTGGTTATTACATTTATACCATGATTATCAGTATTGTTGTCTCCTTCCATTACATATGTATACATTTCTAATTAACCTATACCACTATATTTTTTGGTGCTAAACTTATTACTATATATAAATAATTTTTTCATATATAAAATTTTCATATGGCTTTCCACCATGGATTCGACTACATTGTTAAAATTCAGATCTTCTTAATTAATTTTTTGACGGATAGGTTCAACTACATTATTAAAATTCAGATCTTCTTAATTAATTTCTCATTTAATCCCTACATCTAATGCTAATTTCTTTGTGACAGTGATGGGAACTGCTTTTTATCTTAACATGCTATTCCATATACCCATATGGGTTGGTGTTCTTATAACTGGACTCAACACACTCATGCTTCTTGGAATACAAAGATTTGGGGTGCTATATCCTTTCCACTAAATTATACTCATGTCTTTCCAAGCAGCATTGCATTTTATTGATATACATGTCTTTCCATACAAAATTGCATTTGATTTGTCTTGTGAAACATTTTTATTTGCAATTCTTCAAAGTTTCTTATAAATCCTGACATTTCATATCAGAAAATTGGAGGCCTTCATTGTTCTTCTTGTATTAACAACGTTTGCTTGTTTCCTCAAAGACATGGCATATGCAAAGCCTAATTCCAAAGAGGTCGTAAATGGAGTGTTCATTCCTATGAGATTAATATTAGAGATCACCGATACGAAGGTTATTCCTTAACTACAGATTTTCTTAAATAAAAAAGATATATGGTAATTATTGAAACTATCGAGTATCAATTGGAAAATTTCATAATTTTTGGAAATACAAGCCTTTTAACCCATAGAATTTAACAGTCCAATAATTTCCATTAAATTACTCATACACTTATATTAAATTCAATATCTCAAGTAATTAAGAGTGCATATATTCCAATGGATTTTTTTAGTGGAAATTAAACTAATTTCATCCTACCTAGAAGATTTTGATTATAATAACTTTTAATTTACTTAGATTTTGATTATAATAACTTTTAATTTACTTTTCTTGTATTACCCTAGCTGTGTCGATTTCGTGGGAGCTTGGTGAATCTTTGCCACTGATTACCAAAAACAAAACTGTGGGTAACCTTCTTCCCCAAGATCCCCTGCGCTACAACGGTATTGTATAGATACCAAAATTTGCTAGCATAAAGATTGGTGTTCAAGCTTGCAAGCTTTGAGGTTTCCACGTCAAGAAACACACCAATGTTTCAAGATCAAACGTTCGTTACAACAACCATCCAATCCAATAAAACTGTGTAGGAAGTCCTCTCTTCTTCCCAAAACCTTCATTTTATAACAAATGAGATTATTGACACCTATTTTACTCATGTCTAATTAATAATTTAAAAATTATCTTAATTTGATAATTCACCATAACAAGTATCATCTATATGCAAAAGTGCACAAGAAATTACCAATTATTAATTTAAATTAATTCAATTCCTTCACCCATTTTTCCTTGATTTACTATAATATCTCCTAAGTATTTAGGAGATTTCTTCCCAAAATCCTATTTTTTTTTTTATGTATGAAGATATTTAATGTCTTGGTTATTTTATTTAATACATTCTCCACTTGTAGCCTACTTTTTTTAGTTTATGATTTCAATTTAAACTAAGATTCTTCTTTCTAACTTATCATTTCTAAGAGTTCTCATGAACATTATATTTTTTAATTAATTAATTAACTAAAAATGAAAACATGCACATATTTGAAATCAAGCTTATTTTCTAGTTGATTTTATTTTATTTGACTTTATCCAAAGTTATTAAATCTTATTTTAGTTTCTCAACTTAATTTTTTCTCACTTCAAAGTGCATATAAATAATTAATATTTTTCCTTGTTGATAAATTTTAAGAAAAAAAATTCTTTGTGCCTTTTTCATTTTTACTTTTATATATCAATTCATAATTTCATAATGATATTAATGGTTCCATGCATACCATGCCCTTTAGGACTTACTTACGTATTCCAACAGTGTCTTGTGTCATGCCCTTCAAGTATTCAACCTTAATCAATGGGAAAAGTGGCACAACTGTGGAGAGATCGTCAACTCTTACCATTTCCCCTATTGAGAGACTAATAAATGTTGAAGAATAAGGATTTCATCTTATTGTGTGTCTCTTGGTTTTTCTTTTGAGTAACTAAATCCATAGCCTACCCTCACGACAATGTGCAACCGCTAAGAAAAAATGTCCCACACATTTAAACTCCAACCAAGGTAGGAGTGCTTGTAGGTGAAAGTAAGGGCATTGTTATATCTCTCCTAGTAATACTTGGTATAGCTCTAAACAACCCCATTATCCATCTGTGGGTCAAATATGCAAGCATTTTCTCTACGTCGCATACATCCACTAAACCTTTTCATCGACATTGTCATTAATCAATTAATTTTCACAAAACTTCATTATCAATTAAGCACTACTTGCTAACTCAATCTAGATTCCTAGAGTTCCATCAATGATTCTCGCATCAACATATCTTTAATTCCCATGTCAAACTTAACAGGCTATTAGTAACATCTTCAATTAATATATATAACCAATTTTCATGTAAATCATCTCTTGAATTGATCATCATTATTCATTTATCATATCATTGCAATAATTATTTATATAATCATTCCATCCATTTATTTTGAACAATTTTCACACTTTAATTCTAAACAATCTGAATCAAATTTGTGTCTGATCGTCAAGTAAGAGTCGATAACTAGGTCATTTGTGAACAAAAGCCATCAAAAAATAAGTTTGATTCATAATAGTAGTAAGGTAAAATGGGGCACTACACATCCAGATGGTTGAATGGTAGAAGCATGTCCTATCCTGATCATTTAAAAGAAATATGCCAAAAATATGTCCCAACAGTTGGGTGACTGACCATATATAGGATAAATATGTGGGTTCTGGTCATGACCCACGTGGAGAAGATTTGGATGCACTAAACATAGGGATCAAGTGCAACAACTTTGTAATTACCTCTTTGAGTACCACATTCAATTTATAATATTGTACATTTGAATTGTAACATGTATTGTGTTTGTATTAATGCTTGGGTTATTAAACATCTGCCTTTGTCCTTTGTTCGCATTTTTACAGGTGCATTTGTTCCCATCTATGTCGGCATATGGACATGATTTTTACACAGAGTATGCTAATGATGGACACATTACACAAAATCATGGATTGGAGGTTCAATTCGACCAATCTAGTTATGCTAGCCATCGCGATCAAACCCTAATAGAGAGGAAGTTAGGTTACATTGGAAAGATACAAGAGATCATGCAAGTGGACTTCTCATATTTTTAATCTGTTATTTTTTGTTGTAAGTGGTGAGATACCTTTGACTAGAGAAATGTAAAGGAAGATCATGATTGTGGGATAATATGTATTAACTCTAAAAAAATGTGGGTTGATGGGAATTGGTGGTTCTTACTGAGACAGGATCTCATATCTAAACGTATTTTTTAGAAAAACAATGCTCTAATGTCGAGTGAGGAAAATAGTCACGATGATGGCAACGAAGACTGGTATGTAAATGATTTGTTTCGACATTTATATTGGGGATGTGTCATTTTAGTATGGGTATCTATAATGGCCAGTTATGTTTTTTCTTCTTTGTTTTATAATGTTGGATATGCAAATTTAACAACCAGTTACAGGAACCATATTGAAAATACATTAAATGGTACAAGCATAAGATGTGGTTTTGATATATTTTTATTGTCATATTTATTGTTTATTATAGAAAATTTATGTTGTATTGTATTAACATATGTTTATTTAACCTTTGAATTAATAAGAATTAATTGAGATATCACAAAGTTGGTGATGTATTCATATAACACAGTACTAAATATTTATTTTAAAGTATTAACACAGTACTAAATATTTATTTATTCATATATTCATATAACACAGTACTAAATATTTATGTATTCATATAACACAGTACTAAATATTTATTTATTCATATATTCATATAACACAATACTAAATATTTATGTATTCATATAACACAGTACTAAATATTTATTTATTGGTGATGTATTCATATA